>CM055406.1:88057366-88073403 GCA_029228625.1 Pseudolycoriella hygida
GTTCCCCGTATTCAGCGTTGCACTTGCTATGTATTCTACTCTGACACTTCCCCGACCAAACCTCTAAGACGTCATATTGACTGGCTTTTGGACGATTTTCAATTTCGACCCTTTCTTGACCCATAACTCCCTTATTTCAGAACAATATCTAACTCCGGAACATGTTTTCTCGACGTTTTGCACCATCCCCAATAACATATCAAAAATTATTTTTTAAGTAATTTTCGGGCAGCGCAGCAAATTTTTACCCATTTTTGCCTCCTTTGAACGACCCTGGGCACCGAACCGCTCAACCTATTTTCTTAAAATCGGTTCCACTGCCTTCACACTGTCGAAACCTTTCATGTGACACCTCACTGGCCTCATTCCAGCAACTACCGGCCGAGATATTGGTTAATAAGTGCTCCAGCTCTGGATAAAATCGCCAAAGAACGACCTATATCTCGGAAGTGGGAAAATTTTTCACCCAACATTGTTCAGCAATTTTGTTGTCCCAAGCCTCCACTAACGATTGGCACTCAAAAATTATCTCTACTTGTCCAACAGCAAAAGTTCCCTAACAACAAAGTGAGGAAACCCCAAAATTTTAACAGTTTTTGCTGCCTAGCTCCTCCGCACGAAGTCGGATCAAAAAACTTTCTTCTACGAAGTTGTATGCCATCAAAAACTCTAAGACTTTGCTTCCCCGACCAAATCTCTAAGACGTCATCTTAACTGACTTTTGGACGATTTTCAATTTTCACCCTTTCTTGACCCATAACTCGCTTATTTAAGAACAATATCTAACCCCGGAACATGTTTTCTCGACGTTTTGCACCATACCCGACAACATATCAAAAAGTATTTTTTTTTCTTCTTCGCCAGTGTAAACGCAATTAAACGAAAAAATAACGGGATCGTGACAGACAGACTTATAAATATATAAATAGACGAATAGACACATAGATAAACAGACGGACATTAGACGTTTATAATTAGTAATTGTAAAGTATGTTTCAGTTGACTTGGTTAGTTTTCCATTTTGGGATCTACATAAACGAAATCTACAACAAATGCCTTTCTGTCCGCCCGTCTGTCATTACCATAACCCCCCCCCCCCCCGCTTTTCCCTGGTGTGTCTATTAAACATTAAACTCTAGTTTTTCCACGTCTCCTAGTTGGTTACACCTACAGTTTATTTAGTGGATCTGACTATGTCCAGCTTTGTTTCGAAAGTGTACAGCGATTGTTCGTCTTTCTGTATCAAGCACCACGACTCCGAGCTATACGTAACTACCGGGCTGATCACAGAATACTTTATTGCGCATTTTGGCTTACTGACTTGGATTTTCAAACTTTTAGCGAGCTTTAATAACTCTGGTCCATCTTCGACGGTGAATGAACTTGTTGGCCATTTTGAATGTGTGTCTCGACAGATACGCTTTGCTCCTGGTGTGGAAGGTGGGATGATCACGTACTCCTCTCAAAGGCCATAAACGTTTCTTTAACAATTTCGTCTAACTGACTGAACTTGGTGAAAATGATGTAGCTAGAGTCTATGTGCAGTGTTCATACAGCTGCTTCAAGGGCCAAAATAAAAAGCAGCGTCGCGCGAAGATGTTCTTGACGTCAAACATTTCTGACAGTTGGTAAAAGATCCCTACTCGGCTATTTGCTCCGTTCAGTCTTAGTATGGTTAGCGAGCCAGTTTTTTAGGTATTCCGAACTTCTCCATGATTCTTCCACACGTTGCAATAATCGGTCTAAAAACACAGGCAGAACATCAAAGAAGTAGTAATTTTTCAAGTTCTTTTCATGGCGTCACTAATGTAGTTCCCTTGAGTCAGATCTGCCGATATCCAAGGATGTATCGGTTACTGCAGATACTAGAGGATACAAACCTTCGATCATATTGCAAATATTTTCAGATAGTCAGTTAGTTAGTTAGTGACAAAAACGGAATTTGCAAATCCTGTAGCAAGATTGTTTATTAAATCGACATTTTGTTAAGAAAATCCAATAAAAGAGATTGGATGTCCGAATCGGGACAAAATACCAAATCATTTTAAGTGGATTTCCTGAAATAACTTCTAAAACTATACAAAGGGTCAATAGAAATCGAAACAAAGTCAGTTCTGGCCAAATTTGAACAATTTCCTTAAATTTTTCTCAAATGATCCAATTGTTATTGATCTGCATGAGGTCACAGCACACTTAAATTTAGGTGATTTCTGTACGAAACATCAACATATTTTTTCTTCACAATACACTTCACTTATATTAACATTTTAAATAATTTTATTCGAGAATATTTACGAAATGAAGTAAGTTTATATGGAGCTGCCATTATTTGTCATTTAATGTGTGTTTGGCGCCATATTTGTAGCGGTAGCGGTCAGCGTGTCAGTAACTAACTAAACCTATTCAAAACACACATACACACAAATTATAAAGATGGATTGTGAACTGTCATACCGTGTAGGCTGTTCGAGGGTGCTTTCATCATTGTGAAACAACAATTTGAATATTCGTTCGTTTTATTTAAAAAAAAACGTTGCTACCGTCTCAGCACAGGGAGGTGGCCATGAATAAGCTGTTTTGGAGATGTTGTTGTGACGATTGACTCAATATTAATTTTCAATTATTTTTAAAACAAATTCAAATTAAAAATGAAAAATATTTATGTAAAATTTTAACAAAAAAAATTATTTTCACTTTGACTTACAGCGTATGTGCTCCGACAGTCTTGAGAGTTTAGGCGATATAACGACAAATCCACCGTATGTACCAGCATCAGAAGTTGCTGAAATGTTGGGTCAAAATTTGATGAATCATCAACAGCAGCAACCTACTAGTGTAAGTAATAACAATAGTGATATGATGGGTCTATCCATGGGGTCCACTATACACCAGCATCATCAGCAACAGCAACAACAAAATGTAAATTCGATTGTAATGAACATAAAACCGGATTATGGATTGACAGCTCTGTAAAGAATTGAAATCTTTCAAAAAATCTAATATTTTATTTTTGATTCGAATGAATCAATTGAAATACAATTGGACTAATGCTTAAAGACATTTTCAAATCATGTGTGTGTTGTAAAATAAGTTAGAAAAAACCGTGCGCGTGAAAATGTAAAAGAAACAAAAAAAAAATTTAACAAAAAATAGACGAATTTTAACTACTGTAATAAGAAAATATTTTTGATGGTTTCGAGAGAGATAATTTTATGGAAGAATTGAAGGACACCGAATTTTCTTTGTGTCATCTTGTGCTAAGTAATTGTGTAAAGTTTAATTTAATTTTAATTAGCAAATATTTTTAACGAATTTCTTTAAGACGAATGAATGTGCCATATTGCTGTGTATTTGGAAGAGAAGTATGAACGAAGATGAATATATTGTTGTCTTTAGCAAATTTCGATATTTTCAACAGAAAATTTAATCGTTGGATCAGCAAATTTCATTTTCATTATCTTAGAAAAAATTCAGTCCTCCATTTATTTGATATAAACTCACGATGTATCTGTTAATGAAACATACAGCCAAGTGTCAGTAATATTTGTAATATTTGATTTTCATTCAATGTCAATGACTTTAACCGTCACAATTGGTAAACTTCAACGGCAAATAAACAACAACAACAACAACTGGTAAACCATCCGGGTATGACAAAATATGATGACATTTGATGGTTTTTAACTGAATAAGTTTTATGTGCTGTGCGAGTAAACGAGACACACTTATGCCATTTCAGCTAGAGTGAAGAGTTAAAAATTTAGAGAACGTTTTTACTCAGAAAGTAATTTTGACAGTTTTACAATTCACGATGTATGGGAGATTACATTACCCGACATTACCCGGGTAAACATTTTCAGTTTCTGTACACACTCTTACAGATCACAAAAACGTATGAAAGGTACCCAGCCGCCAATTTCCCGAAAAAACATAATTTTCTTAAATTTTACAAAAATTTTAAATTTTTCAAAATTTGTGACAATTGTGAACGAATTTTGTCGCACCTAATATCATAGGATAGGATACAATAGGAAAATAAACTTTCCTAGGCACCTATAAGTCGACAATGAGTCTGTTGTGCATCCCGAGAGTCACTTACTATAAAAATCTACATCGAATTTACAAAATTTTTGAGTTTTTGAATTTCGTGTACATTTTATAGATTCCGTTTTTTAATTTTCAGTTTGTTTTAATATTCGGCAACATCGACAAATTTGCGTTGCATGGCCGAATCGAGTTACAAATCGATTGTTTCTTCTTCGGCAATAATGAATTATAAATGAATATTGGATGAATAAGTGACATCCCCGTGTTGTGCATACTTACTGTTTGTAGAGAAAATTTCTTTTTGTTGTTTCTATTCAGATGTAGATGTCGCACTTTTTGAGTGCGATTATAACTATTATGTCCAATGAGAAGACAAATTTCAACAACAACAAATAATTACTTTATTGTTCATAGTTTTCTGATGAAAACAAATTTTTGAGGTTATATGGGCGACCGGTAGCAATGCGCCCGTGACGCAAGTCCACATACGAACAAAAAATTAAGAATTTTTTTTTTCGTAGACGGCGGTTAACTGTTTCACTATTTATTTTCTGGTTATTCGAGTAACCATTGAATTTTGGTTAAAGTTACCACTATAAAAAAATGGTTACTCGAAGAACTATCCCAAAAATTGGTACTCGGAAATACTATTAATTTATGGTAATAGAAGTAACCAAATATTTTTGGTTACTCATTTAACTACAAAAATTATGGTTGTATGTTTAACCATTTTTTTCCTGGTATTAAATTCAACCATTTATTTTTTGATTAAATATAATACCAGAAATTTTGTGGTAAAATGCCTGAAACTTCCAAACATTTGAATAAATTTGAAGGTTTTCAAAATTACCAAAAAATATTTTGGTCAAATTTATTACTAAATTAAATTTGGTTTAATTTTTTACCAAATAAATTTTAGTTTTAAAACAAACTATAAAATTTTTGGTTAAAAGTAAAACCAAAAAATTTCGTGGTAATATTAGAACCACATTTTTTGTGGTTGCACCGCTTACTATATTTTGATTTTTAAAATTTAGTTTTATGAAAAACTATTAAAACAACGTAGTACAATTTTAAACCATTTTCCGAAATGAAAAAAATAGTGAAACAATTAACCATGCAGACCTCTGGGCGGAACCATATATACAGCTAGGTTTTGACTTTTTTCCCTTGCGTCGTACCTCCCTGAGACCTAGTTTTTCGGATTCTACGTAAAATTTTAATTCAAATCGACATTTTACTTCTTAAAATCGGTCCAGTGGATCCGTAGATATGACCTTTAGAAAATCGTCATTTTCCATACAAAATGTGCTATTTCATAGAATCCAAAGTTAATGGATTAGTATGAAAACCGACTTTTTTGGCTCGTGCTCGAAAACGGCTCGATAATTTTTCTTGAAATTTTGCATTGACCTTCGGGTGGGCATTCTATGAGATTTTACCGGGTGGTACCGGCCTCGTTTGGGCGCCAGCTCTAAGAAGGCCCAAGACTGTTTTGTATGTGTGTGAGTGTATTAAAAGTATGTGTCAAATATGAGCAAAATTTTTGATAGGATGGGGATGGATGTTTAGTGTTAAAGGGAAAGTTGATGGGTAGGGTGTGTTGTGTGTCAGGGTGACCAACAAAATGGTCGACGGTAGTAGGTTTTTTTTAGATAAACGTTTCGTGTCAAAGGAAAATTTTTTTCGACGAAAATTTTTTTCGCCGGAATTTTTTTTCACCGGAAATTTTTTTCACCGGAAATTTTTTTTCGCCGGAAAGTTTTTTTTTTCCTGAAATTTTTTTTCCTGAAATTTTTTTTCGCCGGAAAGAGAGAACGGAAAAGAATGTACAATGAACGGAATAAGGGGTAGAATGAACACTTGAAATTAACAGTTGAATGGGTAAAATGAACGGCCAAAAATGCGATGAACATTTGAAATGAATGCCTGGGGAATGATGCATCATAGGTATGCGACTAGACAGAATTTTGGTCTAACTTTTGCGACGTGAAGAAATTGATTTTTTAAAAAGTTAAAAATCATACTTTAGTTCTGAGGAATTTCCAAACGTCCAAAATTATTTAAAAATTACCAAAAAATTGTACTAAATCACCGAGAGGTGATCTGACACTGTTGATGCTTCTTCTACTCCATTGATCCAATCCTCCAAATGATCATTGAACCTGGTTTCTATTCTGCGAATCAACCTTCCAAGGTACAGATACTGTCACAATGGCTCACAGTCTATCAAATAAATACCTGATTTATGAATCTCTTCGACTGGGTCTTTCACAGAGCCTAGGTGTTGTTTAAGCGTGTTTCCGTTGCGGTGCACAATTATTTTGTTTCTTGAAATATGGCGCCGATACTTTCGTAACCTACGGGCAAAACTCAAAGCTGGCTCTCACTACATCTTCACCCTCATCCTAAAGCCATAGAAGGTCATAAGTTCCAAGAGGGCTTTCTACTTGTCCAAGATACTTAACGTATTGGAAATCCATTGGAAAGATACGTTGGCAAAATTGAAAAAATTCAATTTGGCCGACGTATGTTTGACAGCTAGAACAAAAGAATTTTCTGTTGCGGCTGGGAAATTTTATACGTACGCGCTACTGTAAATCCACAGTAAGTAAATGAATTATGAATGCATTTAGAATCCATTCCCAGCATACATTTTTGGTGACAGGTGCGTGCTGGATTCTGAATGCATTTGAAGATCATTTTTTTTCACTGGGATGCGAAATGTTTCCAGTGTGACAATGACGGCGTGAAAACGAAAATACATCAAAAACGCACCTACACAAACATAAAAATTAAAATATGACGCGAAAATGTTATCCCATTCATTGAATGTCTACTAATCTTTCTTACATATACTGGAATTATTGGAAAGATACGTTGGCAAAATTGAAAAACTTCAATTTAGCGTCCGACGCGAGATTCACAACTGAGAACAAAAGAATTTATTGTTTCAGTTGGGAAATTTTTTGCATTCGCGCTAGTGTGAAGCGGCATTAAAGTAATCTAAAAATCGTTGGTTCTGCACAAATATTCTACACTCGGCTGTAATATTAATTTAAAAGAACGCTTTTCTTGATATAAAAGTCTTTTTAAAACAAGATTTTTTTTTTACAGGCTGCGCCAATGTGAGCAGTCTTTTTTCGCTTTAAATAAATTTATTATGTTTTAAAAAAAAAAAAAAGTTGACATGTTGCTTTCAGTTGTTATAACTGATTTTCCAAAACATACTTTAATTTAAATTATACAACAATTTGAAATGTGATGTTAGGTTAATATCTTCCTCGAAATAAACTTATCACACGATTAAATTTGCTGGTATAATGCGACTGCTCTACACAACAAATTTATTCTTCTCAGAAATTTAATTAACGTCATAGTAGCTACACCACGCTCAAAGAAGTTTGTTATTTCTCGATACTAGTTATACATTAATTAGTAATGTTGCAGTTATGATAAAATTAATTTCATCACTTTGATTCTATAGATGCACATATTTCCCTAAGTGTTCTAGGCACAACAAGCGTTTGTTCATTTGTTTTCTAATTGATCGGCGCCTGTAATTTTTTATGCAATTCGGCAGGCTCGTATAATTTTTCGATAATAAAATTAGAAATTACTTTATTTAACGTAATTTTGCTTTCTTCTTGGTATTTTCAAGGTTGTAGTCAGGATGCTATTGATGCCGCATAAAACCATTATACAAAACCAACAATTTAGTACCCCACGGCAAATAAACAAAAACAATAAGTAGTCAGGAACGCGTCCAGAAACTAAAAATGTTTCACTGACTCGCTCAGTTAATGCTGTCAAGTTTAACTTTGAGGTTAGATTCTTCACGATGTATTTTAGGTCCTATTGCTGTATAACGTGACGAATAATTGAAAACAAGGAAACCTAATCGATTTTGTTACCGAAATATGATGATGATGATAATAATAATTTTATTGTCTACTATAAAAAAGAGTGGCTATGATTAATCATAGCTCTCATTAAAAAACCAAAACAATTACAAAAAATAGGTAAAAGGAAACATAAAATAGAAGTTCATATAAATAAATAATAGGGTGTAGCGTTTTTGAAAAATTATTTTATTTTGAAACGGCTGCCCCAGACTCGATCCGGGGGGTCCAATAAGACATACTTATCACTTTAAAACATTTTTTAAAGTCGATCGTCTATTGCCGCAGGAGCAATTTTTGAAAATTTTTGGGCAGCCTCGCTTTTCAGTACATATCTACATATATTTTGGTCCAATTCATACAACACTTACATCGGGCTTCAAAAGCTTTAGAAAAAAGCTTCAGGCTCGGGGTTCGGGTTTTGTAAAATCTACGAAAAATTAAATTAGTATTATTCTTAAATTATTTAACATTGACTCTGTGCCATGCACTTCAATTAGGCTAGTCTTTTTATTCCATTACTTGCACCTTCATGTATCGATACAATTTTATTATTAACCCGTTATTATCCGTTACAAATTGAATACAAATCTCTTCGAAAATCTGAACGTCCTCCATTGCAATTTTGATGGTTCTTGCCATTTTTTGTTTGAAAATGTGAACATGTTAAAACAATCATGTTAAATCAGATTATTGTGCAAAATGCTCTTCGTTGTCTATTGAAATTCATAGTTGATCGAAAAAATCCATTGAAATAGTCCAATTTGTTTGTGCTCGGATATGTTTTCGTTGTAAGGCTCCAAAACGAGCAGATACAGCGCCGTATGAATGATATTTTGTTGGTCGAACAGGTAACTTGAGTCAACCGTTTGACGCGTTATCAGACCGAGTCAAAGGTAACTATCATCGTCCAGTCTTGCAGCTATTACATTTACCTGATCACTCGAAAAAAAATTCCACAATTCTTCCTCCGTCTTATGTTGATTTAGCTGCATTTGCGTTGCCATTAATGACGTCAACCAATTCAATCAATGTAGGCTTATGTTGCGAGTTATGAATTTCGTTTTGGTCGAGGTGGTAGAAAACCAAAGTATATAAACACTGAAGGTAGCGCAGATCCACAGTTAGCCGCGGAGTCCAAGTTTGCGGTGAATATTGTTTTTGTCATGTTTTACACATATGGAATTCGGTTGCGTCAAGTTCGTCAAGTTGCAGCTAGTGATGAGATGAAAAAGTTTATATAGAAACGAAGCAATTACAGCAACTTGACGAAGCCAATTTCATATGAGTGCAACATGACAAAAATAAAATTCACCGCAAACTTGGACTCCGTATTTCTTGTGATTTCCTCAGGATCTGCGTTACCTTCTCTGCTTATACACTTTGAGAAAAGCGACATCAATTTAACTATCTTCACAAAATGAATAGTGTATTGTATGTAAAATTTCACCAGCACTCGCTTTTCAGTCGAAACAATCAGATAATCTTATCGATAATTTAAAAACAAATTTGACCAACAATTGATCATGTCGAGACTATGATCAAGCGATTTAGACTTGTATTATACGATAGTTTATTGCTGGTGCCTGTAATGGCCAAATTATGCACGAAACTGTGGATTTAACAACGAAAAAACATAAGCAAGGGACCGGTACACCTCAAAATAGATGTGGCAAACAGAATAGATGTTTCAAAAACACTCGATTATATTTAAGCAAATATTACATAACTCTGAAGTGTATGAAATGACGTCCAAATTAAATAGGATTGGAAATTGCCGAAAGGGGAATATTGAAAAACCCGTCCGTAGAAAGGGTATCCAAGTCTCTCAACACGATAACTCGAGCAAAACTCAACCGATTTTCAAAAACTTTTTTTCCCAGAAAGGTAATCAAAAAATCTTTTTTGGAATTGAATCTGAGCACTGTGGGCCCATGGGTCAATGAGCTAGGGCCGTTCAAGTAGTTTTTTTTCTTTTGTACAAAACTCGAGTAAATTTTCTACGATTTTCATAATTTTTTTTTTTGTTTGAAACGTCTGGGCATGCCTCACAACTTATGGAAGAAACTTTTTTGATTTTGAGCTTTTGAACTCAGCTAGGGCCCTAAAACTGAAATTCTACTAGGGCCCAACGTGTTTTTTCTACATGAATCGGGTAAAACTTATCCAATTTTCAAAAACTTTTTTCCCTGAAAGATAATCAGAAAACCAATTCGCGATTGAATTTGGGCAAAATCGATCGAAATGTTTGGAAGTTATTGTCGAAAAGGGAAACGCTCTTCAAAGTTTTGAAGGAAAGATATGGACATCAGCAAATCATGAAAATTAAATTAGTGAAAATCTGTTGAGTGGTTCGGGCTATAGAGTCCTTAGTGTGGGCCCAGCTCGCGCTACGCGACCCAACACGATATTTTTTTTTCGTAAATATTCCTCTGATAATGAGGTTTTTTGTGCAGTGTTGTAGAGAAAAAAGAGGCGAACTTTTTTGTCTATGGGGGTATGGGTCAGAGGCCTCTGCTAAGTGCTCTAGGTCGGTTCTAATTTCTGCGCTTATTAAACAAAAGCTTTGGAATAATACAGAATACGCCAATTCACATTAGTTCTACTCTCGAATTAAAATCTTTTCATGTAAACCCTGTAAGACGTCGAAATTCTATGAAACGTCACATTCGATTTTCACAATTTCTTACATTTTTGTTTTTCAGATTTACAAAGGGCACATTTGATCAATTTTCGTAGATTTTTTCAACATTTATTGATTTTCGTAAAGCTGCGATCTGCAGTAGATATATTTATCATTTGTCGAATGATAAATTTAGCCATTGATTTAAGACTAAAAAAAACTTCAACAAACAAAAAAAATATGGAAGGCGCATGTGTAAAATATATAAACATAAACATGTTGTGAGCAGTTTGGTTTGTGGACATTTTCTAAGAAAGGCATACGAATTTCAAAGTTAGATATCTGCGCAAATACTTATAGCGTGTAACAATCTAAATGGGGAAGATCAATAGATCTCGATAGTCTTCCCAGGTCTTCCCCATAAAATAATTAAAGTATGGTTTTCGACAAAATTTAAGCTCTTCGAAAATGTAACTTTCGGTGCCATTTTTGATTAGTTTTTTTTATTAAAAGAAACAATATTTTTAGTTATTTTATGGGGAAGACTATCGAGATCTATTGATCTTTCCCATTTAGATTGTGATACGCTAAGTATTTGCGCAGATATCTTACTTTGAAATTCGTATGCCTTTCTTAAAAAATGTCCACAAACGAACAAGATGCTCACAAACTATTTACGTATAACTGCGCATTAGGGTGTAGTGTTTTTTAAATGTTTTTATTTCCGATTTTCATTTTCGAAAAAATATCAAAAAATGGTGGAGTTAGTGCCATTTAAGAGTCCAAAAACATGGAAAAATTGGCCATTTTTTGAATATGGTAAAATTTTGACTTCTGAAATACTTTAAAAAAACTAGATTTTTCACCATAATTTTTTTTTTAATTGGTTCATTTCCAACAATAATCTAAAGAAATTGAAGCTGTTGAAAAAATTAAAAATTTTGCCACTTTCAAAAAATGGTCAATTTTTCCATGTTTTTGGACACTTAAGTGGCATTAACTCCACCATTTCTTGATATTTTTTCGAAAATGAAATTCCATCACATACGCAATGAAAATATCTTCCAAATGAGCAACGATACTGAAATTTCGAAATAGTTTTTCCACTGAAAATGTCTAGTCTAAATAAGAAAAAATTGAAAATAATGAAAATCTGCCAAATTAAATGTTTCGACAAAAACTCGGTGCGACTAATTTCCATTTACTTTTAATTTTCTCTATTGCTGGGGGCCTCAAAGAATGTGTTAAAACGAAATTCAGAAAAAAAAACTTCATAAATGATTTTTCGGTAGGTCCAATACACAAAGGTCAATATGGAACGTCAAAATTTTACACAAATTCGAATTGCCCGACATTTTAAAAAAAATTCAATCGCAGTTTCAGAATCCTGGGAGCATACTGAGTGGGTCTAGGACCCCCACTTCGGAAATAAAAAAAACATTCAAAAAACGCTACACCCTACTGCGCATGCTTCATGCTTTTTATTCTTTTTCTTTTTTTAACAGATTCGTCTGAGCTGAAACGTTGTATTGCCGTGTTTTGAAATGAATTATTTTTGAGTAATTTGTTGCTGTGCATTCGGATGAATGATTAAGCTTAGCGTAAGAATAGAATCTATCCGAGAATAGTAGTGGTATATACTGGTAGTTTGAAGCATTAAAATATCATTTTCAGTTTGTTATTGGCGACTTTTTCTAAAAATTGTTATCTTGCGATGCATAATGTACTATTTTTAGTTTATTGTCTGGACAATCTGTTTCTTATAAAATATATGTAAATGTAGTCCCCTTTTCGAAAAACCCCTCCCCTCCCGCGTTGATTAAATTATCAATTTAAACCCTTTGGCAATAACAACATGAATTCAAAGGTGCGGCTAGGCTGACTGACATTTTTAACTAAAATATAAGAAATTTTCATCAAATGTACGACATTAGTGCTTTTGATACCATAACCATATGATACCATATGGTCGACATTTTCACATTGGAAGAAATCCAATCATCCTGGCCATTATGATCATCGCGTTTAATTTTTAGGCGATTTCCCACAGCCCCCTTAGAGAGATTTTTTGCGCCCGTGCTTCGGACTGGTTTTTCAATACTGCTCTTATGGCAATTTCCAATCCAATTTAAAAGGGACGTAAATGCACATACTTTAGAGTTAAGGCAATATTTACTTAGATACGTTCGAGCCTTTTTGTAACATCTATTCTGTTTGCCACATCTATTCTTATACGTACGGGTCCCTTTCATATGTTTTTCACTCTAAATAACATTGTAACAAGCGTATCGTAGTTGCTACGTGCCAATTCATTGATGTTTCGATGAAATTACATTTGTTGTCAGTTAAATTTTTGTATGGGATTCGAGTTTTTTCATTTTATTGAGACTGTAGATTTAGGCGGCTTTACTGGACGAATGTTTTGCCGAGAATCGAGTGGTGTCATAGACAGGACCTTCAATTCCGAAAGATGCATGAAATTTAAGAAATTTGAGAAGCAAAATGTACTACTACATCAAAACAAACACATCGCAGAAAATTTACCGACAACTCTGAATACACGTACATTATGAGATATTTACCTATCGCATCGCACACCGTTTATATCAACTTACCGTGTGGGTACATGTTAAGGTTTTGTTTGCAAATTGTTTATCTCCCGTTTCTTTCTACAAACTTATAAAGTAGGACGATTTTCTTGTCGGTATTGCCAAAAGATAATTGTGAATTTAATGAACAAAATTATTACGGCGAGATAAATAAAACAAAAAAAAAAACATATGAAGGGACCCGTACGTATCACAATGGATGTGGCAAACAGAGTTGATGCTACGAAAAGACTCGAACGTATTTAAGTAAATCTTACCTTAACTCTTAAGTGTATGAAATTACGTCCACATTAAATTGTATTGGAAATTGCCGAGA
The DNA here is from genome assembly GCA_029228625.1 of Pseudolycoriella hygida. NCBI lineage: Eukaryota > Metazoa > Arthropoda > Insecta > Diptera > Sciaridae > Pseudolycoriella > Pseudolycoriella hygida. Next base: position 88,070,864 of record CM055406.1, read on the forward strand.
GGGAAATATTGAAAAGCCCGTCCGAAGAAAAGACTTCCGAAAGTACAAAATTGACCCCCAAACAGACAAAAATGTACATCTCAATTTTTCTACAAAAAAAAAAACATTTCTTTTGTCAAGGGAAGATCTTAGGACCGACCTAGGGCCATGAGGAAATGCCTCGAACACATACTTCCGTAGACAAAAATGCTACCCTCAATTTGCTCTCCAACATAGCAAAAAAAATTGTTTTTGGTTAGGGCCGACCTATGGACAGACCTGAGGCCCACTTCAGCCCTAAGTACAGGCATCGGGTCCAAATTTGTTTTTGAATGTAATTCGGCACGTTTATAGTGCCCTAGCTATATCCTTGGGCACAATCTCAAAAAGGTTTTTTTTACAAATAGTAGGGCTTTCATAGAGCTGTCGATTAAAAGAACAATTATGAAAATCGGAAAAGATTTACTCGTGTTATGTACAAAAAACATGTATGGCCCTTGCATAGAATCGTTTTTAGTGCCCTAGCTAAGTCCAAGGACTCAAAAACAGAAAAGTTTGTTCCATAAATTTTCGGCCATGCCCAAATCTTTCAAACAAAAAAAAAGTTATAAAAATCGGAAAAGATTTACCCGAGTTATGTACAAAAAACCCGTATCGCCCTAGTATAGAATCGTTTTTAGTGCCCTAGCTAAGCCCAAGGACTCAAATCTAAAAAAGTTTCTTCCATAAATTTTCGGCCATGCCCAGATCTTTCAAAAAAAAAATTATGAAAATCGGAAAAGATTTACTCGAGTTATGTACAAAAAACACGTATGGCCCTAGCGTAGACTCGGTTTTAGTACCCTAGTTAAGTCCAGGGACACAAATTTAAACAATTTTCTTCCATAAATTGTCGGCTACTCCCAGATCTTTCAAAAAAAAAATTATGAAAATCGGAAAAGATTTACTCGAGTAATGTACAAAAGACCAAAAACCACTTAAACAGCCCCAGCTCGGCGGCCCTTGGGCCGACAGTGCCCAGATTCAATACCATAAAAGATATTTTGATTACCTTTCAGGGAATAAAAAGTTTTTGAAAATCGGTTGAGTTTTACTCTAGTTATCGCAATGACAGACTGACGGACGGACGGACAACGTTTTTATTGTTGATTCGTCATCTAAGCACCAGGATCGATGCTCCCCACCTACTCCCAGGTCGTGGTCGAGGTGGTTACAAACGTCGTGGTAAACGCATAAGACCCCTATTCGAAGAACTTCGTTCTTCGTACGGGTCTAATAAATCATAATGAATAAGATTATTATTGCAAAAATTATGAATTGAATTCTACACCGCCACCAGTCCAATTTATTCGTAATTGAAGAATTACTTTTTGTTACATCATATAATAACAATTGAATAAAAATGCTAATAAATAATAAATTGCTATCAAGCAGCTGGAGCCGTGTACGATTGAAGGAAATTTATTTTTCTTTTCATGTTGAAATTTCAGCAGCAATCTTCTCAATTCCAATTACATAAATGGCAAAAATTATAGTAAAAGTAAAAAAGAAATGAAACATAATAATTATTTAATATAATTTAGAGATCAGATAATTTGTACAAATGAAATACATTAATTGCAACCAAATTCGGATATACAGAGAAATAATTTAGGACTTTTCATTTATAGTGGGAACAACAGTTAAATAATAAAGAATAATGTTTCTATAAATGATTTGTAAATACCATTTCATCTGATTTAATACCTCATATAGTGCTAGTTGAATTAAAGTTTTAAATAATTGTATACAATTATGAATACACGTAATGGTATTGTATATGATAGAATATTATACTTCTATGGCCATAAAATATTAAATCTAAATATTTCCTGAAACCCAGCTAAGTTAAGGTAATGTGATTTATAATCTTAGAACGATACAAGTTTACTTTACACAACTACAATCTTACAACAGTCCCAGTTAACACAAGCACAATTTGCCACTTTGCGCAACTTTTCTCAGTTGCACAAAGTGCGACTTTGTGATATTGACTAACCATTGTCACAAAGTTCGATTTTCAGGCATGGAATTCCTATGCTACGATGAAATGTTTATTTGATATTCTTGTTTAGCGACTGCACGGACTACGCTACCTGGTCCACCAAAACAGTTCAGTTGTTCATTCATATAATTGTACAGATCAGGATGCTCAAAATCTGGACCAAAGAATATTTAAGGGACCCGTACGCATCATGGGCCCACGGTAGTAAGGGGCCGTGACGCAAGTCTTACACGTCAAAAAATTCACAAGAAATTTTTTCGTAGACTAAGGAACATATATACAGGAACTTTTTGACTTCCCCCTCAAGCGACGTACCCCCCGGAAAATATTTTTCCCGGATTCTACGGCCTAAAGTGCCTTTTCACTCATTAAAATCGGTTCAGTCGTTCCGGAGATATGAATTAAACAATTTTGCTATTTTGTATGGAAATGGACTCAAATCGAATATTTTTAACTAGTCAATTTGATAAACCTTTCTTTCTTCCTTTCTTTCTATGTTTGTGGCAATTTTTGGCAG
>CM055406.1:88073903-88084993 GCA_029228625.1 Pseudolycoriella hygida
GGAGTCAAAAAGTTTCTGTATATATGTTACTTAGTCTACGAATTTTTTGAGTCTTGTGAATTTTTTGGCGTGTATGACTTGCGTCACGGCCCCTTACTACCGTGGTCAAAATGCAAGGTAAATGTGATCTGTTTGCAGATTTTTTCAAGGATGTTTTTGTTGAGGATTTGCGGTGACATCAGGAATCCCCCAAGGTAGTCATTCGGGCCCGCTTTTTTTCCTTATTAATATCAACGACGTCATGGAAGCCGTGAAGTTCTCGAAATGTTTATTGTTCGCTGACGACCTCAAACTATATCGCAAAGTGAGAACCTTGAGGGATTGCATTGCCCTTCAAAGGGATCTAATCTCCCTAGGCCGATGGTTCGACCCTAAGCGTCTCGAACTCAACATTGGGAAGTGCGTGACGATATCATTGTACAGAAAAAGAAAACTGATACGATTCGCTTACGGTGTAGCTGGATCAGTCTTTAAGAGAGTGGTCGAAGTACGTGACCTGTGAGTGATTCTCACTGAGGACTTGTCATTCAATCGACATATGGACGTCGCCATAGACAAAGCTTATTCAATGCTGGGCTTTGTGAAGCGCATCTGTAAGGATTTAAGTAACATAGCAGCGCTTAAGAGTATTTACTTCGCACATGTAAGGACACACCTAGAATATGACTAAGTCGTATGGTCACCCTACTACCAAAACTACAGCGACAAGATTGAGTCGATCCAAAACAAGTTCATGATTTATGCGTTGAGGAAGACCGTCAAAAGAGTAGAAATTTTCGCCTGCCATCGCACAAAAGCAGGTGCAAGAGGATTAAGATTGAATCACTATTACTCAGACGATACAACCTGTCGGCCATGTTCGTCTTCGACATTCTCAGCGGCCGAATTGACTCACCTAGTTTGCGCTCGGAGTTGAAAATAAATAGACCAACAAAAGAACTGCGTAACCCCGCCTATTTAGAGATCGAAAATCATCGAGTGAACTACGGACTGTATGAACCCATCAATCGTATTTCAAGAGTGTTCAATTTATATGTTCATTTGTATGGCCCATCTGATACACGTTACGCATTTCGTCAATAAAGTCGATGGAACTATCGGAGGAAACAATAAAAAAAGTGGGCTAATTGTTTCCGCGATCTGAAATATTCTTCGTTCTTTTCGCAATTGTTCGGTTTTGCTCCCGTTTCTTACCATCAAAGTCTGTAAATGTTTCTTATAACTTTTTTTATCATTGTTTCATGTCACATCGATCCGTACAAGTACGGCCGGCCACATATTCATTCACCTGCAACAGTTAATGTACACCAAAAAGCTGCTGGATTGCAAAATGATACAGGGCAACGTTTGGGACGAATGGAATGTATGTGACAACCATTAATTGCCAAAGCAAAGGGTGGGTCGATGCTCCGATGGGTCGACTAGGCAGACATTCACCTCCGGTTTTGCTTATAAATTAAAATCTAATGTAGACGATTCATTCGATCATCCAGTAGGTTATGTTACCGTTGGCTATGAAATAAATAAAACAGATACTAAGCACCAGGCTGCCTTCTTCAATCCTAGGTACAGGGCTCATGTACGCAGCCAGATGTCAAATTACAAACTAATATAATGTAATGTACTCGCTACTTCCTTAATTTTGGCATTTTCAAATTTTCGACACCAAGTGTCCTGAATGAAAGTGCAGACCTATCTTCTAGCGAAAAGTTTGCTAAAACAAACTAAACAATCTCAAAAAAATAGCTCAACTGCCAGATAAAAAACATAAATTTATATAGTCATTGAGATACCTTTTTGAATTTAACAATTTTTTTTAACAAAAGTTACTCTGGAAAAACATCGTTTTTATCGGTTGTGCTCTTTACATGTTAGTATTTTTCAATCAAGGTTAAATTCAGAACGGCGCGGCGCGGCCTTTGCTTGATAGTTTCAACAACATTAAAAAAAATGTTGGTGAAAATTATTCTTCCGTTTTTGACTCATTGTGATCGCTCCCATTGTACAAAACTTTTTGTCTAACTCTTTTTATCACATACTTGCCTATAATAAGCCAATTATTGCACTAATAGTGGGGCTACAATCGGCCTATTATAGTCGACTTTCTTGTTAAAAGAAGGGTTGTAATGACGCTATTCTAACCCGGTTCTTTAAAAAATGAGAATAAAACGTGTGTTGTTATGACAAACCCATACTAAATCGAAAAATCAATCTAGACGACATTTTTTGCAACAAATTCGATGAGTGTTTTTATACGAAATTTTTGATTTATGTTAACTTTGTTGTTATTTCTTTTGTGCATAATTGGCAATTATAGGCTCAAATGTGATAAACTATCGTAAAATACAAGGGAAACAATCGCGTAATTATAGTCTCGGTGGGTGAAAATTTTCGGGGCTGACGCCCCTCGAACTTTTACCAAACTCGACTGTAATTACTTGATTATACCCCTTGTATTGTAATATACTATTACAAGCCGAATTTCGAAGATGTTCCACAAAATTTATTTTTATGCAACTCGTAAGACTCACCTCTGTAGTACTTGATTTTGTGTATATAACAAATGTCTCGTGGGGCGTTTTTCACGTTTTATATTTTTTACAAATTTGATAAATGTGGTATATTATTCAGACAATGTCAAGTGTTTGTCCTTTGTGTATTTAGCACATAAGAAGTTTTGAAAAACGTCTTAGGGGTGTAAGTTTTAGTAAACATACACAAAAGAAGGAATGATCACATAAAAAGGTGTACTTGTGTTAATTGGGAAAATTACGAACTTTTTTCCTACAACTAGCAGTAGTTACAAAAGGAGTAATTTCAGAAGCTTGATTCGATGCTCAAAATTGTCACCGATCTTAGAAATTGCAAAAAGTAAAGTTTCTCAAAAATGTTATTTCTGCTTTGAAGCATAAAATTCAAAGAAAGTTGTAAGTCTTACAGAGCAAAGTGTGCAAATTAACCGCTTTTCGGCAGGCTAATCAATGCTACACTAACCACTTAAAGGTGACTTCTGCAGGTAGGGCTTCAAATATCTTTGCGAATCTGAAATTTGCTGGAACTGGAGAAAATGTTTGTCAACCCCAGTAAAGATGAAACTTTATTAGTGTTGACAACATTATGTAGTAAGTGGTAAATCACTTCTACGATTTATGATTTAAATGGACTAAATGGAATGAAAATGAGAATCAATGGAAAGATATCATTTGTTACCGACTCAAATGATTTCATTTTAAGATAGCAACTCATACTATAACTGTGAAAAAGCGATATTGCACACTGTTTGAGGTATTCAGGGGTATTTGGTGTAGGTGAGATGGGACGAAATGGGATACATGGGATGAATTAAATGGACTAAATAAAATTCCAAATTTGTTTCAATTACCTTTTTTGATCTCAGGAGAGTCCATACACCATAAAACTTCTGCGAATCTTATTTTCGTAATTAATTATCCAGTTTTTGAAGTGTTGAGTTCAAAGAACGGGGATTCGATGGATGTAATTTGGCCCCACTTCGAATTTAATGGAAAATTGTTGGAGTTTACTTAGAATTGCTAAAGAGAGCGTGTGGTAAAACCTTGCAAACCAAGGCAGCCTGGTGCAGAAATTCTAATTACGCCTAAGTCGAAGAACATGTGAGGTTATTAGTTAGCAACACCATCGAAGTCGGCACCAGGCTGCTTACTTAGCACCTGACGCTGAAAATAAAGAAGGCAGCCTGGTGCTGAACATTTTTGTTTACCAAAGTATATGCAGCAGTGAGTTTTATACATCACAAAGGTTTCAATTCGGCACTAGGCTGCTGCTGTCCCCTGCATTCAAAATATCATAACTCAAGGACGCCGCCTGGTGCCGAGTTGAATGCGATATGACATATAGATATAACTACCGCCTACACCTTGGGAAAAACAGATGTTCAGCACCAGGCTGCGTTCTTTATTCCCTGGTGCAGGGCTCAAGCACACTGCCAGGTGTCAAATTGTAAACTAATACTTCCTTAATTTTGATGTTCCCAATTTTTCGGTCCTGGCTGCAGACTCTTCTAGCGAAAAAATTGTTAAAAAACTAAACAATCCCAAAAAAGTAGCTACGACTAGCTGTAGTTATTGAGGTACTTTTTTGAAATTGACAAATGTTTTTAATAAAACACCGTTTTGATCGAACGCTATTTCTAAAGCTCATCAACTTTAGAGTATTTAGAGGATTTAGGAACGAGTAGTGAATTATTTTAATTTTAGAACCGTACGAAGAACGAAGTTCTTCGAAAAGGGGTTTTATGCGTCTACCTCGACGTTTGTAACCAGTCGAATTTCGACCCAGGAGAAGAGAGGAGCACCGATCATGGTCCTTAGATGACGAATCAACAATAAAAAAATATGTCCGTCCGTCCGTCTGTCAACTCGATAACTCGAGTAAAACTGAACCGATTTTCAAAAACTTTTTTTCCCTGAAAGGTAATCGAAAAATCTTTTTTGGGATTGAATCTGGGCACTGTCGGCCCAAGGGCCACCAAGCTAGGGCCGTTTAAGTGATTTTTGGTCTTTTGTACATAACATCTTATCTGATTTTCAAAAAAAAAAAAAATTGGGCAATTTATGGAATTTTTTTTGAATTTGAGTCCTTGGTCTTAGCTAGGACACTAAAATCGAGTCTCTGCTAGGGCTCTATGTGTTTTTGTCCATAGCTCGGGCAAATCTTTTCCGATTTTCAAATTTTTTTTTTGTTTGAAAGACCTGGGCATAGCCAACAATTCATGGAAGAAACTTTTTTGAATTTGAGTCCTTGGACTTAGCTAGGGCACAAAATCGAGTCTCTGCTAGGGCTCTATGCATTTTTTGTCCATAACTCGGCAAATCTTTTCCGATTTTCATAAATTTTTTTTGTTTGAAAGATCTAGGCATGACGGACAGTTCATCGAAGAAACTTTTGCCTGTGCTTAGGGCTCAAGTGGGCCATGTCGGTCCTAAGGTCGGCCCTAACCAAAAAAAATGCTTTTTGCTATGTTGCAGAGGACATTGCGGGCAACATTTTTGGCTATGAAATTGTGTGTCCGAGGCAATTGCTCAGAGATGGATTTATGCGGTGGGCTCAAACACGACTGGCAGACGGCCACACAAGCATGGGGCTCTGCCCCCTGTACCAGCAATGTGGGGTATTCCCCCTTGACCCCCTTAGACGAGATTGTCACCACTTGGTAACATTTCAATTTCATTTCAAGTTCATTAATATCATTGCTTGGGGCGTGCATGCTGATTTTGTGCGTCTATGGAATCGTGCAATATTGACGTCCGAACGATTTTTCATATTTTGATTCATCGCAGTGCTTCCTTAGGGAGTTAAATTATACATTGATTGTTGGTTTAAAACTTTGTTTCGTTGATTAGTTGCTTTGGTGAATAAAATAGCATATGCAACTGCGGGATAATTTGTTTATCCTCTGGAGGAATACATCTCTGACCTTCGGCCCGGGATGGTAACCTCCCCCCTTAGAATATAAAAAAATTATCCCGCAGTTGCATAATCTACTGTTACCCTGCTCCCTGCGTCCCCATATTTCCTATACATTCAACATTGCGTGCCTCATTTACAAAACCTTCCAGTGGACTCAAAAAATCACCACCCACCACCCAGGTAATGATATTAATGAAAAAAGCTTTAGCAAGGAGTAGCATTGTCCTCTAAGGGGGTCAAAGGGGGAATATCCCACAAGGGGCAGCCCCATGTTTATCTGGCCGTCTGCAAGTGGAGTTTGAGCCCACCAGAGGCATAAATTCATCTCGGGGGTTGGGGGCCCCTGGATGTTGTTGGCTGTCTGCATCCAGCCTCAACGCTAGGTAAGGTGTTTAGTGGCGCTGCAATGTGGGAGCTGTTGGATATAGTGAACTGAGTCAAAGTGGTTCACGTGTTGAATATGGGTGACAACGTTCCTTCCCCTTTTTAGGCAACTAGGTTGGTGAGAGATGGTAGGACAACGCCCATGGGGGCCGTGCGGTTAAGGCTATGCCAGGTACTCGCGTTAATCTGCAATAGTCCACAGTGTCGAAAAACTCATGGACTTTCATTGTCATTGAGGACATTGGCAAAACGAGCGAGCATTAGCGAACGAAAGAAAAATATTCAAAGAGGGGATCGTTTTTCATAAAAAAAATTGACGTTGGTTGATGTACATTCCATTATAGGCACGTTCTCATATGTGTATTTGTTGTCTCCCACTAAAACGTAATTTTTTTTCGTTGATGTAGACATGACTCAGCGGAATACACACTCAATTCATTGCTTGCGGGCTCGCTGAAGTGTTCACAAAATAAAAATGTAGTTTGGGTTTCATATAAAGAATTGTAAGAAAACTTTTTAAATGTTTCTTTGCGAGCGAATAGTATTTCAGAATTTTTTAGGTAGCTGCTGGAAATACAATATTAAAAAAAACAAATGATTTTATAAATTTTCTACATTTTAATAAGCTACAGATTTACAAAATTACATTTATCGAAGTAAATGTTAAGCTTAGTAAAATTGAGAGATTAAGGTAGTGACAGAAAAACATTTAACTAATCTGATTGGCACATTCGGAGATTGAAAAATATTAATTTTTATCAAAAGTTAAATGAGGCATAAAATACTTCTTGCAATTGGTTCAAAAATGTAGAAATTTCAATTTTGCGCACAAAAGTGAATGAAAATGGTTTGAATTGTGAAATGAGATGGTGATATATTTTATATGGAGAGTCATTTCCTGCAGCTACCCGGATCATCCATTTTCAAAATACTTAATTAATCTTTGAATGATGTTGTTGGACTTGTGAGCTCAAATTCTGATTCATCAAAAATCTGAAGTTAAAAAGCTACCGATAGTTACTCTCTCTCTCTCTGTTCTACTGCATAGAACCGTTTACCGATTACTGTATAATTAAAAACAAAAACCCGATGACAATTTACTATGATATTAGAAACACAATTTTGTGTATATAAGTCGAGTTAGATATTAAGAATTGAACTGAGAGATTGAAAATATATGATTATTAAGGATTAAAATTTATTTTGTTTGATGTTAAGGTTCCGCAGGCAAGGATGAAACATGTAGAAGGGGTATTTCCTTCTAGTCCTAACTGAAAGCTGTTATCTGTAGATAGGTAAGTATTTTCTTTCAACCTCTATCCTTAAGGTCAGGATCCTCTGGTCAATTCCGGAAGGCAGCCCGGTGCCAAAAAAATTTCGTTTGACAATGTTGCATGATGAAACCAGTCTCGGATTACCAGCATTTGACAGGGATATTTAATAAAATATACATTTCAATCCTTCCATTCCTTCTACCACACATTGTTCCATGTTCCTTATTCTACGGTCAATTCCTTCTACCGCACTCATTTTTCCAATGGTTCATTCCTTCTACCATTATAAATTTCCTTCTTTCATATTTCATTGCGATTGCTTTTTTTTTATTCCATAAATTCATTCCAAATTAAAAATTTTATTTTCTCCCAAATTTCGAATTTCAAATCAATGTTTCTCCTTTTGTGACTGGGCCTATAACCTCTTGGATTACTAGCATTTGACAGGGATATTTAATAAAATATACATTTCAATATAAAATTTCAATATTCTTTTCTCAAGGCACACTAACTTATTTGATCATTCAATTGGAAATCCAACAACCAGTACATAAATGTGCACTTGGTTCTCTTTCGGCACCAGGCTGCGTACTAGAGATGTGTGCTGTTAAAATTTTCTCGGCGACGGCTGTAATTTTCTTTTCGAAGAATAGGCGGCTGCTTGAATCGGCTGAAGTTTTCCTTCCGGCGCACAGCGTATTTTTTGTAAGGTTTTGGGGCTTGGGCTTTAATTTGTACAATTTTCAATATTTTGACGTTTCTTTTTTTTCGTTTTTAATCGGAAAGATTAAAGGACAAACTTTTTTCCTTTTCGGTTCGAAAAATCTTCTGACTCCCGTGGGAACAAATGAGTTGAGGAGAACCAAACTTCTGAAAATTAAAAACAATATATCAGTGTAACTGGAGACGTGTTGAGTGTTTAGAAACAAAATTTCAAAAAAATCAAAAATATTTTCAAGATTTCACTCTTTGGTCAAGAACTCAAGGAAGCAGGCTGGTGCCAAGTTGAAACTTTTTGGGAACAATATCCATGTTGGTATCGAGAGTCTGGCGTAAAAAGAATTTTGGCACCAGACTGCCTTCCTATAGCTGTCATACGGATTCGGCATTCTTTGTTCTAGAACTCAGGGAAGCAGGCTGGTGCCAAGTTGAAACTTTTTGTAATCAATATTTCTCGGTAAAGCCGAGATGCGGGCGTAAACAGAATTTTGGCACCAGGCTGCCTTACTATAAATGGTCAGAAGAAGAACGTTTTCCTTGGTCTAAAAAAAAAAAAATATTGATCCATTTCAAGCAAATTCCCTGCAATATATAGCCAAAGTGGCAATACTCTCAAAAAAAAATTGGTTTTTGACCATACAAACGTTTTCATCTCTGGACGTGGGAGTCCTGAAAATTTATTGATCGAAAGGAATTACAGCTGTCCTATATTCTTTTCTTGATTCAAATAAAATAGAATATCATCAAAATTTTGAAATCTGTACGAGTTGAAGCCCAAGCCCCAAACCCTTACAAAAAATACACTGTGCGGCGGCTCCATCGGCGCATGTTAAAGATTTTATCGCCGGCGATTTTCGGCGCTAAACGGAAAGTTATCTTCAATAAAATCTTAAATTTATTTTGGTTCAGAATGTTTTGTTAAACCCGTGCGAAGTAACGTAGGTCCTATAAGTTTACTACAAAACACTTCATTCTAACATAATCGAGACCAGAGTGAAGGGATGAATTTAATATCGTCTAGAGATGTCGAATCCGCAAAAAAGTGTCCGGTTGTCTTGATGATCATGCTCGGAGCGGTAGCGGAGAGCGTGACGCAGTCCCCACACCCCAAAAAAAACGTCCACAAACCCAAAAACCTCCATACAAAAACTTTGGGACAAGACACGATGTATAGGCAAAGTTTTGAGTTTTTTCCCCTCGCCCCCCTTTCCCTCCAAATTATTTAAAAGAAAACTACGTCGCAGCAGCTTTCCAACAAGCCCTCACTCATCAAAATCGGTTGAAAATTGGCTGAGATATCGCCAATCAAAGATGACCAATTCCAATAACAATTTTATTCCTGTGTGGTGTGTCAACGATCTATCTATGTATCTATCTATCTACTTTTTTTTCTCGAGAACCGCTCGAGCAATTTCCTTAAAATTTTCAGGGAACGTCAGTCTCGGCCCCAAATGAAAAATTTCATATGCCGCTTTTCCGGGAAAATTCTTGAAAAGCCGTGGCATGGGAAAAAGTGGTCAATTTTGAGGGTTTTTCGGTAATGCTCGGAGTTTTCGAATTTTAGGAGTGACAATAGCTAGAGAGTTAGTTTCTTTGGAAAAGTTATAGAGTTTGATCAGGAGAATTTTTTGGGATCTTAAGAAAATGGCTGCCAGCGGTCAAACTGGCGCCATCTTGAATTTTCCCAAACAATAAATTAGGTTTTTTTTGGTTTTCGAATTTTAGCTTCGGAATGACAATACTTAGAGAGTTGGTTTCTTCGGTAAAGTTATAGAGTTTGGTCATGAGAATTTTTTGGGCTCTTAAGAAAATGGCTGCCAGCGGTCAAACTGACGCCATCTTGAATTTTCCCAAGCAATAAATTAGGTTTTTTTTGGTTTTCGAATTTTAGCTTCGGAATGACAATACTTAGAGAGTTGGTTTCTTCGGTAAAGTTATAGAGTTTGAGTCAGGAGAATTGTGGGATCTTAAGAAAAATGGCTGCCAGGGTCAAACTGCGCCATCTTGAATTTTCCTAAGCAATAAAAAGTAGGTTTTTTTTTGGTTTTTTCGGAATTTTTAGCTCGGAATGCACAATACTTAGAGAGTTGGTTTCTTCGAGAAAGTTATAGAGTTTGATAAGGAGAATTTTTTGGGATTTTCAGAAATCTGCCAAAGTGACGCTATCTTGGATTTTTGTTAGGTATAAATTATGCTTCTTTGGGTTTTCGAATTTTAGATCCGGAATGACACTACTTAGAGAGATGGTTTCTTCTAGAAAGTTATAGAGTGTCATCAGGAGAATTTTTTGGGATCATAAGAAAATGGCTGCCAGCTGTCATAGCGGCGCCATCTTGGATTTTCGTTTATGCTTCTACGGTTTTCGAATTTTATCTCCGGAAGGACCCTACTTAGAAAGACGGTTTCTTCTACAAAGTTATAGAGTTTCATCAGGAGAATTTGTTGGTATTATGAGAAAATGGCTGCCACCTGTCATAGCGGCGCCATCTCGGATTTTCGTTTATGCTTTTTTGGTTTTCGAATATTAGCTCCGGAAGGACGCTACTTAGAGAGACGCTTTCTTCTACAAAGTTATAGAGTTTCATCAGGAGAATTTTTTAATGATATCGCTTGAGGTGACGCTATCGCAGATAATACGCAGAAGTTCGTTTGAATGGAACCTTGTGTTCAAAGTTTTGATTTCCTGAAAAAATTAGCGCTTTCTTTGAAACAAAATTACGTTTTGTTAAAAAAAAATGCGTCACAAATGCCAGTTTGTTGATTCCATTCATCCCATTAAGTCTGATGTTTCGATTTCAAAGAGTAATATCAGTTTATATTATCAAAATGTTCGCGGATTAAGAACTAAAACTGATGATTTTTCTAATAACTCCTTGACGTGTGACTACGATGTTATAGCACTGTCTGAAACATCGCTCAATTCGTCATTCTTCGACAGTGAATTATTCAATCCTAAACAGTTTTCAGTTTACAGAACTGATCGGTCTGAATTAAATAGCGTACATCAGAGATATGGAGGTGTTCTGATCGCTGTCCGATCATCTTTACCTAGCGAATGCGTTCTGGTGCCCGGCACCGACAACGTCGAAATGGTTTTAGTTAAGGTGCAGCTTCAAACTCATTCGCTTTTTGTCTGTTGCCTTTACATCCCTTCAGGCTCTTCTGTAAAAGTATACACCGAGTATCACGATGCATTAGAAAAGACACGGAAATTTATAGACCTGGATGTTAATGATGAAATGTGTGTTTTAGGAGATTTTAATT
>CM055406.1:88085493-88116906 GCA_029228625.1 Pseudolycoriella hygida
TGTTGTGTGTCAACGATCTATCTATGTATCCATCTACTTTTTTTTCTCGAAAACCGCCTGAGCGATTTCCTTAAAATTTTCAGGGAACGTCAGTCTCGGCCCCAAATGAAAAATTTCATATGCCGCTTTCCCGGGAAATTTCTGGAAAAGCCGTGGCATGTGGAAAAGTGGTCAATTTTGAGGGTTTTTTAGGTAATGCTCGGAGTTTTCGAATTTAGCTTCGGAGTGACAATAGCTAGAGAAATGGTTTATTCGGGAAAGTTATAGAGTTTCGTCAGGAAATTTTTTTGGGATATTAAGAAAATGGCTGCCAGCAGTCAAACCGGCGCCATCTTGAATTTTCCCAAGCAATAAATTAGGTTTTTTTTTGGTTTTCGAATTTTAGCTCCGGAATGACAACTTAGAGAGTTGGTTTCTTCGGTAAAGTTATAGAGTTTGGTCAGGACAATTTTTTGGGATCTTAAGAAAATGGCTGCCAGCGGTCAAACTGGCGCCATCTTGAATTTTCCCAAGCAATAAATTAGATTTTTTTTGGTTTTCGAATTTTAGCTTCGGAATGACAATACTTAGAGAGTTGGTTTCTTCGGTAAAGTTATAGAGTTTGGTCATGAGAATTTTTTGGGCTCTTAAGAAAATGGCTGCCAGCGGTCAAACTGACGCCATCTTGAATTTTCCCAAGCAATAAATTAGGTTTTTTTTGGTTTTCGAATTTTAGCTTCGGAATGACAATACTTAGAGAGTTGGTTTCTTCGGTAAAGTTATAGAGTTTGGTCAGGAGAATTTTTTGGGATCTTAAGAAAATGGCTGCCAGCGGTCAAACTGGCGCCATCTTGAATTTTCCTAAGCAATAAATTAGGTTTTTTTTGGTTTTCGAATTTTAGCTTCGGAATGACAATACTTAGAGAGTTGGTTTCTTCGAGAAAGTTATAGAGTTTGATAAGGAGAATTTTTTGGGATTTTCAGAAATCTGCCAAAGTGACGCTATCTTGGATTTTTGTTAGGTATAAATTATGCTTCTTTGGGTTTTCGAATTTTAGATCCGGAATGACACTACTTAGAGAGATGGTTTCTTCTAGAAAGTTATAGAGTGTCATCAGGAGAATTTTTTGGGATCATAAGAAAATGGCTGCCAGCTGTCATAGCGGCGCCATCTTGGATTTTCGTTTATGCTTCTACGGTTTTCGAATTTTATCTCCGGAAGGACCCTACTTAGAAAGACGGTTTCTTCTACAAAGTTATAGAGTTTCATCAGGAGAATTTGTTGGTATTATGAGAAAATGGCTGCCACCTGTCATAGCGGCGCCATCTCGGATTTTCGTTTATGCTTTTTTGGTTTTCGAATATTAGCTCCGGAAGGACGCTACTTAGAGAGACGCTTTCTTCTACAAAGTTATAGAGTTTCATCAGGAGAATTTTTTAATGATATCGCTTGAGGTGACGCTATCGCAGATAATACGCAGAAGTTCGTTTGAATGGAACCTTGTGTTCAAAGTTTTGATTTCCTGAAAAAATTAGCGCTTTCTTTGAAACAAAATTACGTTTTGTTAAAAAAAAATGCGTCACAAATGCCAGTTTGTTGATTCCATTCATCCCATTAAGTCTGATGTTTCGATTTCAAAGAGTAATATCAGTTTATATTATCAAAATGTTCGCGGATTAAGAACTAAAACTGATGATTTTTCTAATAACTCCTTGACGTGTGACTACGATGTTATAGCACTGTCTGAAACATCGCTCAATTCGTCATTCTTTGACAGTGAATTATTCAATCCTAAACAGTTTTCAGTTTACAGAACTGATCGGTCTGAATTAAATAGCGTACATCAGAGATATGGAGGTGTTCTGATCGCTGTCCGATCATCGTTACCTAGCGAATGCGTTCTGGTGCCCGGCACCGACAACGTCGAAATGGTTTTAGTTAAGGTGCAGCTTCAAAATCATTCGCTTTTTGTCTGTTGCCTTTACATCCCTTCAGGCTCTTCTGTAAAAGTATACACCGAGTATCACGATGCATTAGAAAAGACACTTAAATTTATAGACCTGGATGTTAATGACGAAATGTGCATTTTAGGAGATTTCAATCTAACCCTTGTTGATTGGATTCCTGATAGTTTCAATGCCCACATTAACAGCATTGATGACTTGATCAGTGGTCAAGACGATTCACTCGAAAGCAATGTGATGCTCCCCACTAATGTCGCTGAAGGAACGAAGGCCGACATCATCTATCTTATGATGAGTGGTAACCTTCACCAAGTTAACAACGTCCACAACCATTATGGAAAAATCCTAGACCTCGTGTTTTACAGCAATCCAAATAACATCAAAGTCATTAAATCTGATGTTCCTATGAGTCGAATCGATTTGTATCACTATCCTATCGAAATAATAATTTCAGCAGACTTTGTTGAAAGCATTGAAAATATTGAAAGTGGGGAATCTCAAAGTGAACTTAACTTCAAAAAAGGGCGACTTTGCTGGTCTCAATAACCATTTACATTCTATTGACTGGAATCAACTGTTGTCAAACGTTTCTGACGTTGATGACACAGTCAATGTGTTTTACGACACTTTGTTAGACGGATTAGAAAAATTTATTCCGCTCAAAAAGAAAATGATTATTAACGATCCACCCTGGTACAATCAGCGTTTGCGTAATCTAATAAATAGAACAAGCAAAGCTCACAAACGATTTAAAAATGAAACAAACCCAGACGAAAAGCTAAAACTCAAAATTAAATTTTTGTCTACAAGTAAAGAATTTCACTCCGTGCGTGACCGAGTCTTTAACAAATATTTGGCTAACACCGAAGAAATGTTTATGTCTGATCCTTCAAAATTCTGGCATTACGTTAAATCGCGAAAAAAGACTACAGGCTACCCGTCAATTATGTTTAGAGGTGATAAGAAGACTTGTAACCCTAACGAAACATGTGATCTTTTCGCTGAATTCTTTGAAAGCGTTTATGTTTCTGACAACGAGAGTGGTTCTAGCTTATCGGGAAAAATGCACTCCTTAGAAAAGCGCATTGACATCGGATCAATCTCTTTTGAGATCCAAGACGTTTTGAACCATCTTAGTAGTATAGACACTAGTAAGGGTGAAGGTCCAGACAAAATCTCTCCGATTTTGTTAAAAGCCTGTGCTGAGAGTCTCTCATCTCCGCTACTTCGCATTTTTAACTTATCTCTCTCAACCGGAAAGTTTCCGACAAGATGGAAAACGTCCTATATAACTCCAATTTATAAAAGTGGTTCTAGAAGTAATGTTGAAAATTACAGAGGTGTAGCTATTTTACCAACAATAGGAAAACTATTTGAAGCCATCGTCACCAGTATTTTATCCACGAAGTTCAATCGAATTATTTCAAAGTCACAACATGTCTTTATGAAGCGCAGATCTACCGCAACAAATTTAGCTGAATTTTTTAGCTACGCTACTAAAGTTATGGAATCTAGGCATCAGTTAGACGTCATATACACCGATTTCCGAAAAGCATTTGATAGAGTCAAGCATTCGATTCTTTTGCACAAGTTGAACCAAATCGGTGTTCATTCGAACTTACTAGCATGGATTGCATCTTATCTGAATGGACGTTCACAATTCGTCAAACTAGGGAATTGCTCTTCTCGAACGTTTGACGTGACCTCTGGTGTTCCTCAGGGTAGCCATCTTGGCCCTCTCTTGTTCATATTATTCATGGACGACGCTACTAAAGTCTTCTCTACGTCAGTTTACCTAATGTATGCTGACGACTTGAAAATTTTCATGAGAATTAAAAATGTTCTTGACGCAAGTGCTCTTCAACGTGACTTGAACAGGTTTCTACAATGGTGTAAAATCAACCAACTTTATTTGAACGTTGATAAGTGTAAGGTAATCTCCTTCACACGAAGGAGATCCAAGATTGAGTTAGGTTACAATATCGGTGATGTTACGTTGACTCATGTTAAGGTAATTAAAGATTTGGGAGTCCTCTTGGACCAAAAACTGACGTTCAGTAAACACATTGAATATATAATTGCAAAAGCTTACTCAATGCCTGGCTTTGTTATGAGAACTTGTAAGCAATTTAAAAATATTAATACTTTAAAAAATATATACTTTGCCTATGTCCGTTCTTACTTAGAATATGCTTCAGTTGTCTGGCATCCTTATCAAGACACATTTGTTGACAGAATTGAATCAATTCAGAAAAATTTTTTGATGTACGCACTGAGGCGGACGGTGAGGCGGGATGAAAACCACAAGCTTCCGCCATATATTGAGAGATGCGAATCGATCAATATCGAAACACTTGCCCGACGCAGAATCAACGCCTGCTCACTTTTCGTATCCGATCTGATGAATGGAACCATCGACGCACTTAAAATCAAAAGCAAGATCATGCGAAATTCCAGACCCACTTGTGCTGATGATTTTCTCGTAGTTGACAAACACAGGACTAAACATGGTCTTTATGAGCCTATCAATAACATGTGCATGGCATTTAATCGCTTTTCATTGCTGTGGTTTCAAAACATACCACGTGAATCGTTCAAGTTGACTATTAGGAAATTAAAAATCACATATAAACTAAATGGTAATTTCAGAATCTCATAAACTGAACCTTTGGTTCTCAATCTAATCAAAAGCTGATTAGTCAATTGGGTCTCACGACTCTCAAATGTAACTCTAAGTCACGTCGACTTGTGCAAAAACAGCTAGTCTAGACGACTAGTTTCCGCTAATCCCTTTTATTTCAGGTGGCTACACGAGATGGTAGTGCTTGATGGAACGACGGGCTATTTTAATTTCCAATTTTCTATTTTCGTATAATTTCAATTGATGCTGGTTCAATTGTATAACAACAATAAATTAAGTATTTTTTGACGATGGGCAGGGGTGACTGTTGACTCCGACGGATCGACTGGGTCGGCAACTCACTTCCGGACCTGCTCTTCATTTATATTTTTTTTGTGTTAAGCTAATTTATTGTCATTATTATAATTAATTGTAAACAGTCAGGAGGCTTCGGCCATTGATGCAGTAAATAAATAAATAAATAAAAATTCATTGGGGACTGGCCTCATGACTTTAGCAAAGAAAGTGCGTTCGAAAATCGCTTATATTAGCAGTTACAGGCCACTTCCGGCCACTTCCGGAATTTTAAGATTGCTTTTTCGTAGAAGATTATTTTCTATTGTTTCGCTTATCTTACGACTTATGAACTTTCGAAACGTTTCTTCAAATTTCGGACCACTGTGACTGTTAGGAACGGTTCGAGACCACTCACCTGCGCTGCAGAGCGTGTAATCAGCCATTGGGCAGAAAATAATGTTTATCTTTATGATGAGATTAGTTTTTGACAAAGAGTCGAAAAGAGATAAAAATCTTTGATACGAGATGGTCAAAAATCTGGTTTATTGAAGGTTTATGGAACTTTCTCACTTATATCTCTGCGAAATTAGAGCGGAAATCGCTATGAAGAAATAAATAAAAGGCATGGGTATCAGAAAATCACGAAAATTAAATTATAGAAAATCTGTTGCTTCGTTCGGGCTGTGGGCCTAACTCGCCACCCAAGGAACAAGCGACCCTGCACGATATTTGGTTGTTTTTTGTGAATATTTCTTTAATGATGAGGTTTGTTGTGGAGGAAAAAAAGGTGAACTTTTTTGTATGGAAGTGTGGGTAAGAGGCCTCGAGGTTAGTTCTCTCGGTCCTAGCCAGTTTATCTTGAATATGTTTAATAACACTAGGTTACAAATTTAAAAAATTTTCGTGTAGCAAATATGATTCCAAAAACCTCAGACCCGTTTTTCCTCTAGAATCAGAATCTGTTCTAGAAATTTCTCTATCACGTCTAAATTTTGAATTATATCAAATTAAAATTACATGGGACCTTCGAATGTTAGAAAGAGATGTTGCGAAAGTTTCTTTCTAACATTCGAAGGTCCCATGTAACTTTAATTTGATATAATTCAAAATTTAGACGTGATAGAGAAATTTTGAGAACAGATTCTGATTCTAGAGGAAAAACGGGTTTGAGGTTTTTGGAATCATATTTGCTACAAAAATAGTGTCGAGTAGTGTAATTAGTATTTTATAAGTCACACAAGTTATCGATGCTTGATGCACAAAGGGAACTCTTGATAATGTTGGCGAATGTTCGTTCGACAGCATCTCAGTTGCTTCTCGAAATGATTGAAGCAGTTTCTTCCAAGACATATTTACGCTTTTTGGGAATCGGAATCGAGCGTAGCATCATCGAATGGTTTTTCTAACTCTTTGGTACGCTCCAACATACGATGAGTTGCTTCTTTCCGTATTTTCAAAACGACTGGCAGAAGTTTAGCTTTTTGGGAGGGTTTTTCATAGTATGGTCCTCGTCTTCAATTTCGCTGTCATTCGGATTTCCTTTGCAGGGCCATCACCAACGGAAGAAATCATCGCTTGACACGCTAAGTTCAGTATATTCATCTAATGCGATAGTTTTTTGGATCAAACGGAATGCTAAGGTCTCTGAAAGGTTTTTCGGGTTCTTCAAACAGTGATACCCATATTCGCCGCATTATCGGCTGTTATGCTCAAAAGTTTAGCACGAAGATTGTAATCTTTTAGAACATCCAAAAAGGCGTTCGGAAGTTTCTCTCCTTTGTGGCTTCCATGCAACTAAAAAATAAATAAAATCCATGCAATATTGTTAGGTTCAAAACGGTCGAACACAACTCCTATGATCCATCTGGTTTCTACTCCATGGAATGAATATTGATTCTTTTGAAGTGCAGCCTTGATGTTCGACTTATGTTCGTGGTAGAGATCAGTGATAAATCCTTTAGTCGTGTTTTAGCACAGAAAAGACCAACACGCGGAGATTTTTCGGAGCTGATGGTTCTGGTGGTATTGTCTATTTTGTTTATTTGCCGTATTCTCTAAATAATGGAGTTTTGCTTTTCGGGTTTATGCGGCATCAATAAAAATTCATTTAGTTAATCATTTGCTATATTTCGGGTCTTCGTTTGACCCATCAGCAGGCTGAAATGGATGGAAAAACATTCATTTGTTAACATTATTTCCCTTAAATTAAAAAACAAATTACCTTCTACAAAATAAAATAAAGTATCACGATGGTTGCATTAAAAAAAACTATGAGCTTTGCAATTTGAACATTTAACACGTAAAAGAAAGGACATGAATGCGACATAAATTAAAATCATGGGCGCGCGGTAGCGATGCGCCCGTGACGCAAGTGCCCATACGAACAAAACATTCAGAAAAATTTTTTTCGTAGACCTCGGAACCATATATACAGCTAAGTTTTGACTTTTTTCCCTTGCGTTGTACCGCCTTGAGTTCATTGGATTCCTTGTAAAATTTTGATTGAAATCGACATTTTACTCACTACAATCGGTTCAGTGGATCCGAAGATATGACCTTTAGAAAATCGTCATTTTCCACACAAAATGTGCTGCTTCATATAAGCCCAAGTTAATGGAAACATCCTACGTTAGTTCCTTAGTTAGTTAGTTCCAGAGCCATTTGTATGAAAAACCACTTTTTTGGCTCGTGCTCGAAAACGGCTCGATAACTTTTCTTGAAATTTTGCAGGGACCTTCGGGTGGGCATTCTACGTCATATGAGATTTTAAAAAAGGGAGGGTGCCGGCCTCGTTTGAGCGTCAGGGCTCTTAGAAGGCGCCATATAAAGCCCATATGTATGTCTTTGTGTGTGTAGTGTGTATGATAGCACATTTTGTATGAGGCAATGGTTGTGTGTTTGAGATAGAGGTTTGGTGTCCAAGGGAAAGTTGTTGGGTTGGGTGTGTAGTGTATCAGGATAACCGCCAAAATGGCGGAAAATAGGCGGGGACTCAAAAAAAAACTTTTGGTATGTTGTAGAGAAAGTTGAGGGGATCATTTTCGCCCATTGAAGTAGTATCCGCCGGGCTTCGGTTCGGCGGCGGCGGCTCAAAAAAAACTTTTCATATGTTGTAGAGGAGTTTGAGGGGATCATTTTCGCCAATGAAAGTAGTAACCGCCGCGCTTCGGTTCGGTGGCAGCGGCGGCTCAAAATAATGCAAAACATGACAATCACAACAAAAACCCTTTTTAAAAGGGAAACGTGACGCAGGTCCTCGTCCCTTCTTCCAAAACAACTGATATCACAACAAAAACCCTTTTTAAAAGGGAAACGTGACGCAAGTCCTCGTTCCTTCTTCCAAAACAACTGATATCAATTTGGGTGACATGACGCTTGCAGCTTCGGAACGCACAAAATTCTTTTGAAATATTTTCACTTCTGAGTAAAAAAATGCGTCACAAATGCCGGACCCCCAGTGTTATAGTTTTTCTGTTCTTTCAGCTTTCACAATGCAAAAATTTGACTTTATGGGATGTATGGCGTATTTTTGTACATGAAATCAAATTTTTGCGTATGAAAACTGAAAGCGTAGAAAAATTATTACATTGGCGGGTCCGGCATTTGTGACGCATTTTTTTACTCAGAAGTGAAAATATTTCAAAAGAATTTTGTGCGTTCGGAAGCTGCAAGCGTCACCCAAATTGATATCAGTTGTTTTGGAAGAAGGGACGAGGACTTGCGTCACGTTTCCCTTTTAAAAAGGGTTTCTGTTGTGATAAAATTAAATACGAGATTTAAAAACATTGCACTTGAGACATTCATGTCTGTTGAGCTGAATTGTCAGGTATGATAGGAACTGCAGTGTTACCGTTTTGTACCGTTTGACCAGTGTTTTCATGTCTTTGCTTGTTGAACATGAGGTTTGTGTATGTCCAGTGTCCTTGTCAACTTTCTGATTTTTGTTTATACATTTTTTGGCTGTTAGGCGCTGTCAATATTTCGGTATTAGCCTAAAATGGTTCCACTTTCGAATTCAAATGTATGCGGTTTTGTCACAGCGTGTAACGTCAGTCCGGTGGTATTTCGGTATTTTTTCAAATGTGTATGTCAGTTTTATGTTCCGTCATTCTGTCCTTGATCAACTGTTTCGTAATGCGACGTATGTAATGGTATGTCACCAATGTTTTGCTCCGCACCATAAATGTAGAAAACGAAAGCTACAATTCCATTTCGAGTTGTTTCACAAGTGACTGAAAAGAAATTTTTGATTATGTAGGAACTCATTCCATGCACTAAAACGGTATGAGACGGTTAGTGTGGAAGATATTCTTGATCGGTTACGGTTTTTTACACGACTGGTCTCAAGTTTTCTGAAATGGCTCTTCAATCTTCTCTACAACATAGCAAAAACATTTTTTTTGCTAGGGTCATATTTCAGTCGACCTGGAGCTCTCGACAACGAATTTATTCTTCTACAATGTTAGAAATTCGTTTACCTCTTAAATAGAAAAACAATCAGATGTAATTTGCTCGCGTTATGTAAAATAAACCGAAATCCAGTCATTCGACTCTAGCTCAGCGGCCCTTAGTTTAAAAATGCTCATCTTAGAATTCACAATTTTATTTTTTCGACTATTTTCCAGGGGAAAAAATTTGAAAATTGGTCTCGAGTTATCGTGATAATGCACAGACGGATGGACTCACTAGCTGATCTCCGAGATCTAAAAATGTCTGGCTACAAACATATTAACCGCGTTCATTTCATTCTGGTCTAAAAACAACTACAACTTATTGTAATGCTTTTCTTTGCTTTTGCTTCCTACTTTCTCATTGTGGACATGTTTACTGTGCAAATAACTATCAACGTTCAACTATTATTGTTTGCAAGATACACGATGGGAGGCAAACTAAATAGACTTACGATTGATTCGTGTCGTACGAGAGCTTCCGAAAATCTGATATTTTACTTGAAAAGTAGCGGCTTGGTTAAACACGTCTGTCAAAAATAAAATTTCGGCCCGTCTTTATTTTTGAGACTCAAAACATTCAAATAACATTCAAATTTTTGATAAAAGGTAAAAACATTTGCTTTGTATTTATCCGCTCAAACAATTGAATGTTGAATATTTCGGTAGTCATCTTAAGTTGAATACAATTTACTTCTGAAATCCGACAAATCCCTCGTGACTTTATAATAACCAAAATACTCTCATAAATTGCAAAATAAGTTGGGCATTGACTTTGCTTATGTTTAGATAAAAACGTTTGCTCGGAGGGGGCTTAAGTTAAATAAACCTTTTTGAATGGCACTAACATAAAAGGATTACAAACGATTTTAAGAAAATCCCAAGAGTAATAACTTAATTTTAAAGGCGTTATTTTAGAAATAGTCCTATTTGTAGATTACCGAAACAAATTAATTTTTTGTAAAAGTTTGTGTATTTCTGATTGCAAATTGTATTGTCCATGGCTTCTGGGTCTATATTTCTTCTATTGTAAATATTTTTGCAATGCTGTGAAAGATTCTGACTTTTGTTTAAGAATTTCCATTTCAATGTCATGCAGTTTGCAACATTCTTTCAAAATTACTTTACAATTTGCATTTATTACACTAATTTAACGTGTACGCACTCGGTACGTTGAGTATATGTTGCAGGTTCATTGCTATGTAGATCAAATTTAACATGCTAGCCAGTAATAACCCATATAATACTTGGTCACATCTTATTGATGTGGACACTCCCTTGACTTTGATTATTAATGTTTATCATACATGATGCAAGCGAATTGTAAATACAGTTAGCAAATTTATAATTTTGACATGAAATTCTCAACCAACTAGTTAGCAGCTGAAGCGCTCACACAAACCAATAAGCAAATTTACTATTTAACTCTACATTAATTTATGAAGTCAATTTCATATAAAACATATGAAGGGACTCTATGTATCAAAATAGATGCGGCAAACAGAGTTGATGTTACGAAAAGACTGCAACGTATTTAAGTAAATATTGCGTTCACATTAGAGTGTATTGGAAATTATTGAAAAAATATTTATGTCGAATATTCGATTATTTACTTGACCGTGTGTAAGAAATAGAGAAAATATGATTTTTACTCGATTTTTCGGTCTAAAACTTTTAGGAAAAAACTTAATTTTAATAAACGGACGTTTCACGACCTTTATTGTCGCATCATATACAATATATTGTAAATTACGCTGATGATGCGACAATAAAGGTCGTGAAACGTCCGTTAATTAAAATTAAGTTTTTTCCTAAAAGTTTTAGACCGAAAAATCGAGTAAAAATCATATTTTCTCTATTATTGAAAAACCCGTTTGAAGTAACGGTGTAAAAAAATTCTCCGAACGCACAAAATTGACCTCCAAATAGAGAAAAATGTTCTCCTCAATTTTGTTTACAACATAGCAAAAAACTATTTTTTGGGACCTTCATACTGACCTAGGGCCGTAATTAGAGGACTCGGACTCATACTTCCATAGGCAAAAATGTTTCCCTCAATTTGCTCTGCAGCATAGCAAAAAAAAAATTTTTTTTCAGCTAGATCCGACCTTAGGACCGACATGAGGCCCACTTGAGCCCTAAGCACATTCAAAAATTCTTCTATAAATTGTCGCCCATGCCGAGATCTTTCAAACAAAGAGTTTTTGTAAATCGGAAGAGATTTACTCGAGTTATGTTCAAAAAACACGTAGGGCCCTAACAAAGACTCTTTTTTAGTGCCCTAGCTAAGTCCAAAGACTCAAATCGAAAAATGTTTCTTCCAGAAGTTGTCGGTCATGCCCAGATCTTTCAAACAAAAAAAAATTTTGAAAATCGATAAAGATTTACTCGAGTTATGTACAAAAAACACATAGAGCCCTAGCAGAGACTCGTTTTTAGTGCCCTAGCTAAGTCCAAGGAGTTAAATTAAAAAAATTTCTTCCATAAATTATCGGCCATGCCCAGATCTTTCAAACAAAAAAAATTGTGAAAATCAGAAAACTCGAGTTATGTGCAAAATATCAAAAACCACTTAAACGGCCCTAGCTCGGCGGCCGTTTGGCCGACAGTGCCCAGATTCAATCCCATAAAATATTTTTCGACTACCTTTAAGGAAAAAAAAGATTTCGAAAATCGGTCAAGAAATTTTTTTTAATTTGACTCCTTGGACTTAGCTAGGGCACTAAAAACGAGTCTCTGCTAGGGATCTATGTGTGTTTTGTACATAACTCGAGTAAATCTTTATCGATTTTCAAAATTTTTTTTTGTTTGAAAGATCTGGGCATGACCGACAACTTGTGGAAGAAACATTTTTCGATTTGAGTCTTTGGACTTAGCTAGGGCACTAAAAAAGAGTCTTTGTTAGGGCCCTACGTGTTTTTTGAACATAACTCGAGTAAATCTCTTCCGATTTTCAAAAACTTTTTTTGTTTGAAAGATCTCGGCATGGGCGACAATTTATAGAAGAATTTTTGAATGTGCTTAGGGCTCAAGTGGGCCTCATGTCGGTCCTAAGGTCGGATCTATCTAAAAAAAAATTTTTTTGCTATGCTGCAGAGCAAATTGAGGGAAACATTTTTGCCTATGGAAGTATGAGTCCGAGTCCTCTAATTACGGCCCAAGGTCATTATGAAGGTCGGCCCTAGCCCAAAAAATAGTTTTTTGCTATGTTGTAAACAAAATTGAGGAGAACATTTTTCTCTATTTGGATGTCAATTTTGTGCGTTCGGAGAATTTTTTTACACCGTTACTTCAAACGGGTTTTTCAATAATAGCGAAAATATGATTTTTACTCGATTTTTCGGTCTAAAACTTTTAGGAAAAACTTAATTTTAATTAACGGACGTTAAAAGTTTTAGACCGAAAAATCGAGTAAAAATCATATTTTCTCTATTTCTTACACACGGTCAAGTAAATAATCGAATATTCGACATAAATATTTTTTCAATAATTTCCAATACATTCTAATGTGAACGCAATATTTACTGAAATACGTTCCAGTCTTTTCGTAACATCCACTCTGTTTGCCGCATCTATTCTGATACGTAGAGTCCCTTCATATGTTTTATATGAAATTGACTTCATAAATTAATGTAGAGTTAAATAGTAAATTTGCTTATTGGTTTGTGTGAGCGCTTCAGCTGCTAACTAGTTGGTTGAGGATTTCATGTCAAAATTATAAATTTGCTAACTGTATTTACAATTCGCTTGCATCATGTATGATGAACATTAATAATCAAAGTCAAGGGAGTGTCCACATCAATAAGATGTGACCAAGTTTTTAATTAAACACACAGACGCGGACACACGGACACGGACACACGGACGCGGACACACGGACGCGGACACACGGACGCGGACACACGGACACGGACACACGGACGCGGACACACCGACAAAATCGACCCTAATTCGGCCGTAAGACCCTGACTAACGTCAAGAGAATAATATTCCATTTAAATCCCATTATGGTCCAGTTCATCCAAAATGAACTCTTAGCCCTGATTTTTATAAAAAAAAACCATTTCTAGACCGCGACTTGAACCCGGAACATCCACTTCTGCGACTTACAATCTTTCCAATCTCGAAATTATACAATTATGTCTTTTGAGAGTTATTTTTGTGGGTTTAAAACACAATGAATAAATTCCAATTCGGTTTTGCCGCTGTTGGACGAATGTATGTAAACAAATTGGCCATGTCATGTCATTTGTCAACAAAAATACAAATCGGAAGATTCCCGTGATGATCACAAATTAAATTACATTTTTTTATTAGAAAAGTTAATTCGAAACTTCACAAAATTTTACAACTTTTTCTAAATAGATAAACGTTTCTAATAAAAACAAAATTCTCGAAAATCCACTAGAGGAAAGCGAAATAATGCTTGCAGAAGCTGGAAGTTTAAAACACTTTTCACACGATAGAAATTAGCGATTTTTTGAATTTATTAAAAAAAGATTCAAAACTCCACA
Source organism: Pseudolycoriella hygida (assembly GCA_029228625.1). NCBI lineage: Eukaryota > Metazoa > Arthropoda > Insecta > Diptera > Sciaridae > Pseudolycoriella > Pseudolycoriella hygida. Next base: position 88,099,317 of record CM055406.1, read on the forward strand.
ATTAAACACAGCACAACAAATGATCAAAACGTAATAACAATTGAAATTGTTTTAACTGAAGTAAAACAATAATTTGTGAGATACTTCACTAGCAAATCTAAAATTTTAAAAAATATACTGAAGTGCTGCTACTGTCAAAGCCGTCAATCAAAACAATGGATGATAATGTAGATAAAGATGATGAAAATCAAGATACGGTTGACCCGTACGGTTATTTCAAAAATAAATTGAATTTTCAAGAAATTTAAAGTTTTTGTGAAAATTCAAAATTATCAAGAAAACCAAATTTTTGAAAAATCCCAATTCTTTCTCCAAATATAAATTTTTGTGAAAATAAAAATTTCAAGGAAATCCCAAAATTACAGGAAAATATAAATTTCTAGAAAAATTTCAAATTATCAAAAAAATTAAAAATTTCAAAAGAATTAGACTCTCTAAGAAAATTGGAGTTTTATAAGATATGCGAATCCCCGAAATAATCGAACTTTCTGCAAAATTAAGCTTTTAGGAAATTTACAAAATTAAACAAAAAACTACATTTGCAAGAAAATTCAAATTGTTGAAGTAATTTCTAAATCCAACATTAAATAAAAAATAATGCGAAGAAACAAATATCGATCTATTCCGAAATTTGCTAACAACAGAGTCATCAAACAAATGTGCAAAAATTTTAAGTCAGAGAACGTTTGAATTTTACAAAAAAAAAAATGCGCCAATTAACGAACTCAATGAAACTGCATTATCGATATACATTTAGCAAAAGCCAAAAGCGACAACATTAAAACTAGGTGTGGGTTTTAGATCTCAAAGAACTCGCAGAACCCACAAATCGCAAGTTTTGTATAATTTTTCATTTGGATCGATTGTACTTACATGCTAACCATTCATGTAACGAACATGATTAGAAATGAAACACTTAGTTGTAAGGTTTACAAGGCTACTTGATTTAAAAAGTTCATAATGTGCGTCTATGTGTGTGATGTCATTTTATTTAGAACATAAACAAAATAATTAAATTTTGCCCAAACGGATTATGGTCATAGATAATGCCAGTGTGTCGTGCGTGATCATGGCCCCATGGTAGTAAGGGGCCGTGACGCAAGTCTTACACGCCAAAAAATTCACAAGAAATTTTTTCGTAGACTAAGGAACATATATACAGGAACTTTTTGACTTCCCCCCGAGCTACGTACCCCCCGGAAAATATTTTTCCCGGATTCTACGGAAAATTTTAGGCCGAAGTGTCTTTTTGCTCATTAAAGTCGGTTCAGCCAATCCGGAGATATGAATTGAAAATTTTTGCTATTTTGTATGGACTCAAATCGAATGTTTTTAACTAGTCAATTTGGTAATCTCCTGAACTATGAGAGTTAGAAAGTTGGTTCCAAAGGAAAAGTTGTAGAAAATTAAATTTAAGCGAACACGTGTTTCAGGGTTTTGGGGAAGTATGGCCCAATCCTGGTATATGGCCACTTCAATAATTAGGCAAGATGACCCAGATCTCCAGAACTATGAGAGTTAGAAAGTTGGTTCAAAGGCGAAGTTATAGAGAATTTAATTTAGGCGAACACGTGTTTCAGGGTTTTGGGGAAATGCCCAATCTTGGTATATGGCCACTTCCATAAATGGGCAGGATGACCCAGATCTCCAGAACTATGAGATTTAAAAAGTTGGTTCCAAAGGCGATGTTATAGAGAATTAAATTTAAGCGAACACGTGTTTCAGGGTTTTGGGGAAATAAGGCCCAATCCTGGTATATGGCCACTTCCATAATTAGGCAGGACGAACCAAATCTCTAGAACTATGAGAGTTAGAATATTGGTTCCAAAAGCGAAGTTGTAGAAAATTAAATTTAAGCGAACATGTGTTTCAGGGTTTTGGGGAAATATGACCCCATCCTGATATATGGCCACTTCCATAATTAGGCAGAATAACCCAAATCTCCAGAACTATGAGAGTTAGAAAGTTTGTTCCAAAGCCGAAGTTATAGGGAATTAAATTTAAGCGACACGTGTTTCAGGGTTTTGGGAAAATATGGCTCAATACTGGTATATGGCCACTTCCATAATTAGGCAGTGTGATCCACATCTCCAGAACTATGAGAGTTAGAAAGTTGGTTCCAAAAGCGAAGTTATAGAGAATTAAATTTAAGCGAACACGTGTTTCAGCATTTTGGGAAAATATGGCCCAATACTGGTATATGGCCACTTCCATAATAAGGCAGGGTGAACCACATCTCCAGAACTAGTTAGAGTTAGAAAGTTGGTTCCAAAGGCGAAGTTTTAGAGAATTAAATTTAAGCAAACACGTGTTTCAGGGTTTTGGAGAAATATGGCCCAATCCTGGTATATGGCCACATCCATAATTAGGCAGGATGACCCAAATCTCCAGAACTACGAGAGTTAGAAAGTCTGTTCCAAAGGCGGAGTTGTAGAGAATTAAATTTTAAATGGTTTTGGCAAAATGCGAGGGGTGGCGCACTTCATTTATTCCATTTTTCCATTTATTCTTTTATTCCATTTATTCCATTTATTCCCAAATTTTGTTTGTTGTTTTTGAGAAATATCTGAACCAAACACATCACAAGTTAGACAAATAAGTTCAAAAAAAGAGTTTGCACAAATTATAAAGCATTTAAACCGTCTTGAGATTAAATTTTATTTTTTTGGGAATAAATGGAATAAATTTATTTATTCCATTTATTCCAATTTTCAACAAAAATTCTTTTAAGTTTTCAAAAGAGGGTTTTTCCACTTTTTGACACATTAGTATGGTTTGTTGTGTGCGTTGCCATCAAAAGTCAAGTCTATTTGAGGTTTTGACGAATTTGAAAAAATTATCATTTATTCCATTTATTCCATTTATTCCCATTTATTCCATTTATTCCATTTATTCCCATTTATTCCCATTTATTCAATTTATTCCATTTATTCCCATTTATTCCATTTATTCCATTTATTCCATAAGCCGCAGAAGTGCGTCACCCCTCGGGAAAATGTGGCCTAATCCCGGGATAACGCCACTTCCAGATTCCAGAGGGATGATTCATACCTCTAGAACTATGGCAGCTAAAAAGTACTTTTGTAACTGGAAGAAAATAGTTTTACCTTAGATGATTGATGCGTCACACTTTTCTGATTTCACAGCTTTTTTAAGCAGACATAAAGACTTGCGTCACACATCCTCTGTAAGAGGTCTTTTTGCGGTCACAGGATTCCTGTAATGTACTTAGTTTCTCAATCGGACTAATATATCCCGAGAAATAAGGCTTTGAAAACATAATATGATTAATTTGTAAAATTTGAAGGTCGATATCGATTGAAAGTATATTTATTTCATTTTTACAAGAGTTTCTGTATTAAAATTAACGAAAATGCTTTTGGCACCGGGTGCCAATAGTCTTTACATATATACTGCGGTTAATGGCACCGGGTGCCAATAGCCTCTATATATATATACTGCGGCTAATGGCACCGGGTGCCAATAGCCTCTACATATATACTGCGGCTAATGGCACCGGGTGCCAATAGTCTCTACATATATACTGCGGCTAATGGCACCGGGTGCCAATAGTCTCTACATATATAGTGTGGCTAATAGCACCGAAGAATTTAGCGCTTTAACGAAATGTCACAAAAACTATGTGGCTAACAAAACCAAAGACCTTTTGCTTTTACAAAATTTCAGAAAACTTGGTGGTTAACGAAACGGAACTTTTCTTTTTACGAAATGTCACAAAAACTAGTTGGCCACCAAACCTAGGAAATTTGCGCTTTAACAAACTGTCACAGACTAGGCGGCTGACAAACCTAGGTAGCTTTTCCTTTTACGAAACGTAACAAAAACTAGGTGGCTGACAAAACTAGTAAGATTTTCCTTTTACAAAATGTCATAAAAACTTGGTGGCTAACAAAGCTAGGAAGATTTTCCTTTTACGAAATGTCACAAAAAACTAGGTGGCTAACAAAACTAGGAAGATTTTCCTTTTACAAAATTTCACAAAAAACTTTGTGGCTAAAAAAATTAAGAAGATTTTCCTTTTACGAAATGTCGCAAGAAACTAGGTGGCTAACAAAACTAGGAGCTTTTCCTTTTACCAAATGTCACAAAAGACTAGGTGGCTAACAAAACTAGGTAGATTTTCCTTTTACAAAATTTCACAAAAAACTTTGTGGCTAACAAAATTAAGAAGATTTTCGTTTTACGAAATGTCACAAAAAATGGCACTGGGTGCCAATAGTCACTTTTTTATATTAAAGCCATTGGCCACAGTATAGTAAGGAGACTATTGACACCCAATATAAAAAAGTAGCAATTATAGGAAAAATGAAAATTTATTTCACATAATTCTTTTTGTTTTCAATAAGATTTTTCTGGAAATTTACTCTACTTCTACTAGACATGGATTTATAAAAAAATCAGCATTCAATTTACAGGTTTGGAATAATACAATATCTGCAACACTAATAACGAAAAAAATTACAGATCTACAGATCTACAGATCGACAGATCTATTTTAAGTGTTTCTTCCACATTCTGGTGCGAGTCTCACAGTTTCTATATTTCTCGCGGTAACAATAGTCTCTTTATTATACTGTGGCTAATGGCACCCCCGAAATTTAGGAAATTTGCTAGGTGGCTACCAAACCTAGGAAATTTGCGCTTTAACGAAATGCCACAGACTAGATGACTAGCAGACCTAGGAAGTTCGTCCTTTTACAAAATGTCACTAGACTAGACCTGGGTGGCTAACAAACCAAGGAAACTTGCGCTTTAACGAAATGCCACACACTATGTGGCTAACAAGCCTAGGAAGTTCGTCCTTTTACAAAATGTCACAAGGCCTAGGTGGCTAACAAACTTAGGAAATTTGCGCTTTAACGAAATGCCACACACTAGGTGGCTAACAAGCCTAGGAAGTTCGTTCTTTTACAAAATGTCACAAGACCTAGGTGGCTAACAAAGCTAGCAAATTTTCGCTTTAACGAAATGCCAAACACTATAGGTGGCTAACAAGCCTAAGAAGTTCGTTCTTTTACAAAATGTAACAAAACCTGGGTGGCTAACAGACCTAGCAAATTTGCGCTTTAACGAAATGCCACACACTAGGTGGCTAACAAGCCTGGGAAGTTCGTCCTTTTCTAAAATGTAGAGCTGTTTCATCTTTTCCTTTTCGATATTCTTGATATCATTCCACTTGCATAGTTGCATTAGCTGATCCATACTGATCACATTGAGGTAACGAAAAGTTGTTGCTGTCAATCTATTTTTGTACGTGCAAGACCCAAAGAAAGCATCAACGTCTCAAAACGTTTAACATCGTCGCGATTTAATAATATTTTGCTTTTGAAATCGGAACATCGCTTTGATACAGCGCAGAAACTTGATTAATACGCTCAGAACTACTTAGAAAACTTTCTGTAACACTGATGGCTTCGCATGAGAGTGATTGAGACAGCGTTGCAGTGAGTAAAAAGAAATTAGTGTATCTATGATGAACAACAATTGTTGTTAGCATATTTATCATAATATTAATTAATTATTTTTCCATTATTTTACGTACTTACGATTCCTTTATTTCACGCGGTGCCAATAGCCTCTACATATATACTGCGGCTAATGGCACCGGGTGCCAATAGCCTCTACACATATACTGCGGCTAATGGCACCGGGTGCCAATAGCCTCTACATATATACTGCCATTAGCCGCATTATATATGTAGAGGCTATTGGCACCCGGTGCCATTAGCCGCAGTATATATGTAGAGGCTATTGGCACCCGGTGCCATTAGCCGCAGTATATATGTAGAGGCTATTGGCACCCGGTGCCATTAGCCGCAGTATATATGTAGAGGCTATTGGCACCCGGTGCCAATAGTCTCTTTCTAAAATTAATAGACGTTATTTGATGGAATGCACGCAACACAAAAAAAAAATGTAAAAAAAACTTGCGACAACTAGGATTTGAACCGAAAATTCTGGAAAAAACGAGTTTATAACACCACAGCATTGCTCATTGAGCTATATAGACCATTCATGAATTGCGTTATTATCACATCGACAAATGAAATAACAAAACGAACGCAGCACATTGTTCTACGATAGTTCATTTGATATTTAGCCTACTCTAAGAACTCAAATAGTGTACGCTGTATTTCAGAAGTTATTTTGTTTGTTTTCAAAATGTTCAATGTTTAATTGTTTGTTTCAACGACCGAGTGCTACTACGTTAAAGCATAGTACAAGTGAGGTCATGTAAACAGCCTGTAACACAAGGGCGATTACGCAATCTTGCCTTTGGCTCGATTTTGCAAACTACGCCCTTATATTACCGGCTGTTTACATGACCTCACTTGATTAAATCTACTATTAATAGTACCGTTGGTAGCGTATTCTTTTCGAAAACAGAGTTGTTTTCAAAATGTCATGATAAACTTATTTTAGCCGCTAGTCTAGTTTATCATGTTAATCATGCGTGCATAGAAATGATGCGCGAACCTGCGAACGTCGTTACTGAGAAATTATTGCCGAAAAACTTTAACTCGCAGAGAAAAGATAAAAGGAAACTAGGGAAGTCATCAGAAATTTTAGGAAAGTCATGAGAAATTGAAAATAAAGGTCATCACTTTGCCAAAAATCTCACAAAAAGTGTAATTTAGCAAATTGTTATTGTTGGTAAGTGTACTACTCTGAATTGGGAAATATGTATTGGAAATTGGGAAGTTTGCGTTTGGAATCTTGATTGGATAGTCAGATATGGTAGCGCCTGATTGCATAGGGGCGGAGTGTGGTAGTCCGTGTCATGTGCCAGGCGTGCAACTGTCTAACTATCAAGTGCTCTTTTTACGTCCACGTCGTAGTCCCCGGGACCTCAATTCTCTTCGGAGTTTTGTGCTAAACTTAACAGTGATACCTGATGACTTTCCTACGGGTCATCGGGGAAACGGAAGTAGGTTGGGCGTTTGGTTAACCTCCACACACCAGAAAAAATGGATACCGGTTATGAACTCAACAACACAGCCTCGGATCGGACAGGATAAACGGCAACGACTCAAGCATCGGAAAAAGGACAACGATTTAAAACTAGGAATATGGAACGTAAGATCTTTGTTGCGGATTGAGGATTGAGATCTCTCATAAGTGCGCTAAGAGCGGCAAAAATTGACATCACGGAAGTGCAAGAAACGAGATTGCCTGGAAAGGACACCATGATCAGTAGCGACTACAAGTTCTACTACAGTGCGAAAAGTAATGGCAATCCAAGAGAGTATGGAACAGGTTTCATGGTTTTCGGCACAGCTAGAAACGCGGTGGTTGATTTCAATCCTGTTGACGAGAGCTTGTGCTCTCTACGGATTAGAGGAAAATTTTTCAACTATACTCTTATTAACGCTTACGCATCCACGGAGTAAAAAGACAACGAAGCTAAGGAGCTATTTTACGAGAAACTGGTAGAGATATATGATGGAGCACCGAAAAGTGACATGAAGATTTTGCTTGGAGATCTGAATGCCAAGATAGGTCGCGAAGTCCCGAAATTGGTAAATACAGCCTCCATGAAAACTCTAACGACAACGGTACGAGGGTAGTTCATTTCGCAGCATCAAGAAACATGGTTGTGAGCAGTACGTATGCCGAACATAAAAGCATCCACAAAGCGACATGGGTATCACCTGATGGACAAACCAAAAACCAGATTGATCACGTTTTGATAGATGGACGCCACTGTTCAGATGTATTGGATGCCAAGAGCTGCAGAGGACCAAATGTTGATTCTGACCACTACTTAGTTAAAGTGGTTGTTAGGTCTCGCATATCGGTCCAACACAACCGATAACAGGCCTTGAAAAAGTGGGACGTTGAAAAACTCACAGGAGAACTGACGGGACTCAACCCAGTTCATATTGGAGGTGATTTCAACGCATGGGCAGTTGAGTGAGGTAGTAGATTCACAAATGATAGAGGCTTCAGTCTGCAAGAAGCGCTAGCTAGATTAAATGTGGTTCTGGCAAACGTGGGAAATGCAACTACATTCCGCAAGAATGGGCGCGAGTCGATTATTGACGTGACATTCTGCAGTCCAGTACTAGTTCCAAGTCTGAACTGGAGAGTCGACGAAAGTTACACACACAGCGATCACCAGGCATTGAGGTACACCGTGAAAAAGTGTACAGAGGCAACAAGACAGATGACTCATAGAAGAGAGCGAAGATGGAGAACCGGAAATTTCATGAAGAAGTTTTTAAGGAATATCTCCAATCAAAAGACGATCACGAAGAGAAATCTGCAGAAGAATTGACGAAAGAAATGGTGAATGCATGTGACGCGGCGATGCCAAGAAGGATGGAACCGAGGAATGGGCGAAAACCGGCATTTTGGTGGAACGACGAAATAAGACTTTTGCGAACAACTTGTTTTAAGACAAGAAGAAGGAGGATGCAAAGGGCCAGAAACGAGAATGTTAGAATAGAGAGGTCCGAAGAACATCGTAATGCAAAACTAGCACTGAAGCGAGCAATCCGGGCGAGTAAGAGGGATTGTTGGAAGAAACTGTGCCAAGAGACAGACCCGAACCCGTGGGGCAAAGTGTTCAGAACAGTAATGACGATGATGAAAGGTACATTGGGGCCAAAAGAAAAGTGCCCGGATAGGCTAGGTGTCATAGTGAGAGAGCTCTTCCCACAGCACGAACAGGTCACATGGCCGCAAACTCCTTACGACCATAAAGCTGAAGACGGACATGAACGGTCGATCACTGCAGAAGAGATCCAGATGGCTGCAAAAAAGCCAAAGAATAGCAAGGCGCCAGGACCAGATGCTCAACCAAAACCAAGGAAACCGCCAGACAAACCATCATCATATAGACCTATATGCTTGTTGGATGGATTAGGGAAAATGTTGGAAGCCGTGGTTCTGAATAGACTAAGAAAACACACAGAGGGTGAACACGGACTGTCAGACGAATAATTCGGATTTCGACAAGGGAGATCGGCGATTGAGGCCATTAGAAAATTTATAGAGGTTACCGACAAGGCGCGCCGAAAAAATACTTGGTAACCGGTTCTGTGCTGTAACGGCGATAGACGTGAGAAATGCCTTTAATAGTGCAAGTTGGATGGAGATAGCCAAGGCGTTACTCGTCATGAGAATCCCCAATTACCTCTGCAAGATGATGAAAAGCTATTTTGAAAGACAAGTACTAACGTACGATACTACGGAAGGAAAAAAGACAGTAGACATAACAGCTGGGGTACCACAGGGATCCATATTAGGACCAACGCTGTGGAATATAATGTAAGACACAGCGCTACGGCTGCAATTGCCAAGATGCGCTACGACGATTGCTTTTGCTGATGACTTGATCCTCAGGGTCTCTGGAACGTCAAAGATGGGTGTGGAAGTAGTTACGATAGAGGCGTTAGAAACTGTTGAAGACTGGATGACAACGGCAAAACTGAAGCTGGCCCACCAGAAAACTGAGATTATGCTAGTGACCAACTGCAGAAAAACTGAGAAAATTGTAATGAACATTGGCGGGGAAGAGATTACATCCACTCGCCAATTAAAATACCTTGGAGTCGTGATGGACGACCGCAGAAGTTTTAATAGTCATGTGGACTACGTGTGCGAAAAAGCAGGGAAAGCTACTGGCCAGAATAATGCCAAATAGCTTTGGACCGCGCAGCAGCAAAAGGAGGCTCCTAGCAAGCGTCGCATTATCGATATTGCGCTACGGGGCACCGGCGTGGATACAGGCGCTGGATACGAAGAGAAATCGGCGGAGGCTTAATAGAGCCCAAAGGTTAGCAAGCATAAGAGTAGAAAGCGCATACCGGACGATATCTCTAGAAGCTGTATGTGTTATAGCAGGGACGATGCCAATATGCATAACGCTGATGGAAGACAACGAATGTCATATAAAGAAGAAAAGGGAGGGTCAGAGTACCAAAACAGTAAGGACGCAATTAAGAGCCGAATCACTGAGAAAGTGGCAGCAGGAGTGGGACTCCACGGAAAAGGGAAGGTGGACCCATAGACTAATACCGAATGTAACAACATGGGTACAAACATGGGTACAGAGGAAACATGGAGAGGTTAACTTCCAATTGACACAATTCCTGACGGGTCACGGGTGCTTTAGAAAGTATCTGCACAGGTGTGGATTTACAGAGTAACCTTTCTGTACGACATGCGAGAGTGAAGAAGAGACTGCGGAACATGTGCTTTTTGTCTGCCCCCGCTTCGAGCAGGAGCGTGTGGAGCTGAGGACTGTGAGTAGTTTAGATCTGAATGCCGAAAACATAGTTTCAGAGATGTGCCGTGATGAAGATGTATGGAAGGTTGTGGATAATGTAGTTGCAGAGATAATGGGAAAGCTACAAAGAGCATGGAGAGAGGATCGACGAAGAGTGACAGTTGATCTGAGAGAGTAGGTGCGAAAGCACAGCCCTTCCCCGAAGTAATGCTGTGAGGCGGTTCCGGGGAGATGAGGCATGGCGAACAAGTTGGGGATTTTAGTTGGTAAAAATCCAACACTACCTGTATCCAAGATTTTCAGGTGCCTTCTGAAGGTTTCCCCCATCTATAAAAAAAACTCGAGCAGGCCAGGCAGAGTACCGTTCGAAGAGAAATTTCGCTCGAAAATTGTTCCGAAACCAAAAACGGCTGCAGGATAGGAACGACTTGAACGAAATTGAAAAGTTTGGCAATAGGAAGGAAACTCGGAAGTTCTATCGGAAAGTAAACGAATCCAAAAATGGTTACAGTCAACAACCTTTGCTGTGTAAGGACTAGAATGGATTGGTCTTAGCCATTTCATACTGTACAACCATATATAGTAGAACCAACGATGCAAGAAGTTGAAGCTGAAATTTCGAGGCAAACTTTTCATGAACGGCGGCAAAGATGCAAAGATGCACGAGCTCATCACGAGTATATGGAATGTCGAGGAGTTACCGGAAGAGTGGAAGACCAGCATGCTTTGTCCCAAAGGTGACAAAATAGAGTGTGGCAATTTTCGTGGAATCGCTCTGCTGAATATTGCTTACAAGATATTTGCAAATATTCTTTACCAGCGCCTTAATCCATACATGGAAAACTCTGTAGGTGAATACCAAGTTTTAGAAAGTTTAAGTTTTAGAAAATTTTAGTTTTAGAAGATATGCGAATCGCCGAAATAATCGAATTTTCTGGAAAATTAAGCTTTTAGGAAAATTAAAAAAAAAACAAGAAAATTCAAAAATTATTGAAGCAATTCGTAAATTTAAATTAAATAAAAAATAATGCGAAGAAACAAACGTCGATCTATTCCGAAATGTCTTAGCAACAGATCCTAAAACAAGTGCAAAAATTTAAATCAGAAACGTTTGAATTTAACAAAAAATGCGCAAATTTACGAATTAAATGAAACAGCATATCATCATACATTTTTGGAAAAAACCAAAAACGGCAACACCAAAACTGATTGTATGCAGTTTGTGGGTTTTAGATCTCAAAGAACTCGCAGAACCCACAAATCGCAAGAATTGTATGCCTTTAAGAATGGATCGATTGCAATTGTTGAAAACTTCATTCATGAGTAGTTCGTATTCGCTTTTATATTGTTTACAAAATTTATTGAACTATAAGTTTTAAGGAACCCCTAATTGCATTATCTCTAGTAAACTGAAAGTTTACAATCTCGTGCTTTTTTATTGGATGTACAATTTTAGCCGTTTCGCAGTTTTGCCAATGCAAAAAAAAAAAAACATTGAAAACAGAGATAATCTTCAAATCAGCTCAATGTTGAGAGCAAATAGTTTTAAAACTACCATACCGAATAATTGCATTGATTTTGAATGGATCTTCATTAGAAGCTCGTGAGGTTCTAAGACAGTTTTGAAGATAGGAAGGAAATATTTACAAAACAGCATAGTCCTAACTGTTTTGGTAGTTTGACCCTCCTCTCTCTTCTTTCTATGACATTCACCGTCTTCCGTCAGCGTTATGCATATGGGCATCGTCCCGGCTATTACACATACCGCTACCAATGATGACCTTGCAACATTCGAGCTGGTACAATCCCAGAGAGCTTGAGCGTGCCAATGCTAACAGTGAAGTGGCCCGTTGGTTTTTCCTTTATACTCAGAGTTCCTAGCATACATAGCGGCTTGGAATATTTACATGTATATCAAAAACAGCGCTGGTGCGCTACTCGACATGCATAGAACTTAAAGCTAACAACAATCACCGTCGCTTGACCAAGTGATCGGAGTAGTAGTAATAATCTTGTTGCAATATGATCAATTACCTTGTTTTGTAAACTTACTATTCGTTATGCATACAAACCGTTCATTCTTGAAGCTCTACATTCAAACCAACCGTATTTGAGCCATTCCGTATCCATTTGGTAAATGTTTGCTTTGCACAACCTTGACATTCGTTCAGTTGTTTACTCATGCAATCAAAGGCTCAATTATTGATGTTGCTGTCAAGTGTCATTGTCGGCTTAACATTCATTCCGGTATACATCCCATACTGAGCATATAGAGGCAGTCCACTACTCAAACAAAACTACCAACTGCTTTCCAAAGTTCAAAGCTCGCAAGCAAGTCTGTTGTACCGAATAACCTATTTAGCAAAGTTCAATTACTAATTTAATCCACATAGGTCCCAGACTAATATCCGAGCAAGAATTGCTTGCCCTCATATGGTATGCGAGTACACGAACTGCTCATACTTTTCCTTCACTTAGTCTGTCGAAAGACGAGTCGTCATAGCCCCACTTTCTACGTCAAAAAGAGATTTGAATATTTTTCCGCTAGGCACCAACTCTTTCGAAATGATGTGTTGGATAGCAATACTAAGAAAAAAATTGATGACTGTGACTTTGATATGATTCGATGGGTTTTCTGTCGTATTTGGTGTCATAAAGTTGGAGCATAGACACGCATTTAATACGATATTATTGTATCATGGACAATTAACTATTATGTTTCTGGCTACTTAAACGAATCATTACTGTCGTGTATATAACGCATCAACGAGATGAGCGTAGCGAATCGAGTGTGTGCGTTATATACAAGATAGTAATGTGAGTGTGTAGCTAGAAACATATAAGATTTTATCGGTGGAGGTGAAAAAATGACAACGAACTGATAAACGTAAGTAAGCCTCGGTGGCTTAGTGAGTATGATCACCTATGTTTAAGCATTTTTTTTTTCATCGTTTTATGTTCGAATCTGGTGTCTGTAAATTTTTTTTTTACTTTTTCACAATCGAGTATAATCGAGAAAAAACTATTATGTCAAAATTATTATTAACAAAATCATCATTTTGCGATTGCAGTTTCATTCGATCAACTTTTTCATTTATTCGACAAATAAAGTTGCCTTTGACAACAACAAATAAATGTATGTAAAAACATGTATTGGGTGTTATGAAAATTGTTTTTCTATTCTTCAATTGTAAAAAAATAAAAAAAAAATCAAAAAAAAAAAATCTTACAGCCACAATGATTCGAACATAAAATGATGATATATAAGGTTTTATCGGTAAAGGCGATGAAGTGACAACGAACTGACGAATTTACGTAAGTCTCGGTGGCTCAGTCAGTATGAGCATCGGTGTATGAATATTTTATTTCATCATTTTATGTTCGAATCATGGTGGCTGCAAGATTTTTTTTTTTATTTTTTTTTACAATTGAAGAAGAGAAAAACAATTTTCATAACACCCAATTTTGTTTCCCCTTGGCATTGTTTGTAATTTCAGAATGCCATTCAATTTCAACATTAGAATTTAATTACATTCAAAAATGTACAATCGAAGCGTTCGTGTACAACTACATTTACAAAAATTATATACTTGCAAATGAATGTGAGTAAATTGTACATAATTTTGCATTACCGCAGAACGAAGTTTCTGTAAGTCGGTGGCTCAGCGCGCTGGGTCTGATCGTCATACGCCGAAGGGCGCGAGTTCATGCCCGTGTAGGGTTTGGTTTTTTTTCTACATCATAAAAAAAAAGTCCTAGTCATCATAAAATAAACATTAAGTTACTAGGCAGGGCATCGCATACAATTAACGTACGCTATAACCGATAAAATCCATTAAATCTCATAACAACAGTTTGGCCAACCTAACTACGCAAGACTCGGGCGATGCAACGGATGTTTAAAAAAATGAAAACAAATTGCATTTGCATTCGATAAAAAGATTTTATAAAAAATGAAAACATTTTCACGCGTCACTTACATTTGATAATCAAACTTACAAAAAACACACAAAAATTCATTATCGATAAATCAAATGGCTATCTACTTCCGGTCAAATCTGTTATAGGAAAACAAATGCCATCCACCCTCATGACACCCTAGTAATGTAATTTTTTCCACCGCGCACAAACTACATATTTCGATGCGTATCTGAGTGAATCATAAAGTTTCCATTTTTGTAGTTCCTTCAAAGTTCCATGATGTAAGCACTTACCTTTGTGAGAACGCATCATATGACGATTTAAGCTGGATTTTCGCGTAAAACATTTCTTACATTGGGGACAGGAATATGGTTTTTCTCCTGAAAACACGATTTTAATTTTCTTCACTTAAGAACGAGTACGTCAACTGCTCACCTGTGTGGAACAGCTGATGCGTTTTCAAGTCGGATTTTTGAATGAAGGATTTTTTGCATTCGGAACAGGAGTGCGGTTTTTCTCCTAAAAATAAATTTCAATTTTTTCTTCACTTTTAAGTGGAAGTGCTCTGACAACTCACCTGTGTGAATTTTCTGATGCACTTTTAAGATGCCCTTTGCGCTAAACTTTTTATTGCATTGGGGACAAGAGTAAGATCTTTCTCCTGAAAAAAGATTAAATTTCTTCTTTGCTTGAGTTTGAGTAACTCAACTACTCACCTGTGTGGACCACCTGATGCGCTTTTAAATTGCTTTTTTGAGTAAAACATTTCTTGCATTGGGAACAGCAGTGCGGTTTTTCTCCTGAAAAAAGTAATTTTATTTTTTCTTCACTTAAGAACGAGTACCTTAACTCCTCACCTGTGTGGACCACCTGATGCCTTTCTAGGTCTATTTTTCGCGTGAAGGATTTCTTGCACTGGGGACAAGAGAGAGCTCTTTCTCCTGAAAAATACACTTTAATTCTTCTTCAATTAAGCGCAAGTACTCTAACTACTCACCTGTGTGGATTTTCTGATGCACTTTTAAGTCGCACTTAAAGCTAAACTTTTTATTGCATTCGGGACAAGAGTAAAGCCTTTCTCCTGAAGAAGAAAATTTTATTTCTTCAGTTAACTGCCGTAGCTACAAAGCATTAAACCATGCAAATCGGCTTCAGCGAAATAATTTTTTTGTGAAATCCAGTTTGCAAGGTGTTTATACTTTCCACGGCAGTTAAGTGCGGATGGCTCAACCACTCACCTTTGTGGACCGCCTGATGTTCTTTTAAATGACTTTTATGTTTAAACGTTTTCTTACATTCCGTACAAGGATACGGTCTCTCATCTAAGAGAAAAGTTTCTCTTTATTCAGAGCTTATTTGACTGTAAGGTACTCACCAGAGTGAGATCTCATGTGTCTCGTGAGGGCGTACTTACGGGTAAAAGATTTTCTACAAATATCACAAATGAGCAGCCTCGTGCCTAAATTTCAATATAAATTAGTAATGAATGCGACGTGAAAAACAATTGCAACTAACTCGAGTCTGGCTGTCTAGTGTTATGATCCTTGTGAATAGACTCGGCATTAGAAGAATGTCTGGTCTTTTTGACGTCACACGAATTGCGGCGCGCATTTCCTTCCTGAGGAAAGCCAATTTATGTTAAGAATGAGACAGACGCATCTCCTCAAATAACTCGTAAGAAAAACGCACCTCCGAATGGAGACCTTGTTCCCTTAATTGGTCATTATGTTGCTCGTACAAATTGGTCTCAGTGATCTCTTTTGGTTTTATTGGAGGTTCCTGCTCAGAAATGTGTCCAAGTTCCTCATGTTCTTGCAATAATCTGAGTTAAACAAAACAAATAAATTTAACAAAATG
Source organism: Pseudolycoriella hygida (assembly GCA_029228625.1). Lineage (NCBI taxonomy): Eukaryota > Metazoa > Arthropoda > Insecta > Diptera > Sciaridae > Pseudolycoriella > Pseudolycoriella hygida. The sequence continues at coordinate 88,115,350 of CM055406.1, forward strand.
CAATAAGAGAAGAGAAGAACTTTAGGTTTATTACTTTTCGATCAGGGAGATGTCTATAGGTTCTAATGTTGAATTGTCGAATTCGCGCAGTAGAGTCTGAAAAATGAATTTGATCTTTTCGTGTTATTTGTAATTTCCGTACGAAATTCTGTCGAAGTTCATAACCTCCAACCGAAAGTTATGAATAACAAAACTCTTAACATTTCTCTGGACGCGTTTTCATTGATTTTTTATCAACTCATACCTGTAGCTCGTCATCATCAATATCCAAGTCCATATCCATGTTTATGTCCAAGTTGAAATCCATTACAATAAAAAAATTCACTGTTGAAACGAAGTAGTCGAACGAAAGTTTGATTTACAATATACAAAACTACAAATGGAGAAAAATGAAGTAGCAAATCCAATTTTGAAGGGATTATCAGCCGTCAGATGTCATGGCGAATCATTCTCAATGACTAGTACTTTTCAATCATTTTGTACACAATTCGTAAATGTAGAGGCGCGTACCGTGTGGCATCAATTCTAGTGTTTATGCAAAGGTTGGGTATTTTCCAGCTGTTTCCATTTCCACACCTGTACGGACGTATTTTTTGAGGAAAAAAGAATAAAATACTTAGAGGCATACCGTAGCGAAATTTTTTGTTTCTTATAATGTTGTATGTCGATAATAGTAGATTATGCACCTCTTGCATCGATACCCAACTCAGGTGTAAAATTTTAGTGTCATTTTTAGACCCGTACGAAGAACGAAGTTCTTCGAAATGGGGTCTTATGCGTTTACCACGACGTTTGTAACCAGTCGAATTTCGGCCACGGAGTAGCGGGGGAGCAGCGATCGTGGTCCTTAGATGACGAATCAGCAGTAAAAAAAATGTCCGTCCGTCCGTCCGTCTGTCAACACGATAACTCGAGTAAAACTCAACGGATTTTCAAAAACTTTTTGTTCCCTAAAAGGTAAAATCTTTTTCGGGATTGAATCTGGGCACTGTCGGCCTAAGGGCCAATGAACTTTTGTACATGACTCGAGTAAATCTTTTCCGATTTTCATAAATTTTTTGTTCAAAGGGTCTGGGCCTGCCTAACATTTTATGGAAGAAAATTTTTTTTAGTTTTGAGCTTTTAGACTAAGCCAGGGCCCTAAAACTGAATCTCTACTAGGGCAAAACGTGTCCTTAGTGTGATCAAAAACTGATGAAGGAACGGGTTCAGGTGTATACTTAGAGAACCTGAATTACGAAATGGCAAGAGGTCTGGATGTAGACGCCACCGTTCTTCAATCAGAAATTGTTGCCATCTGTGATAGTTCAGAGAGAATGTTGGAAGACGGCTCGGAAGACAAGAGAATTCTGATTTGTTCAAACAGTGAATCGTCTATCAATTCGCTGTCTTCAGTTAAGATTTCATCGAAGCTAGTTCTCCAGTGCTTCGAGACTCTGGAAAACCTCTTAAGAGACAAAGAAGTTTAATTGACATGGGTACCAGGGCACTCAGGAGTACGAGAGAACGAAATGATGATGATGAATTAGCGAGAGAAGCTCTACATTCATCGGACCA
>CM055406.1:88133485-88144834 GCA_029228625.1 Pseudolycoriella hygida
TGAAACGTTTGGATTGTCTTGATGTGACATTCGCTCGCACATCCCCACAATTGGATGCCGTACATCCAGATTGGTTTTAGGATTTGATTGTAGATGAGCAATTTGTTGTGGATTGAAGTTCTCGATTTCCGGTTCAGTATCCAATACATTTCTCGAAATCGGATGTTTAGTTCGGTTATTTTGGTTTTGATATGCTCTAGCCATTTGACTTTAGCATCGATGTTCATTCCAAGGTATTTCGCCGAATTTTTGTGTGGAACGAGGTTTCCATTCATCCTTAGTCTCTTGGGGTGCGGTATTTTTTTGTTTGTGAAATTGACGTGAACTGCTTTTTGGTCGTTCAGTTTAATTCTCCATTTCTTTGTCCAGTTTTCAACAGCGTCATTGGATTTTTGAAGAAGTGCCGTTGATTGAGCATCCGTTTTGGCTGTGGCTGCACTAGCTGTGTCATCTGCGAAAGTAGCTGTCATAACATTTGTTGTTTGAAGTAGGTCGCTGGTGAATAGAAGATACAGGATTGGTCCCAAAACACTTCCTTGAGGAACTCCAGCCTTTATATCCTTGTATTCTGAGTAATCAGCATTATGTTTGACACGGAACATTCTGCCTGTTATATACGATGTGAGTAGGTTCACGTATTGTATTGGCAGGAGTTGATCAAGTTTGTGTAGTAATCCTTCATGCCACATTTTATCGAAAGCTTGCGATACGTCTAGGAATATGATAGAGCAGACTTCTTCTCCTTCTAACGCTTTTTCAATGATGTCGATGAGTCGATGCACTTGTTCTATTGTAGAGTGTCTCTGTCTGAATCCAAACTGATGATTCGGTAGCAGGTTCTTTTCTTCTATGATTGGTTTTAGTCTTTTCAAGAAAAGTTTTTCAAAAAGTTTTGACATGATAGGAAGCAGAGAGATTGGTCTATAGGAGTCCGTTTTTGTTACCTTTTTCCCTGGTTTCAAAATCATGATCATCTCGGCTACTTTCCAGTAGGCGGGAACATGCATAAGTCTGAATGTAGCGTTGATCAGAAGCAGAAGCATCTGTAATCCTTTTGTGGGTAATTCCTTGAGAACCATTCCAGTGATGAGGTCGTATCCTGGAGATTTCTTTGGGTTCAAGTTATGCTTTAGTTCACGTTTGAGTTCCTTAAGTGTCACTTTTTTGATGTTTTCATTCCAATTGTTTGTCACGTGCGGAAGTACGTCGCCAGTAGTGTCATCTGCTTGATTTGGCGTGAAGATATTTCCTAGGTGTTGAGCGAAGGTGTCAGCTTTTTCCTGGTCAGTTTTGGCATAATCATTGTCCTCCTTCAGTAGGGGAGGTTCATTATTGATTTTTCTTCTCAATATTTTGGTTGTTCTCCAAAGCGAGTAGTTTGTCGATTTTTCAGCTGAGAGATTTTCTAGAAATTTATTTGCTGAGTTTTCCTTCAGTTGTTGTATAAGTCTTTTTATCCTTTGAGATTCGTTGTTTAGTTTAGTTTTGATTCTGGGGTCTCTAGTTGATTGCCAGTCTCTTCTCAATTTCCGTTTATTTTTGACTATACTTCTGATCTTAGTCGGGTAGTTAAAACCGGGGATTTTATGAGTTACAGTTCTGGTATTGCTCCAGACCGCATTTTGTATTTGAGAGGTGAAGTAGGCTACCGCCTCATCTAATGAATCTTTGGTGGATAAGTCAATGTTTAAATCAATTTCATTGTCAATTTGGATTTTAAATCCTCCCCAGTCTGTGGTCTTATTACTCAATGAGGGTTTCATGAGTTTCTTGATGATTGTTTCACTAATTGTCATGATGATAGACGAGTGGTCAGAGTCCAGATCGTAATTGTCTTCTATGTCAATGAAGTTGGCTGCCAATTTTTTGGTGATGAAAAAGTCCAATACGTCTGGTATTTTCTTTCTATCTGTAGGCCAGTATGTGGGCCGGCCAGAAGAATGCACTTCACATCCTGTTTTCACTATTGCATTCTTTAACTCTTTACCTTTGGTGTTGTCTAGTCTGGAGCCCCAGTGTTGGTGTTTCGCATTAAAGTCCCCGCCTAGGATGAATCTGTCACCCATGTGGGAAAGCATAATCTGATAGTCAATTTCTTTTAAATTGTGTTTTGGAGGTAAATACACTGCACCAACTTTTAAGTTTTTCTTAGTTGTATAAATGTTCAACACAGTCAGTTGCATTTTGTCAAGTTGTATATGAACGTCTTCGTTATATTTCAAATTGCACAGCACTACCACCACTAGCCTTATTTTCTGGATGATAGGTATGATGTACATTGTATCCGTTTATTTTTATGTGGCACTGTTTGGTCAAATGAGTTTCAGAAATGAAACAGATGTCGATTATATTTTCTTTTAGATAGATATTTAATTCGTCTTTTCTATTCAGAATGCCATTTGCATTCCAGTTACCAATACGTAGATCTTTACTATCCATTTTTATTGGTTTTATTGTTATTATGTTTCGGAGTTTTATTTTCAATTGAATTTAGTCTGTTTGTTATTAGTTTATTAGAGTCTAAAAGAGCGTCGAATTTTTGCATCATATTATTCATAAGCGCAAACATATCAGTAACGTTTATGTTCTGTTTGCTATTACCCTGATTTTGTTTACCAGCACTGTTTTTCACTGCTTGGGAGAAGGTTAAGTTTTGTGTTACTTCTGTGTTCGATAATTTTTGTTGCGGCGCAGTTTTAGCGGGCACATTAGTCGTAGATGATTTTTTGTTAATTAGTTCATCTCGTTTTTTCTGTATTTCAAGGAAAACTTCACATCCTCTAAAGTTTGCTGGGTGATTTCCACCACAATTTACGCATTTAGGATTAACATTTAATGGCTTCTGACAGAGGTTTGTTACATGATTTTCACCACACTTAACACATTTTGCTTGTTTGTTGCAGTAAGCACTGGTGTGGTTATATCCCTGGCACTTTTTACACTGAGGAATTTGGTTGTTTCTTCTCAACGCTTCGATCGTAATTTTTGTGTTACATATAAAGCGTATGTCAAACACTTTTTTCGTCATCATTACTGAATGACAGCATAAATAGAGGGAGACGTGTGTAATTACGTTTGCCATCAGTATAAACGATTTTATTGTCTTTGTTTCTGTTAATTCTATATTTTTGGGTCACTTCAACAACACTGAAACCTTGAAGGACTAAACTTTCTTTAATTTCCTCCACTGTAGTATCTGGATGCAATCCACGAGCCATGACCTTAAGCGGTCTAGTCTGTTTGTTTTCATAAGTATACCATTCAAATCTTCCTTGTGATTCGTCAAAGATTTTTCTGATTTTACAGTATTCTTCACCACTTGGAAGAGTTAGTCTGATATTACTTGTGCTAGGAATGTAGGTCTTCTTATGATTTATACCTTTTAGGGCAGCATTTAATAGTTCGAGTTTTGGTGCACATACAGTAATGTTGGGAGGCTTATCACTTTTTTTGAGCAAATGTTCTTTTTGTTCTTTAGGTGGAAGTTTTATTGGAGAGGTAGTATTAGTACGTCTTCTCTTATTATTCTGATTGAATGATAGAGGTGGAAACTCTGCCCTATTTGTTTCACGTTCTACTATCCTTTCTTCTTCCTCTGAGTCAGGAAGTTTATAGGGTGTAGACGGCCTCTGGTAGTAATTTGTTTTCTTTTTTCAGAAATTAACCCCGCTTTATTTTGACTTGTCTCTTCAGATAAGTTTGGTGCACTTGAACTTATGCCGGACTTAAGATTTGTGCTTATACTATCTTTTTCAATTTCATAACGCTTGATGATTTCACTTTGTTCTCGATTTTGAACACGTAAGTCTTCAATTATAGAATTTTGTCTCTCAGAAATATCACTTAGTCTTTTAACTTCATTGGTTAATGTTTGAATCTGACCGGTCAGATTATTAATTTGCATAACACATTCGGGTGGGTGACCGTTATTAGGCACTGTCATTAAATTCTTTTGTTGATCCATTATATTCTTTTAATTATACACAATAATTTAGTTAGCAAGCGGTTGCTAACCGCGTCAATATGTTAAAAGTGCCTTATCAGCACAATGTCCGGTGAATGTCTCACACGCGAATATATACAGTGTATATACACACCTGTTTTATTTTACTCGTTCGCTTTAAGTCTTAATACACGACCGACACGTCCATGAAGTTCAGAACTCAAACTCGTACTATGTTTAAATGGATGTGACGAGAGAATGTTCCTATCTTTTTGATGCATGAAAATCCATGTGTGCCAGTTCTATCGACAGGATAACCGCAGATGCATGTGTATTTTTGATATAATTCCGCTCCTAAACGAATTCCAACTGAAATTCTAATGGCATCCAAATCCAAAAGTGTACCCAAATGAGGTGACGGAAGGGCATTTAACCATTCACCAGATTCTTTTTGTGAAACAGCTAAAATGCGTGCTTTGTTCATAATCGAAAAACCAGAAACAATTTCAATTTTTCGTTTGATTAATGGTAAGTCCCATGCATTTTGTAAAGTTGGATCAATCGGTAATTTTTCGTTGGGACATAACATTTTCCATTCATTTAATGCATCTTTGTAATCATTCGAATTGAAATTGGTAATTACTGAGTGCAAGATTTCATTGACTAGTGGATATGAACTATTGAATGACGAAATAAAAGCTGGTAATGCAATATCGGATATTAGTCTAATGCCAAGTCCTCCTGAGTTGATAGGTAGAAAACATTGTAATAGACTATTCCCATTCAATTGTACGTTCAATATACCTATATTCCAATGCACTTTTTATTTTCTTGTCCATATTTTCCAGTTGATTTTTGTAATTGAACAGAGGGCAGTATTTGTATTTTTGTTCGTTTTGTATTTGAATCAGTTTTTATTTATGTTATAAATGTGATTTTCTCACAGAGCAAAATTCAAATGTCTATATGAAAATAGTAATTACACGTGACGACCAAAACGACCAAATAAATAAAATAAAAAAAAAAAATATTGGAAAAAAAATTAAAAAAAAAAAAGATCTGCAGCCGCCGGACTCGAACCAACAGCATGTAAGATCAGAAGGATACAATGCTAACCACTGGTCCAAATTTTGTTGATACTGTCTGTTAACTACAAACGAAGTAATGCATTCAGAAGTCATTTCGAACTTATTTCATGAAATGTTGTATGCAAAAAGATATTGATGAATTTTTATCACTTCAATTTTTTTAATTTAATTTAACTTCTCACAAACACTAAGGTACATGTCGCTGTAACCCCACCCCCTTAATTTTTTTTTTTGGAGGGCTCAAAACGTAAGGGGCTGGTTAAGGGCTGAACAGGGCTGCAACTTCCAAGTTTGGGGCTTTTACTGGACTCGAGCATTTAATGGTTGAATGGGTCGAATCATGTCAAATGTGTTTTCTACTATCTGGTCATTATTTGTAGACTGCTCTCGAGCTATTCCAAAGGGGCTAGTTAAGGGCTGACGATTGAGACCAATCTTGACTTTAGGGCTGATATCTTACCAAAATTATTCAACAAAAACGCCAAAAAGCATGTCGAAATCATAATTTATGTCACTAGCAACATTTTCTTCAACGAACAGTGCATTTTGTCGCTTAGGAAATATTAAGGGCTGACGATTGATACCAATCTCGAGTTTAGGGCTGATATCTGACCAAAGATATTCAACAAAAAGCAAAAAAGCATGTCAAAATCATAATTTATGTCACTTGTCACATTTTTTTCAACAAGGAGAGCATTTAAGATTAAGTTTAGGGCTGATCTCCCGGCAAAGATAAAGCAAAAAAAAACGCATGTCGAAATCATCAATTATATCAGTAGACCAAATTTTCTCACCAGGTGGTACATTCCGGCGTTAACAAATATTAAGGGCAGCCTTGGGTTTAGGGCTGATCTCTCCTCGACAAAGATATTCAGCGAAAACGCGAAAAAAACATGCCGAAATATTCCCATTTAAAGAGGTGACAAAGTGATAAGATTTATTCTGAATATATTTTAGGACACAAATTATACGTTACTACTCATGATAAACCGCGAAAGAAATTTTACCGCTTAATCGCAGGTTGTCGTCACTTTTGCTGTCGAATTATAATATGTTATTGGTAACTGTGGTTAAAAAAGATTCATTCACCATGAATGCATTCTTGTGGAAACGCGTTTAATACGAATAAAAGCGCTACAAGCACGTGGAGACGATGGTGTAGTGGAATCACTTTGGCTTAGTAAGTTGAAGTGTTGATGTGTTTTGTTCGAATCTTGCTCGTACCTATTTTTTTTTGTTGTTGGACATCGAACCATTTCGGGTTTTTTAGTAATCATCTCTTAAAAAATCATCATGAAACGCAAAAATAAATTTACTGCGATGTAATTTATAGCAAATTCAAAATTTTGTTCGTTTCACAAATCAAAACAATGATGCCATGTTTTGTATGCTGGCAATTTTATTTCTTTTTGGTGGTACTCCTCAAAATGTTCTGTGAACGCGCGGAGTATTTCATTAAAAAATTAGAAATTACGTTTAATAAAAAAGTAAACATTTTCGAGATATGTGGTAGAACAATTTTGGTCTTGTAAGGATCCACTTGATCGAATTAAATTATAAAAAATACATAATTTTTTTCCGTTCCTTTCTAAAGCAAATGAGGTCGAAACAGAGCAAAAAAATTGCTTTAAATGTAACCGTATGTGTGAACACAAATCTTGAGTTAAGGGCTATTGATTTGGACCAGTTTTGAGCTGTTACTGGACTCGAGCTGTAACCCCACACCCTTAATTTTTTTTGAGAGGGCTCAAAACGAAAGGGGCTGGTTAAGTGCTGAACGTGGCTACAACTTCCAAGTTTAGGGCTGTTACTGGACTCGAGCATTTAATGGTTGAATGGGTCGAATCATGTCAAATGTGTTTTCTACTGTCTGATCATTATTTGTAGACTGCTTCCGAGCCTAATTAAGGGCTGACGATTGAGACCAACCCTGCGTTTAGGGCTGATCTCCCGGCCAAGATATTCAGCGAAAACGCAAACAAGCATGTCGAAATCATAATTTATGTCACTAGCGACATTTTTTGCAACGAGGAGGGCATTTTGGCGCTTAGAAATTATTAAGGGCTGGCGATTGAGACCAATCTTGAGTTTAGGGCTGATCTCCCGGCAAAGATATTCATTGATAATGCAAAAAAAGCATGTCAAAATCACCAATTATTTTAGCAGACAAAATTTTCTTACCAGGTGGTGCACTCTAGCGTTAAGAAATATTAGGGGCTGTCAATTGAGACCAACTATCATATGACATAAATGATGATTTCGACATGCTTGTTTGCGTTTTCGCTGAATATCTTGGCCGGGAGATCAGCCCTAAACGCAGAGTTGGTCTCAATCGTCAGCCCCTAATATTTCTTAACGTCAGAGTGCACCACCTGGTAAGAAAATTTTGTCTACTAAAATAATTGGTGATTTCGACATGCTTTTTTGCGCTTTCGCTGAATGTCTTGGCCGGGAGATCAGCCCTAAACGCAGGGTTGGTCTCAATCGTCAGCCCCTAATATTTTTTAACGCCAGAGTGAACCACCTGGTGAGAAAATTTTGTCTACTATGTTTAAACTTGATAAATTTCACTATTTGATTTCTCAACCTAAACCACTGAATGCGATTTGAACGCTTCAAGCACTTTATTCACGCTTATGTAGACTTGTTACACTTGAATAAATTGAATGCTTGAGGTAACTCTCAACAATTTAACTTTATTTCACTAATTTACAGGAAGATGTTGCAGTTACAAAGGTTCCGATCACAATGAATTTTGATTGCCCTTCCTGCACAACAAATCAACTGGTTTCATACTAATGCACTTGTAATTGTTTTGTTGTTCATTAAGGACAATCACTATTTTAAGGGGAAACGTTACGTTTAAGACGTAACACTCACGGGCCAAAAATGAAGGAAGGGCCCACAAATTTTAACTTATTTAAATTTTTGTTTCTCAACAATTTACTTGGTCCCATCTTATTGATGTGGACACTCCCTTGACTTTGATTATAAATGTTTATGGTACATGATGTAAGCGAGTTGCTTACTATGTGGATGAGAATTCCATGTCTGAATTATGAATTTGCTAACTGTGTTAGGGGTCATCCATAAAAGACGTCCGATGCTAGGGGGAGGAGGAGATATTTACAAAAAATGGCCGTAATTTAAAGGGGGGGGGAGGGTAAACAAATCGAATGAAATTGGACGAGGGGGAAGGGTGGGTCAAAAATTACCAACGTCGTCTTTTATGGATGACCCCTTAGGGATGTTGGGCAAACCTATTTACAGCAAAATTTATAACTTATAAGGGCTGTCTAAGAAGTAGCCGTAATGTCCATAAATGAAAGCGCCGATACAAAAATGACAGTGGGTTATAATCTACGTCATTTGTTTGGTAATAGGTGAGAGTCCATATGTTTATCAGTTTGTTGACAAAAATAGAGCGTAAGAATAAAGAAGAGTTTGCGAAAAGGGTTATTTCCTACTACAAAAATCAGGCAGAGAGTTCGAAATCAAAAGTTTGGCAGCAGTTTAAATTCGAAGGTCATGCAAGAAGTACAATATACACTATACACAATAATAAGCAGGTTCGAAACTACTGGTTCTGAGAACTACAACAAAATTTCTGGACGGAAAGCCACCGTTAGGACACTGAAAGTGCTAAAGAAAGTGGAGAAAGTGTTTGAACGGAACCCTTCCATTAGTGCCTTCCATTAGCTGCAGCTAAGAAACTTAACCTACCCAGGTCATTAGTGTCGCATTTAAAAGTGAAGAAGTTGCGGATTCATGCATACCCAAAGTCAACAGCTCCTAAATACATTAAGGACCAACCTCAGCGTGCTAAATCTGGATGTCGAAATGTGTACAAAAAATCACTGGAGAAAGTTATCATAATGGACGATGAGACGTACGTGCCTGTTGACCCTGCTGACGTCCCGGGAAAGCGATATTTCCATGCTTTGCAGCCTGCCGAAGTCAATTATGACCAGAAAGTAAAACCTAAGGCCAAGTTTTAGAAAAAATACCTTGTTTGGCAAGCCATTGATGAATATGGCAATGTGTCCAAGCCATTCATTTCAGAAGGTACCATGAACAAGGACGTCTACCTTAATGAATGTCTGAAGGCTCGATTACTTCCCTTTATTGATGAACATTACAAGAGAGAAGAAATTTTGTTTTGGCCGGACCTTGTTACTTGCCACTACGCGGAAGAAGTGACGGGGAGAAAGTTGATTTGGTACCAAAGCAAGCAAACCCTCCTAACGTTCCCCAAGCAAGAGGAATTGAACGGTTTTGGGCCCTATGCAAATCAGCATATGCCAAACGACCAGCACCTGCAAAAGGAGAACGGGGATTCAAGATGGTTTGGGAAAAAATTAGCCGTGAAGTAGCAGCCAAGTCAGGAAAAGAGGTCATGAGCAGCGCAATGAAAAGGATGAGAGAAATCGGATATAAAGGACTTGACAAAGCTAACTGTTGATGGTGCACATTCAGTTTTAAATACTCTTTCTAACTGCATAATGTTACTTTATATTACTACTGCTATTTTAAGAATAAATGAATTTGAATGCTGTACGGCTGCTTCTTAGACAGCCCTTACTTATAATTATAAGTAATTCAAAAATAAAAAATTATGTTCAAACGGTCTAATTTTCAATTCTAAGTCATTTGAGCATAACTTTTCTACGTATCGGAATAAACGTCTCAAACTCTCAACATAAAGTGTATCAGAATACATATTCAAGTTCTTTTATAAAATTTAATTCTCTACATCTTTGTCTTTGGAAGCAACTTTCTGAGACACCTGTTCACTAAAATTTGATTCTCTACAACTTTGTCTTTGGAAGCAACTTTCTAATTCCCATAATTCTAGAGATATGAGTCATCCCTACCAATTCTAGAAGTGGCCATATCCCAAGGATTGGGCCATATTTCCCTAAAACCTTAAGACACGAGTTCGCTAAAATTTGATTCTATACAACTTCGCCTTTGAAAGTAAATCTTTGTAGTGCATAGTAAGGCAAATATTGACGAAAAACCATCTAATATCGTATATGTCCGAAAAACTGAATTTCGCCCATTCCATGGGTCCCAATGCCTAGAGCACTGAGTTGATTTTCAGAAAAAATTTTTTTCAGTTTTGTGCGATCAAATCATCACCAAAATGTACGATTTCCCTGCTATACTTGCCGAGATATTTGTGAAAAAGTTTTTGTCTGTAGTCTTCGTCCATTTGATTTTTTGTTCCAATGAATGTTTTCCCGTTTTCTGAAAACATTTTATACGACAAACCTCTACGACTTGTGAATCTCGTAAATGAAGCCAGAAAGTTTTCTGACTTCATGCTGCTTACCAGCTCTAAATGTATTGCTTTTGTGCACATGCACACGAATACCGCTATGTATCCTTTCATTGTTGCTGTTTTTCCACGTTTCCTCACTTCCAAGATTTTTATTGGGCCTGCGTAATCAACTCCCGTATGTAAAAAGGCTCTAGTTAAATTTACACTTTCTACTGGAAGATTTCCCATTTTCCTTTTGAAACGATGACAAATAACACATTTACTGATTTGATTCCTTACCACTTTTTTTGTATTGATTATCAAATACTCAGTTCTCGTAAATGCCATCGTTAATTGCACTCCTCCATGCTTTGTGATTTGATGTGCATCATTCACCATCATTTTTGTGATTAACGAATTTTTGGGAAGAATGATGGGATGTTTATTTTCATAACTTATTTGTGAGTGTTTTAATCTTCCCCCCACTCTCAGAATTCCTTCGGAGTCTATGAATTGATCCCACGTTAACAATCCTTTTTTTTGGACCCGTACGAAGTACAAGAGGTCCTATACGTTTACTACAAACAATTTTATTGTAACATGGGGTAGATCGAGGTGGGACTGGGGGGATGCATCTATTATCGTCTAGAGATGACGAATCAGCAATAAAAAAAATGTCCGTCCGTCCGTCCGTCCGTCTCCACTTTTTTTTCCAAACCGCTCAACCGATCAGCCTAATCTTTTTTTCCCTGAAAAGCACATGCCTCCCATGATTCAAGTTCGAAGATGAGCAAAATCGATCAAGTGGTTCCGGAGATATGGTCGAGGAAGTGACCAAAAACATGGTTATTCGAGGGTCGGTGAAACTTTTTCGCAAATATCTCAGCCAGTATAGCACGGAAATTCATTTGGTGTCAAATGAAAGCATTTGATGTCACGAAACTGGGAAAAAAATTTTATGGGAATCGGGTCAGGGGTATGGGCACTGGGACCAATGGAATGGACGAAATTGAGATTCTTGGCCATATACGAAAACAGTTTTTCGTCTATATTTC
>CM055406.1:88152220-88174228 GCA_029228625.1 Pseudolycoriella hygida
TTGAAAATTTGATCAAATCTACAAAAGGAAAGTTTGAAAAATGCGATAAGGACAAGCAAACGAAAGAAAAGCTTCCTATTGTTGCTGTTCCTTATGTGAAAGGCTTATTTGAACGACTGAAAACAGTTTGCAAGGATGACGTCATGTTAGTTGGAAAAGGTGGCAATACATTGAGAAATTCCATATTTAGCCATCTGAAAGATCCTACACCAAAACTACATCAATCTTATTTGGTGTACATCATTCCTTGTTCTTGTGGATACAAATACGTGGGCCAGACTTTACAACTATCACGGGACAGAATATATCAACATAAATACAACATAAGCATAAAAAACAACAGCCACAGTGCTTTATGTGATCACGCCATCACCAACAACCATACACCCTTGTGGGACGAGGTAAAAATAGTTGCCCGTGAAAATCACCAAAAGAAAAGGGACATCTTAGAAATGATTGCCATAAAGAAAACACCTAAGTGTCTCAATAAACAAACTGATTGCGTCATGTTATCCACGGCCTACAACAACATCATCTAAAAATCTTCCTCTAGTCAAACATCTGTGATATTTCTCTTTTTTACTGATCACCCTGTGCTTTTAAAAATATTTATTTGCTCATATCGAGATTTTAAACTTTTAAACAATTAGTTCCTAATGTCGTTAAATCAACGGAAGATATTTGACTACAATTTAATTTAATTTGTTTTACCTGTACACGTCTAATATCTTTTTGTTTTTTTATAATTTTATTTCAAATTATTTGTGACCAAAATGTTCTAAAGTAAGCCAAAATGATTTAGTTGTGTTCTTCAATGAAAGATTATTTAATGCAATTCATGTTGTGATTTTAGCATTGGAATGATTCTTGACGACGTACACTTTCTTTGTTCAATTTTGAGTTTACGTGTTACATTCAAGGTACGATTGCTCTGTAGAATTTTTATAAAATATGTGTTCATTGTATTAATGTTTTCAGCCACTGATGATGGCATCGATTTGATGTCGAAATTAATTTGGCAATAAAATGAATTAATAAAATTAAAAAAGTCTACATAAAGGTGAATAAAGTGCTTGAAGCGTTCAAATCGCATTCAGTGGTTTAACTTGAGAAATTAAATAGTGAAATTTATCAAGTTTAAATATGGCGCCCGGACAAAAGAAATAATAAAGTTGGACGAAAAGTTGGTGTCATTCAAATCAAGTAAATTGGGGAATCATCCGAGACGTCCAAAGTAAAATTTCAAAGGAAAGTTGGAGTTGGTGGTCGCTGTAAAGAAAAGGTTGAAACAAAGTTGGTATTGGCGCGTAAATTGGTAACAAAGGAAATTTGGAGTTGGTGGTCGGTGCAAAGAAAAAGTTTGTATTGGCGCGTAAAGTGGTAACAAAGGAAATCAGCAGTTGGAGTTAATGATCAATTGTGAGAGCAATTTTGGTAGTCTGGTTCGAGTAATTCAAGAGGCGTTTGGTGGTCAGTCAATTTTGGTGGTCTGGTTCGAGTAGTTCAAGAGGCGTTTGGTGGTCAGTCAGAAGAAAACAAAGCAAAGTTAGTAGTCAATTCTGAGAAGTCATTCCTGAGAAGGCAAACGAGCGTTTAGTGGTCAGCTAGAGTTACAAATCGACAACAATCATTTAGAAGCGTTGGTTGGTTCAAATCGAATATTCTAATGGTCCTAAACCGGAAATCAATGAAAACATTAAAATTTGGTAAGTGATTTGTTTAGAATTTATTTGGAACATTTATTGAGTCTCGATTTATATTGATTTTGCAAGATCATTTAATTGATTTCTTTTAAATAAATAAATGAAAATCCCATGAAAATCCCCTAGACGTCCACAACAAAAATTATCGTACAGAAAGCGTAAAGTCCTTTGTCTATAAATTTATGGTAAAAAGTTTCCACGCAGTACTCAATAGCGTGGTTTGTGGACATTTTTGCGCCAAGAAATTCTTTTGTCTAGCGTTCATAATAAAGAAAGTAACTTAATAAAAATTTTGGTCTGTTCATTGGTTTATCGATCGGTGAATATATTTTTTTCTTGTAAAGCTTTATTATTTTATTAGATTAATTATGAATCAAGCTATTCAAAGGATGATGGAAGTTTTGCGAGCTAGGTTGAACAATTTTGAGAAAAATTTTAAGAAATGTTCTACCGCTAAGAAAACTAAAGGCTATTTAGAGGGTAGACTGTCTGGAATTGTAAGTTTATGGGATGAAATGTGTAGTGCGAACTATAGTATTGAGGCATTAAAAAATTATGAAAATGGAACAATAGATTATTTTGAAAATGAAGTTATGGCGTCGGTGGAAGAACAGTATTTCACATTAGTTGGCATGATAAAAGATCAACTGGATGCGTTAATCACACCAACGCAAAGTCAGACAACGTCAAATCATCAGCAAGTGAATGGTAATCAGCAAAACGATCAGCAGCGCATGAAATTACCAAAAATTTCATTACCAACATTTGACGGATCGTACCACAACTGGTTATCGTTCAAGGATAGGTTCATAAATATGATTCACGATAGTAAAAGTTTAAGAGATGTTGAGAAACTGCAGTATTTAAAAGGTTGTGTAAAAGATAAAGCGGGAAGAGCTATCGAAATGTTTCAAATCGCGGACGCAAATTACTCCGTGGCTTGGAAGAGGTTAAATGAAAAATACGACAATAAAAGAATATTACGCCACACGGAAGTAGAAAAAATCGTTGATAGTTGAAGGAGACAGCAAGTCAATTGAGGGAGCTAATAGACATGGTGCAAGGGGGCTTGGAAGCGTTGAAAACCTTAGATGTTCAAACTGAAACGTGGGACGATATTTTAATAGTCCTCATAACTAGGAAGCTGCCGTTTAAAACAAGAGAATTTTGGGAACAGGAACTACAACCTGAAGACATAACAACGTACAAGCAACTAATTAAATTTCTAGAAAAAAGGTATCGTACAGTAGAAAGTTTAGAGTTAGTCAGTTCAGAAAAGGAAAAGTCAGCTAAGGAACGAATTCCATATCAGGAGCGTAATAAATATAATCAATCACACAGTCGCAATTGTTTGTCGTGTAACGAAGTAGGACACCCCCTTATGAAGTGCGAAAAGTTTCTAGGAATGTCAGTAACGAATAGGGGAGCCTTTGTAGTTGCAAAGAAGCTGTGCAAAAATTGTTTAGCGGTAAATCACATCATGTCAGAATGCAAAAGTGAGAGAAGTTGTTTCAAATGCGGCGGGAAGCATCACACTTTGCTCCACAGAAATGAAGTTAGTCAGACATATCAGCAGCAACCAAACTATTCCAAACAAAATTTTTCAACTCAATCGAATTCAAGTTACGGTAAGAACTTACAGGGTGACTATTCGGCAAGCAGTAAAAATAAAAATCAGCAAAAGTACAGCGCAGCAAATCGTAAACCATCAACCCAAAATGATCAAGAAGAGCAAAGTAATCCTAATCGAAAAACTCTAACAACAAAAGTAAATAGAAACAATCCAGTTGTTAAAAGAGTAGTGAAGGGGGAAACGTTATTTCCCACTGCAATCATAAAAGTAATGTCAGCGAGAGGAGTCATTTACAACCTTAGAGCAATGTTAGACCAGTGTAATGATGAAGTATACATTAGGGATGCGGCAGCAAAACGATTAAATTTGAAACAGATGTCAATAACACCTTTTAATGCAGAAGGAATGGAAGGAGTAGTAACATCAACAGTAGAAAAGTCAACCAAGTTCAGAGTAATAATCAATGAAATGGAAATCATGGAAGTCGAAGCAGGAGTCGTAAAGTCACTAGTAGGAATATTACCTAAAACCGAAAAAAGGTGGCCTGCAGATGCCTTCCGAAATCTAGTTTTAGCGGACCCAAACTTCGCAACACCTGGAAATGTCGACATAATGTTAGGCGGAAGAGAGTACTTCGAATTGATTGTTGAGGGTGAGGGCGTTGTGAAGAAAGGCGGTTACCTACCATAGAAGACAAAAATTGGCTGGATCATATCAGGAAAGGGGAAATCAATCAAACCAATCACAAACAACCTCTAAATGTTTCGTCACAAAGGTCAAAGAAAGCACAGACGAAATCTTGAAGAAATTTTGGGAGTTAGAAGAAGCTCCGACCAGGAGTAAAAGAAGATTCACAGAGGAAGAAGCAAAGTGTGAACAAATTTTCATAGAATCGTTTCGAAGAATGGAGGATGGAAGGGCTCAAGTGAAATTGCCGTTCAAGACAGATCCCAAAGAAATACTCGGCGAGTCGAGAAATCAGGCAGTAGCTAGGTGGATAGCGATGGAGCGCAATCTAGAAAAGAATCCTCAATTAAAGCAAGATTATCATAACGCGATTCAGGAATATTTGGACTTAGGTCATATGAAGGAGGTGAAAACAACAGAAAATTGTCACAAAACATCAGAAGAGTTAATCGACAGGGAACGAAGTGGAGGAGTTAAGTACAGCTGTTATTACATACCGCACCACGCAGTAATACGGGAAGACAGTAAAACCACAAAAACGAGAATTGTTTTCGACGCGTCGGCAAAAACAACAAGCAAAAGGTCTCTCAATGATATTCTCATAGTTGTTGTAAGTTGATTTTTGGTTTGATGCGGCAATCGATAAAAAACTATTTTATTATTATTTTCGCAGCTATATTTCGAACTTGTGGTTTGAGTTCATCATCAGGCTATCGGATCAAATTTATAATTTTATAAGTAGCAATAGAAATTTGTTATGTTTTGATTTTACCTTTTGTGTTGATTATAATGTAAACTACGTTTTGAAAAAATATCACAGATTTTTTGGGGCTATGCTCCATTCACAATTGTAAAAAAACTATCTAATTAAAATAACTTATATGGACAGGGATTTTAAATAAATTAAACAAATAAAAAGATAGAAATTGCTTTCGCTACGTTGCACAAATATTTGTTAATTTCAGCATGTGTCAAAAAACTACGTTGGTCATAGTTCATTGGTCAAGTCGCATTCATGTCGGGAGCAGTGTTGTTATTTCTCTTTGCAGGTTTATGTTGTTGGTTCTTGTTGGATGAATGCATTTTCATCAAGTGGATGTACGAGTTGTGGAGCCCAGATTTGTCTATTTGTGTGTTGACAGTGTGTGGGGCCTTATGTATGTACATTTTTTCAACAATTAACCTTTGCCAGTAATTAGGAATCTGTTCCAGTATGGTGACATTGTCGAAATCAAACTTGTGTGATTCCTTCACGGCATGGATGGTTAAGCCAGTCGTTTCTTTCTCCTTCTTCAGGTGTATCTCACTGCGATGTTTCAACATTCTGTATTTTAATTTCTGTTTCGTGATTCCGATGTACACCTGGTTGCAGTCCTCGCATCTCACTTGGTACACAATTTTTGATTTTTCAGCTTTTGGAATTGTGTACTTGGTTCTCGTGTACAAATTTCCAATCTTGTTTTTTGTTTTGCAACTGAGTGTTAGACCATGTTTATGCAAAGACTTTTTTAACCTTTCTGACAGACCTGGAACATACGGTGCTGCTACGTATCTAATCTGTTCGCTTTGAGGCTTTTTGTGGCTATTGTAGAACCTATCGACTCTATTCTCTATGATCTTAGATACAAAATCTTCTGGGTACCCGCTTTCAGAAAGAAGTTCTTTAACTTTGGCTATGCTCTTAGGTCTGTCATTCGGATTGGTAAACGCAATCGCTCTATCACTCAAAGCTGTTGCCACGTTTCGTTTATGGGTCATCGGGTTGTGATAGCCTGATGATGAACTCAAACCACAAGTTCGAAATATAGCTGCGAAAATAATAATAAAATAGTTTTTTATCGATTGCCGCATCAAACCAAAAATCAACTTACAACAATTTCATCACACGGCAAGAAATCAACAAACAACATTCTCATAGTTGGACCTACAAATTCAGGAAAACTTAATAATTAGGCTAATGAAGTGGAGATGTCACAAATATGCGTTAAGAGGAGATATAACAAAAATGTATCGTCAAATAAAAGTTTACAAAGAAGATGAAGACTATCAAAGGATGGTATTTAGATTCAAAAAGTGTCATCCGATTCAAGATTTTTGCTTAAATACATTAACGTTCGGAACAGCCAGTGCACCCTACATGGCAGTTAGAACTTTGAAACAAATCGCGATTGATGGGAAAACAAAATTTCCATTAGGCGCTCAAGTAATCGAAAATGACTTCCATGTTGACGATTTGTTGACGGGAAGTGATTCCATAGAAAAGGTAATAGAATTATGTCAGCAAACGCGTAGCTTATTAAACTCAGCAAAAATGCCCATGTGTAAGTGGTCTAGTAACGACAACAGAATATTAAGGGAAATACCAAAGACTGAAAGAGAATTCAAAGAGTCTGAAATAAAAATCGAAGACAGTCTCAAGACCTTGGGAGTGGGATGGATACCAATAGCAGATAAGTTTTTCATAAAAATTCCAGAGTTCAATCGCGACGAAAAGTTAACAAAGCGTGCATTTTTGTCTCAGGCGGCAAAATTGTTTGACCCTTTAGGGTGGGTATCACCAGCAATCATAAAACCTAAAATAATGTTTCAACAACTCTGGAAGGAGAAATTAGATTGGGATGACGCAATATCACCACAGCTAGCAGAAGAATGGAGAAAATTTAGGGATCAAATTAGTTACTTAGGAAGCGTTAGAATTCCAAGATGGTTGGGATGCACGGAACAAAATCAGGCAATGGAACTACATGGATTTTCCGATGCATCTGTGAAGGCATACGGAGCGGTGATTTACGTAAAAAACACAAATCAAGCAGGAGTCAGCAATGTAGAACTTGTTTTATCCAAATCAAGAGTTGCACCGATTCAAGTGGTAACATTGGCAAGATTAGAACTTTGTGGCGCTACTTTACTGGCAAACATCATAAAAAATGTACGCGAAGAACTAAAAATAGCAAATTCGTATTGTTGGACCGACTCATCAATAGCGTTACATTGGATTGGATCGTCACCAGATAAGTACAAAACATTTGTAGCCAACCGAATCTCAGAAGTTCAAGGACTTACCAATCAGAAAGAATGGAGACATGTAAGCAGCAAGGACAATCCTGCAGACTGTCTATCAAGGGGTCTAGAACCGAAAGAACTAAAGAATCACAAGTTATGGTGGAATGGACCGGAATGGCTACAACGTTCTAAGGAGCATTGGCCAAAAAATCAGAATGTAAAAATACCGGAAGATCAATTAGAGTTGAAAGGTGTCAAGGCCTTAAATACAACAAGTGTTAAACCAAATGAAGTAATATCAAGTTTAATGAAGAAATACACATCGTTCAAACTGTTATGTAGAGTAACAGCACGGATAAAAATTCTATCAAACAAAAAGCGGAAGAATGGCAAATATTTACTGGTAAGTGAAGTAGAAAAAGAAAAAATGTGGTGGATAAAAATTGTTCAAAGATTTGCGTTCAGCGAGGAAATTGAAGCATTGAAAAATGGAAAAGCAATTAGTAAAAAAAGTAAAGTGTTAACGTGGGATCCATTCATAGACTACGAAGGAATTCTAACATAAACATAACATAAACATAACATAAACATTCCATCCCATCATTCTTCCCACAAATTCGTTAATCACAAAAATGATCGTGAATGATGCACATCAAATCACAAAGCATGGAGGAGTGCAATTAACGATGGCATTTACGAGAATTGAGTATTTGATAATCAATACAAAAAAAGTGGTAAGGAATCAAATCAGTAAATGTGTTATTTGTCATCGTTTCAAAAAGCAGACTCAAGAGCAAAAAATGGGAAATCTTCCAGTAGAAAGGGTAAATTTAACTAGAGCCTTTTTACATACGGGAGTTGATTACGCAGGCCCAATAAAAATCTTGGAAGTGAGGAAACGTGGAAAAACAGCAACAACGAAAGGATACATAGCAGTATTCGTGTGCATGTGCACAAAAGCAATACATTTAGAGCTGGTAAGCAGCATGACGTCAGAAAACTTTCTGGCTTCATTTACGAGATTCACAAGTCGTAGAGGTTTGCCGTATAAAATGTTTTCAGACAACGGGAAAACATTCATTGGAGCAAAAAATCAAATGGACGAAGACTACAGACAAATAAAGGGAAAATTCGAACCAGAACTAGCAGACATTAGCTTAAAAGATAACGTATAATGGGAGTTCATACTGCCACACGCACCTCATTGGGGAGGACTTTGGGAAGCTGGGGTAAAGTCAACAAAAAATCATTTGGAGCGAATGATCGGTAATTCCACTTACACATTCGAGGAATATGCAACTATGTTATGTGAGGTAGAAGCGTGTTTAAATTCTCGCCCACTATGTCCCGTATCAAATGATCCAGAAGACCTTTCGATTTTAACCCCAGGACATTTCCTAATTGGGGAGTCGCTTTTGTCGCGACCCAAGCCAAGTCTTCTGAACATAAATGTCAATCGACTTTGTATATATAACCAAATTGCTCAAAGAATCGAGCATTTCGCTAAACGGTGGAAAGGCGAATATCTAACACAACTGCAAGCTAGGAATAAATGGATGAGAAAAAGGGAAAATGTAAATGTTGGAGAAATGGTGTTGATACGTCACGACGATCTACCGCCACAGAAATGGTTGCTGGGAAGAATCACGGAGGTGTCCCAGATGAAGAAGGTTGTGTTAGAAGAGTGTTGGTAAAAACTGAAAACTCAACTCTAATGCGCCCAATACACAAAATTAGCGTATTGCCAATCGAAAATACCATGCAACCAGACAGCATATCTAACAAATAGTTTCTGGTTGTCAGTTGAAAAGATTGTAAACCTGAGTTCGTCAAAAATTTTCAATTTCATCCTTTATATTATTTAGTAACTTTATCATTAACAATCAAATAAATTTTCCAAATGAACAAATCACTGCCGCCAATTTTATCGTTTTAGGACTCAATCTCCAAAGACGAGTGGGAAGCGTCAAAACTTCCTAAGGACGATACCATTGAAGCGCAAGCAGATATGAAGAGTGTCATACGGAGTAAATGCCATGACACTAAGAAACGTAAAATTTCAATTTCTTCATCAAAATTCGGTCAATCAGAGTAACACCTTATTGGAGCAAAGATTTCATTGAAAATAAGTGGAATTCACAAAGTCTTTGGATTCTTAACAAGTTGGTATACCTGTTATAATTAAATCCAGTGCAATATTAGGCTAAGTAAATTGTTGAGAAACATAAATTTAATTCAGTTAAAATTTGTGGGCCCTTCCTTCATTTTTGGCCCGGGAGTGTTACGTCTTAAACGTAACGTTTCCCCTTAAAATAGTGATTGTCCTTAATGAACAACAAAACAATGACAATTGCATTAGTATGAAACCAGTTGATTTGTTGTGCAGGAAGGGCAATCAAAATTCATTGTGATCGGAACCTTTGTAACTGCAACATCGTCCTGTAAATTAGTGAAATAAAGTTAATTTGTTGAGAGTTACCTCAAGCATTCAATTTATTCAAGTGTAACAAGTCTACATAAAGGTGAATAAAGTGCTTGAAGCGTTCAAATCGCATTCAGTGGTTTAGCTTGAGAAATTAAATTGTGAAATTTATCAAGTTTAAACACATAAAGTACTTCACTTTTCCTCGATCGTGTACTATCAATAGATGATATGGAGTTTGATCGAAAAGCTGACAAACTCCATATCATCTATTGAACAAAGAAGTTTTGTGACCATATGGTCATTTCCAACAAATGTTAACTTTCATACTTACTCCCTTCCGTCGATGTTATGGTTTCATATTTTCGCTTTCACTCCGTGGTATGAAGTTTGGTTTTCTTTCGGCGCAGCTGATAAAAACTATTTTCATTAAATAATTGCATAATCTTCAACTGGCCTTCCCAAACCCTCTCCTATGAACGAAAAATTATTCGAAATACATATTTCCGAGTAAGAATCGATTTAATTGGAAAATGCATGGAGAATGTCTCCATTTCAATTTTAAATCTTATTATATGGCTACTGTCACTGCCACCATGCCAAGACAACTATGAAATGAAAATATTCAATTTCATTTGTTTTACTTGGTATTTAATTGAATGAAATATAGTTTAAAAAATAAATTGAACAGCGTTCTTGTAGTAGGGTATGCTTCTCTTCATTATAATGAAAAAGTAAAAAATCAGTCAAGGGATCTGACCCACCCAAAAGGTGGGACCTAGTTGTTAGAAAAAAAACTATTAAATGACGTTACTGCGTAGCTCCAGTATGTATGACATTTCGAAGGAGCTACATACAAATATAATTTCAAGAAAAAGAAAAAAAAAGCATCAGGTAACTGCTCCTTCGAATTGCTATGCATAATGGAACATTTTTGTTATTTTTGTGATATTTTCTATTGAATAAATGAAATGAAATGAAAATGAGGACAAATACAGATATAACATTTTCGATATAATCATATTTGAATTACTTAAAATCGAAAGGGTAAATATCTGGTGGAATAACCAGGGTAGCATGTAACTAATTTCCAAAAAAAAAAAATAAAATAAAATAAAACAAGCAAAATAGGCTCAATCTTGGTATATGCTTGCAGATTCAGTTGTATCTCTCGCAAGTAAATGTGCTTTCAATGAACTGCAAAATTGATTAAGTGTAATAGAATTTCTGATGGTCAGTGGAAGACGGTTAAATAGCGTAGGACCGGAAAAAAGCAGGGATCGTTTGCCGTAATTCAAAGTAATCTTAGGTCTTCTTAGTAGGTAAGAAAACCTCGTATTGCAGCGATTAAAATTGCTCGAAAAATCTATCGAGCGTTGCTTTAGTTTGTTAACACTAGCAATAAACAATAAACAAACTTGCAAACGGCTAATTCATACATCTGCTGTATGTTTAACGTTTTAGGAAATTCAATTGCAAACAGTTGCTTAGTCGAATACCTCAGTGGCAAACGGTGGGTGGCTTTGAGCGTCTTCTTGTGTAAATTATGTAATTCTTCAATCAATGTTTTTTTAGCAGATCCCCACACACCGACACAGTATGCCAGATGGCAGTGGATGGTAGAAAAGTAGATTAAATGAAGGATTCTTCTAGGCAGGAATCGTAGACGCTTTAGAATGCCAATTCGTCTTGACAGTATTGATCACAGATTGGTGATATGTTCCTCTCACTCAACGAATTGATTTAATAGAGGGAACAACTTTGTTCTCAGTACCCCATTATAAGTCAAGTTTGTACAATCATCAATCTTTACATGCGGCTTGCGGAAGTGAAGTGATTTTGTTTTGGTCAAGTTGAGTGTGAGTTTATTTAAGCGGAAATATTCTGCAATAATTTGTAGATCATTTGATAGGTCAGAAATGTTTTGAACGATGACAGCTTTGTGACGTTTGTGTCGTCTGCGTATCCAAATGGAGTAGAGGGGATTGGCAGCTTGAAGAAATCATTAATGAAAACTATGAAAAGCAAAGGCGAAGTGGAACTCCAATTGTCACATCTATCGTTTGACTACTAACTCCGTTACACACTGTGAACTGTTTTCTTGCACACAGATAGTTTCTAATCAAATCGAGGGCTGTGCCTCTCACACCAGCATATTCCAATTTAGCTAGAAGTAGTTCGTGAACGACAGTGTCAAAGGCTTTGGATAAGTCAATGAATAAACCTGTCACAACCTCCTTATTATCAATTTTTTCGTTGATCATACTGATCAATTCAAACAAAGTGGTACTACACTCCCTAAACCAGTATTGTCGGACATTAAAGAAGTTGCAGCGTTCGAGAAAACCAGCAAGTGCTCGCTGAATGATCGTTTCTCAAATCTTGTTATCAGCTGGTAGTATCGAAATAGGTCGGTAGTTTCATACCTCAGTTTTTGAGTCCTTTTTATAAATTGGAACTATCATTGATGTTTTTAGGGCGTCAGGGTATTTTCCAAGAAATAAACAATACTTAAATATGTCACAAAAAAAGGAGCAACAGAAGACGAACAACATTTCAACGAACTAACAGATATCCCGTCATATCCGGGTGCCTTATCTATCTCCATGTTCGCAATAATTCTGAATACCTCATCTTCAGTCACGGGCTCGAAAAAGATTGATAGAGGATTCACAACCATTGTGTCGAATTCGTTAAGTTCACCGTGGTCAGTTGTCGGGATGCTGTCGGAAAGTTCTTTACCCACACTCGCAAAAAATGCATGAAAGAGTTCAGCAACCCTATCCTCCCTAATGTGAGATCCGTTAGTATTTAGTGAGATTATATGTCTTTTTCGTTTGGATCTGCCCAGGATGCAATTTATCTTCCTCCACATGCGTCTAGAATCATCGTTTTCATTAAACAAGTCTTCGTAATAATTTTCTTTATACTGATTTTGATACTTGCAATATTCTACTTTGAGCACTTCAAGCATGCGAACCAAATGAGAGTAATCAAGACGTGACCGCCGCTTCTTCTTGATTTTCCTCTTCATGTTATCGATCTTCCGGATCAAATATTCTGAATGTTCATACATAAAAGGACATTTTAAGTGTTTCATCTTCATTGGAAATTTTTTAGATGAAGAGAATTCAGATATCGTAGACTTTGGTGACGAAGAAAAGTAGGAATAGAGTTCGTTTACATTATTCGTGTTGGGAAGATTGCCTGGATCGAAAAGCTGTGAAAGCTTAGAGACGACTTTTTCACAGTCGGTGACTGTTTTTGTCACATGAATATACTTGTCACTAGCCGGAAGTGGAATGACATAAATAAAAACGTTATGGTCACTAAATCGATGAGCGACCGTTGCATTCCTGACAGTAACGTATTTATCACAATTGAAAGTGGCATGGTCCAACATCGTCTTACTTTCAGGCCTGGTTACACTATCGTTACCTATGACATAGTTACAACTCGCCAAGACGTAGCAGTACCGTCTTTTGGCAGAAGAAACGCGACTCGATTTATTGTCGAGCACATCAATGTCTTCTCCACCCGTTTCTTGTTGAACGCTAGGAGGGCCTTTACGAGAGCCATCACATTTCGCAGAAAATACAAATTAGTGCCAAAATGGAGGTATTGGAGCCTAATGAAGATTGAAATTTAAAAATAAAATTTTTGACGAGCACACAATCCAAAATTTCGAATTTTCAACTTGTGTGGAAAGAGATGCCCTTCATCATAATTAAATTATTATTTATATATTATATATTATTATAACCAAAATTCATTCAAAGTAGCGACTCCTGTAATAAACGATCAAAACTGTGAGATGATTGGCTGCGAATGTTGCGAGGCAACTGATTGGACAACGCATATATCATTCGTTTCCCAACGTCCAGTTATTTTGACAATTTCCCAACCCCCCTACCCCCTGGTCCGAATTCGTCCGGTTTTACAGTACCCCCCAAAATAATGACGTTTGATTTCACTACCCACCCACCCCTCCCCCCAATGAAAAAATTGAGTTCATAAAAAAAAAAATTGTAGAATGAATACTTTTACCATTTTTATGTACATTTTTCTTGTAAAAAACGGTGAAAATACCGCGTTACGAATTCTTCCGATTTCCAAAAAGTAAATTTATGAAATAAAAACACATCACGATCTCACACAAGAATTATATTTAGTCACTAAATACCTTAAAGCTAAGAATCTTTATTGAATTGAGCTTCACTTACGACACGTGGCTCATCCTTTTGTGAACTACGTGTTCGCGTTTGGATTCTCAAACAACCTTTGAGGAACCAAGATGAAGCGATTTCAATGTTTTCTTAATTAATATATGCGCATGTGTTGTACTTAAAACTATTTACCGTTGGAGCTCGTTCTGATTTGGATCCCTCGATTCCAATCATGATGCATAGGATGAAAAGATTCGTTTAATGAGGAATTTTATTGTGCGGTACGGATTCCTTTTATATCAAAATTTTCAATGTATTCTTCTAGTGTGCCTGTATGAACACGGAAAAATATGATTGATTGATTATGTTGCTCTTTACGAACAACAAGTGAATTTAGGTTCGACGACCTATACTACACCGCTTCGCGAATTTTTGTGAGATTCTAATTATTCCCGTGCGGGTCTTATGTATTTATCAACAAAATGAAATAGTATGTAATTGTTTCAACACTGCTTCAGAATTGATTTTAACTTAAA
Source organism: Pseudolycoriella hygida (assembly GCA_029228625.1). NCBI lineage: Eukaryota > Metazoa > Arthropoda > Insecta > Diptera > Sciaridae > Pseudolycoriella > Pseudolycoriella hygida. Next base: position 88,166,311 of record CM055406.1, read on the forward strand.
GTTAACTATACGTTGTTAGCCACACCTTTTGGGCTATATCCGCGACACACTTATTTTATTTAAATTTACGACACTTGGTTTCAAGCAAAGATTTTTTAGCGAAGCACGGTGTGTGCTTCGGTCACGACGCGATACAACTGAACTGAAGTATCATCCATTGTTTCAGTTTCGTATTTATAGGGCGTCATCTAACGGATCTTGATTGCATTCGTTCAATTTCGAAGTTCTGGAATAATTAATGTTGAACGAAAAAGATAGTCTATTGCACCGGAGTTGTCTCTGGTGGAGGCGCGAAACTTAAACTAATTCAAACTAATTTACAACTAATTTACAATTTATCGTGTTCTGATGTGGATCGTTTCATTTTTATTGATTATTATTATTATTCTTTATTTGAGGTAGGGGAAAGACATGTGTGATCCGCCATCACTACGTCAGAAAACCCCTCCTATCTTTTCGTGTTATTTTAGAATGGTTCTTATATTAAGAGTAACAATAAATCATTTTGATCGTAAGGTTTTCGTGAGTTTATTTACTTGGAGCGGGTTCGCGCACGCGGATTCGCTACAGACCCCTAGACATGAGCTGGAATGTGCTAAAAATGAGATTTCGAAATTTTTGGCATATTCTATCATTATGTGATTTCCCTTTCATTTATGTATCAAGGGACTTGGTTGTGATTAAAAATTAAAAAAAAAATAAAGTAGGAAATAATGGAAAAGAAAAGAATTTTTTTTTTATGAGAGAAAAAATGAGTTTCTACTGCTAGAGATTTTTTTTATTTTTTATTTTTTTTAATTTTCTCCATCTCGGTCAACTCATTCTCAGTGCCTTTATCATACGGCTTGACGCGGTCAACAATTATGGATGAGGATGTGTTTTTCCCGAGTTCCCCTACAAGCATACTGGTACGGTTTTCCGCTATACTGTGAGGCTTTTCAATCATGTTTCATGTTTTGGAATGCATTAATGTGTATGTGGAGAGTATAAAAAGAAAAAAAAATGAAAAAGACCCGCAGTTTAAACGATGGTTTTCTTCCCCCCCCCCTTTTCTAGCGAGATTGAAATTCGGATATGAGACTTAGGGTTATTCATTACTTTTAAACGCGAATTCCATCTGTTCAATTCGTCCACTCCTCGCTTCAGTCGGTTGAACGGATTGACATTAGAATTTCTTTCCTAAGTGGCAAGCTTGTGCGCTTGATTTTTGGATCAAGTGTTCCTCAATTTATTCTCAGTCTATTTCCCTTGACTTTGAATAAATTGAGGTTGGTCCTGAAAATTAAGATGCCAAGTCAAATAGGCTATTCGTGGTGCGATTATGCTTAAATTTGACTTGATTAATCCTTTTAATTACTTTTCCCCACCTTCGGAGACCATTAGGGCGGAGCCTGGTGCGAGGTTTTTAGGGTTAAGAAGTAATTAAGGAGTCAATTTATTATTATTGGGATTGGTCCACGCTATTCGAGGTTATTAAACGTAGAATTTTATGAATATGGTACAACGCCTTAAATTTCCTAACAAATTCCAGCCAAGCTATCCGCGATAAAACAAAGTTTTCACGTTTTTTTATCCGGAGCAAAAATGTTGAATATCCCTACTTTTAACCTAACTTATTGTCCAACCTAACCTAAATTTTTTTTTAACTTATTGTTCGACTTAACCTAGCTTATTGTTCGACTTAACCTATTTTTTTTGTTCGACCTAACCTAAATTTTCCGACTTAACCTAAATTTGTTCTCGACTTAACCTAATATATTGTTCGACCTAACCTAAATTCTCCCGACTTAACCTAAATTTGTTCGACTTAACCTACTATATTGTTCGACCTAATCTAAATATTTCCGACTTAACCTAAATTTGTTCTCGACTTAACCTAATATATTGTTCGACCTAACCTAAATTTTTCCGACTTAACCTGAATTTTTATTTATCTTTCTCTAAATTGCTTAACCTAGTCTAATCTAACTTAACCTAGGGGATGGAGACTAGTAGTAAAACTACTCTATCGGACTTTGATTCCTAAACGAATATTGAGTCCTGACCGGTGGTGTTGGGTGATTTATTGTTTGGTTTATCAGAGGATGCTGATTTAAGCGTTAAGGACTCGGTAAGGTATGTCCTGTACATAGCTCGATATTTGACTTTGCTAATTTTTAGATGTTGTTTGAATTTTTTCTTTCACCGTGGGGACAAATGTCTTGAATGTGGCATTTCTTTTCTTCAATTGGCGACATTGGGCGGGTTCCCGTGAAACATGGCGAATTATTCCCGGTATCTATGTCATGGAAGATTAGGGTGGTCCTTCCTAAAGGAATGTTCCCTACTTTCTCAAATTTTTCCTTAAGGGGTTTCAATATCTCTTGTTGTTTTGTAGTGAGTGTTCTTTCTTCTTCTTTTAACTCTTCTTCTTCTTCTATGGAGATTTCGTCTATCATGGCTACTTCGTCTAGCTTCTCAGGGATCATTTCCGGCTCTGGGAACCATATGGATTTGGGAGTGACGATTCCCATTTGAAACGATTCCATGAAGGACGTACCTAGTGCTATGTCCATGGACATGGATGGAGCGTATAGTATAGTGATGACTCTTAAGCAATTCTCGAATTCTATAGGAATCGAGAATTCGTATTTGATTTCATGCACAGTTCGATCAGCTGTACGTATCGCCGGGGCGTGATGTTCTTGAATCTTTCTAAATCTAAATCCTAAATCTATTAATCTCTGGGCACCTTCTTTGCCACAGACCACACGATGTGCGCCTGAGTCTGGAAGAGCAGGAAATGACTGGCCTAATATTCTTAGGTTTGCGTATGGGCGTGATTCTCCCTTAATCTTGAAGAAAGCAGGGGCTTCTCCTCTATTCCCTTCTTTCTTTGAGTAGAGATTATTTATTAGTTTTCTTACATATTGTATGGACGGCGGAGCATTCGAGGAATCGGTTCCGTCCTGCGCTCCAGATTCCTCTTCCCGTTTCCCGGTGGGTGATTGTAATCTTGATTATTGTTTATTGATTTGGATGATGGATTGGACCAAGTTGAGGTTATACTGGGTCTCGAGTAATTGGACGTAGTGTAACCTTGTGGGCAATGGAATGATGCGGGTGTGTTCCCATTAGGTCTAAAACTATTTGCAGGTAGAACTTCGCATCTGGGTCCATCCATTTCTTCCCTAAATGACATTTCCCCAATTGTTCTATCCCAATTCTTCTGTACATCTAAGTCGTAATGTGAGTTATTGTGTTCGTAATAAGCGTTGTGCTGATCGCTAATTGACTGAACTTTATTAGCAAATCGAACATGTCTGTCTAATGTTTCTGGTTCCCTTCGAGATATATTGGAGGATCGAGTTGGTATCCTATTGAGTGCAGATTCCAGATTTTTGCAGGAATTTTTCAGTTCTGCTACCGTATGAAATTCGTTTGTGCCTAGCCCTCTAATGTATTCAAGAAGGAGGTTTCTCCTGATGGTGTTTACCTTTACCAATTCAGAAGCTGGTTGATTGAGTTTAAGGAACAGATCGTCCATGGTCGCGAAGTATGTGACTATTCTTTCATTAGGATTCTGAAGTCTATTCCTAATATAATCCCATAAATTATCCCCATAATCATATGACCTGAAGTCTTTAAGTAATTCGTCTTCAAGTTGGTTCCATGAATGGAATGACCCGTTTGCTGTGCCAGCGCGGTACCATTTTAATGCGCTTCCATCAAAGAGATCACTAGCCCCTTCGAATAAGTCATGAGTAGTTGCCCCTCGAGATTTAGCAAATTCTTTAACTCTTATAATGAACTCGATTACTGTGATTGAACCTGGTTCCCCGTAGAATTTTAATCCCCATTTCCATATTTGCACCCTATCTTTATACGTATAATTTCTATTGAAAAACAACTGTCCATTTTGATTGTTCCTCCCTATTCCTGGTCCATCTGGCCAGGACTCTCCAACGTTGTCTGGATTTCGAGTAGATTCAGCTATCCTAGGAGTGTGGGATACGGTGTTCCGTATTTGTGGAATATTTTCAGCTATGTTCATCGAAAAATTCAAGAGAGAGTCTTCCACTTCTTGGGTGAGGCTTCTCTCCGATTGACCTGAATCGACATGAATACGATCCCAGGACGGGCTGAAGGATCTATCTTCGATATAGTCCTCCATTCGCACTGTCCAATCTTTGGCATTTTGTTGCCTTAGAGGGACATGATGAAATGGAGTTCTCTCTTTTTGACATGAGGGAAGATTATTTATGGATGGTATTTTATTCAATTCGTTTTTAAATCTAACTATCTTTGATTTTAATAAGCTTAATAGTAGTTTGGAGTCTTCATCGCCTTCTAAGGGACAGATGAGAGCAATCCGGGAATTTAGAAATCGGATTCGGGTTTCATATCTTTCAAGAGAACTGGGACCCATGAATTCAGGTTCGAATTCCATTTCCCATTTCCTCAAGTATTCTGAGCAGATATGTAAATTTTCCCGGTATCCTAGGTTCTCTGGTTGTTTTCTTGTTTGATATTTCTTCTGTTCAATTAGATCAACTAATTGTTTCCTACGCTGTAAATAATTGCCAAGGCAGCGTATGGCTTGAGATTCTAATTCATATTTAATCATTTCGTCAGGTAAATAACCTATCAGTCGCGATGCTTGACCTGGTTCTGGGAGCATGATCGATAATCCCAAAGAAGGTCGATTAAAGTCTAATGTCCGGGCGGCGAGCACTCTTGTAAAAATACTTCGAAGTCTACTTCAATAATGTTCAAGAAGCGAAGGGATAAACCAACGACTATTTCTTCAAATTCTTCTGATCCGAAAGGAACGTCAACTGGGGTTTCAAAAATTATTCTTGGACTATTGTGACCCAACAGCCAAGCTTGACACTGTATGGTGTTTATCAGAATCAACAACACTCGTCTCTCAATCAATAGTACTTGAATGGGTTTTTCCAATTCAAAACGACCCATTAATCAAGAAAGAAAAAAAAAAAAAAAGGTTGATTTTTGACTTAAGAAACAAAGAAGTTTATTGAGTATATTTCAGATCCCGATCGGAGGAATAAAAATTGTAGTTCAGCTACTATCGATATCACCACGATCGCGTCCAATGAATGCTCTAGATCAAAGAATTGCAATATCTCCTTGACTACCAATCGAGAATCACTAAGGGGAACTGCTGCACGAGTGAACACACTAATCATTCTTTCTTTGTCTCCAAGTATGAGTCCGTGCAAGATTGACCCAACCTGGCTAATATATATTATGTGCGTGTTAGCCTATAGGAAGAATAAGACGGTGTTCCTTTAGTGGAGTATTGACAAATTAAAAAAAAAAAATTTTTTTTTTTTTGAAAGAAATCCGATTCAAGAAGATGATACTTGAACTTTGTCCGAACAATCTTAAGTCGATAGAGCTTTTGGGGATGGGTGTCTCTTCTCCAAAAATAATTACTAATGGATACACACCAGAGGAATCAAAAAAAAAAATATTTCTAAAATGTGTGGCGAAATATCGATGTACCACGATTGCTTATGTCCTTCAAAGCAAAAAAAAAATTCAATAGCAAAATCCAATGAAAAAATAAAATTGAAAAGAACATTAAAAAAAAAAATTAAGTTGTTGCTCTTTTGGAAAATGGCGCTAGGTACGCCAAGTAATCGGCGCCAAAAAAAAAAAATTGCTAACGGTGCTTTTCACCTCTAGGTGACGCTCAGGGAAACGCGGGAAAACACAATCTCTATACGAATTAGCGCGCAAAATACCGTTTCTTCAAACCCGTTATATTGAATGTATTCAAAAGTGTATTAACTTCCTTTTTCAGAGAGAAATATATATAAAAAATTTTTCAGGCTAAAAAAAATAAATTCAAACGTATGCATAAAGAAATTTTTGCTATGATTCCTTTGCCCTTTTATGCAAAAAGAACTTTTGAACAAAAAGAATAAGAAAAAAAATTTTCTTTCCGTTATTTCAATGTCGTAATAATATACTTTTGCTAACAAAAAAATGTATGCCAAAAATAATCTCTTCTCACTACTTTCAGAATATGTTTCGTTATCAAATGAATATTGCCACGTTTGTAATCAGAATTCAAATATAATTAAAATTTTACGCGTGTACGATTACTACTCTAAACCCGAAAGAAATTTATTTTAAATTATGTTATGGGAACAATGATTGTAATGTTGCCGACGGCGAAATTATACGAAAACGATTCACTTAACACCAATTAAAACTAAATGATGATCCCAGCTTAGGTTTACCGGAACCTAACTGGATCATTAATTGAAAGAACTTATGACGGAAAAATCCCGGTTGAGTTTATAGTAAGTCCATTGGCTGGCTCGACACCAATGTTTTATCCCACTAAACGGCGTCTGACCATGAGGCTAGACTTACCGCGTTACGAATTCTTCCGATTTCCAAAAAGTAAATTTATGAAATAAAAACACATCGCTTTACGATCTCACACAAGAATTATATTTAGTCACTAAATACCTTAAAGCTAAGAATCTTTATTGAATTGAGCTTCACTTACGACATGTGGTTCATCCTTTTGTGAACTACGTGTTCTCGTTTGAATTCTCAAACAACCAAGATGAAGCGATTTCAATGTTTTCTTAATTAATATATGCGCATGTTTTGTACTTAAAACTATTTACCGTTGGAGCTCGTTCTGATTTGGATCCCTCGATTCCAATCATGATGCATAGGATGAAGAGATTCGTTTAATGAGGAATTTTATTGTGCGGTACGGATTCTTTTTATATCAAAATTTTCAATGTATTCTTCTAGTGTGCCTGTATGAACACGGAAAAATATGATTGATTGATTATGTTGCTCTTTACGAACAACAAGTGAATTTAGGTTCGACGACCTATACTACACCGCTTCGCGAATTTTTGTGAGATTCTAATTATTCCCGTGCGGGTCTTATGTATTTATCAACAAAATGAAATAGTATGTAATTGTTTCAACACTGCTTCAGAATTGATTTTAACTTAAAGTTAACTATACGTTGTTAGCCACACCTTTTGGGCTATATCCGCGACACACTTATTTTATTTAAATTTACGACACTTGGTTTCAAGCAAAGATTTTTTAGCGAAGCACGGTGTGTGCTTCGGTCACGACGCGATACAACTGAACTGAAGTATCATCCATTGTTTCAGTTTCGTATTTATAGGGCGTCATCTAACGGATCTTGATTGCATTCGTTCAATTTCGAAGTTCTGGAATAATTAATGTTGAACGAAAAAGATAGTCTATTGCACCGGAGTTGTCTCTGGTGGAGGCGCGAAACTTAAACTAATTCAAACTAATTTACAACTAATTTAAAATTTAACGTGTTCTGGTGTGGATCGTTTCATTTTTATTGATTATTATTATTATTCTTTATTTGAGGTAGGGGAAAGACATATGTGATCCGCCATCACTACGTCAGAAAACCCCTCCTATCTTTTCGTGTTATTTTAGAATGGTTCTTATATTAAGAGTTACAATAAATCATTTTGATCGTAAGGTTTTCGTGAGTTTATTTACTTGGAGTGGGTTCGCGCACGCGGATTCGCTACAAAAGTTAGATGTAGATGAATAAGAAATGGATTTAGTAGTATTTCAGTAGTCACCATAAGCTTACGCAAATCTGGTTTTCCCCCGTACTACCATTTTCCCGTAAAACTGTTTTGCCCAACTACCGTTGGCTATGTACTATCATTACGTCTGTACTAAAGTTTTCTCTGTGCTACCGTTTCACCTGTATCACCGTTTCCACCGTACAACACTTTTCCCCGTACTACAATTTTCTCCGTACTACCGTTTGCCCCGTACTACCATTTCCCCCGTACTACCATTTCCCCGTACTAACATTCCCCCCGTACTACCATTTCCCCGTACAAACGTTATCACAGTGCTACTATTTCCCTGTACA
>CM055406.1:88178187-88205252 GCA_029228625.1 Pseudolycoriella hygida
AAATCTCGGAAATCTTCTTATGTAAATATTGTATTCTTTCTCACTTGTTCGCTACGCTCACTCGTTATGTACAATATTTACAATAGAAGAAATCCTGGATTTTCTCTCGCCAACCAATAAAGTACTATTCTGTACTTTTAGTTTTTACGCTGCAAAAATTTGACTATAATTTCTTATTGGATACATTGTTTAGGGTAAAACTGAAAGTACAGAAAAATTATTTCGTCATAATTAATGCGTCACTCTTTTCTGATTTCACAACATTTGTAAGCAGACATAAACACTTGCGCCACACCTCCACTGGAAGTGTTTTTTGTGCTTACACGCTCCAGATCTGAAAATTGCATTCAAACCAGCTAGCAATGTGGTCGCTCATATATTGGCGAAACATCTCGATGCCTTTGTGAACGATGCTCACATCATGCTAAAGACGTTGAGAAAAAAGCCGGCGGTAGTACAAACAACAAAACCACTTAAACGGCCTTAGCTCGGCGGCCCTTAAGCCGACAGTGCCCAGATTCAATCCCATAAAATATTTTTCGACTACCTTTCAGGAAAAAAAAAGTGTTTGAAAATCGGTCAAGATTTACTGAAGTTACCGTGTTGACGGACAAACAGACAGACAGACCGACAGACACACCGACAGACGGACATTATTTTTTTCGCTGATTTGTCATCTGGAGGCAACAAAAAAAGTTTCCTCCTTACTCCCGGATTCGAATTCGCAATGTAACAAACGTAGTAGTGAACGCATCAGACCTTCGTACTTTGTACGGGTCTAAAAATTGAATTGAATATTTGTATCTTAATTAATTAGTCGAGAGAGAGAGTCGACAGGTACGAGCCAAGCATAGTCCAGAATCGTCCATCGGTGTTACAGTCAGTTCATGTGTCCGCTGGTCATCCGTTGGAATCGATTGATGAGTTGATTGATAATAATTTTATTGTCTACTATTTTCTAGCAGACATGGAAAAAGAGTGACTATGACTGCTGTCATAGCCCTCGCTAAAAAACCATGAAAACGTTACAATATATAAATAACATTAACATAGAACAAAAAGAAAATTACAAAAAATTTACAAACAAAAAGTAAGAAAACATCAAAAATATTACGTCAAAGTCTAAGTCAACATAACGAAAGTCACAAGAATAAATAATTTAAGAATCTATGTCAAAGACATAGATTGTCAAAGAAAAACGAAAATGTCATAAATAATATAGTTGCCAAAATGGCGTCGTCAAAAATTTAAAAAAAAGAAAAGAAAAGTCGAAATTTCAAAGTAGCATTTGAGGCGTCGTCAAATACGTTGTCATAACCAATGTAGATGTCAAAAATATCAGCCATCATGTCATAAGTGACGTCGTCAAAAATTGAAAAAAAAAGAAAAGTCGAAATTAGAAAGTAGCATCTAAAGCGTAGACGTCATCAAATACGTTGTCATGGAGACGATGTAGACGTCAAAAATTTCAGCAATCAGGCTGATGTTCTGCATAAATAAAAATAATAATTTAACTTTTTGAAAAGCTTAGAAACGACGTAAAAGGTAATCACCGGGAAAGTGCTTTCGGATTTAAGTAGTCATTGTGTAAAGAAAGCATCAAAACAAACACATTATCCAACCATACTAAAAGTTTGGAACGCCGAATCGTCTAGTTTGTGCACTTCGTTTCTAAAATCGCGAGATGGGAGTGTAGGATCGACGTGAGTTGCGGCAAGATTAAACAACCGACATGCGAAGTTGAATGGTGAAAATTGAGAATATTCATGATCGCTTCCGATGATTCTAATCAATGAAGATCTTCGTAAGACATGTGTACCATCGTTCAGAATAATCCTATTTCAACTTTCCAGTACGGACATCATGGATGAAAAAGATCGCTGTGTTGGCTCGGCGCCTTAGTAAGGATTTAAGGTTTAGTTCAGCACACCTATCAGCATATGGACGAATCCGATAGGAGTCGGTATCTCCTTCAATCCGACGGTCACGGTTGGCGTAAAGAGCGAACTGTCTTTGAACACTCTCATTTGATTGAATGTGAACCGCGTGATGAGGTGCCCAAACCGTACTAGCGAATTCGAGATGCGAACGAACTATGGTGAAGTAGAGCATTTTGGATGTTCCGACGTTAAATCTCCCATAGCACTGCCGTTTTTCAAATAAAAGCATTGACATAGCCTTCTTTATAGTGAGTTCTAAGTGGTCATTAAAGGAATACTTGTTATTATATGTGACTCCGATGTCTTTTGTGCTGTGAACACGATTAATCAGGTTGCCGTTCATATGATAGTCTGCCAAGATTGGAGAACGCTTCCGGTATATGCTAATCACCTTACATTTACTGGAGTTGAGTTCAAAGTCGTTGTCGGAGCACCATTTCACCAAATTATTGATTGATTCTTGCATGAAGTGAGTATCATCGATGGTAGAAATACTGTTGTGAACTAGCTTTTTGTCGTCTGCAAGATTAATGTCTCTAGTGGGACCAGGAGCACCATCAGAATCGTTGAAGTAGATTACGAATAAAAGGGCAGCCGGTATTGAGCCTTCACCGATTCCAGAAGGAACATCAATTATATCAGATTTGACTGAGTTTATCTTCACCATCTGTTTCCGACGCGATAAGAAGGAGCAAAACCAGAGTAGAATTGAATTGCAAAGTTGGTATTTATCATTTGACATCTTCTTTACCAGTCGAACAGATCGTATAACATCGAAGGCTTTGTGGATATCTGCAAGATATGTCCGTTTGTTCGCTGTTTTTGAAAGAATCGTGGACCAAAATTGATAGTTCCATCAAATTAGATTCGACTCTCCTACCCGGGAAAAAGCCATGTTGAGTAGGTGATGATTGTGGGAAAATATTGAATTTTAGCTGCTCCAAAACTATCATCTCGAACGCCTTAGCAAAGTTTGGAGATAAGGACACACCACGGTAGTTACTAACATCAGCTTTCTTGCCGGATTTGAATACTGGTATCAAATGACCCATCTTCCACAAATTTGGATAATAGCATTCCAGCAGTGATTTTGTGTAAATGATTGATAGAGGTCGAGATAGCAATTCTGCACATTCACGGAGGAATAACGGCGACATTTTATCTGGACTAATCCCCTTACTGAGGCCCATACTCAACAAGGTTTTTTTCACAATATCCTCGTTGACTGTGATGTTCGAAAAACCTGTATCGTCTCTTGAGTGAATGAAAGATAGCAGTTCGGCCATTTTCTGGTCGTCGTCGGGGTACTGCTTGTATACGGAAGCAAAGTATTTAGCAAACAGGTTAGCTTTTTCAGCCTCATTTGTCGCAATTTCGTCGCCGAAGGACATCTTTCCAGGTAAACAACTTTTCTTATATTTGGAATTGATATAGTTCCAGAACTTTTTGGGTTGTTTCTTGTAGTTCATTGCAAAGTCACACATAAATTCATTGTATAGATCGTCACGATATTTCTCGAATTTGACTTTAGCTGCTAAAAATGTCAATTTGAAAATTAGCAGCTATGAAGTCAATCAAACGAGCAGGTGTTACAGATATGTCAAACGGAGAGATGTGGAATGCCTTGTCAAGTTTAGAAGACTGAATACTGTTGCCAAGAAGATGTAGATCCTTCATATGTGAGTCATAATTGTCTTTTACTTCTGCAGAGAATAATGAATATTCTGGATTAATCGCCTCTGATGATGTTGAATCGTTTACTATTGCTGTCGTTGTGGTAGGTGGATGTATGCCAGTTATTTTATTATTGAGGTCATCGTCTATTAGATGTAAAAATCTATAACGAAGCTCTTTAATCTCTCGCGATCAACATGATCGTCATGCAATTTTGATGTTTTGGCGTCTAATTCAATGATTGCTTTCTCAATTTTGTCGCATTTATCATTTATGATTTGAAGATTATCAAGTGTTATTGAATCAACCACTCGCGAAATTAATAAAATTATTTCTCATGCATTTTCTTCTGCAGGGTTCCCAAATATAATGCAACCACCAGGAATTTCTAGAGACGATGGCAAACGACCTGATGGTATGACTCTAATTCCGTGGAGTCATGGAAAGTCTCTTCTCTGGGACGTGACAGTTCGAGATACGTTAGCCCCTTCTTATGTCATTTAATCTGCTAAGAAAGCGCGTTCAATAACCAATAACGCGGAAAGATTTAAGCATAATCATTATATATCTTTAAAAGAAAACTATTTATTTACCCCTGTTGCTTTTGAAACGCTAGGTTGCATGGGTCCAGAAACAAAGAATTTTATAGGCACATTAGGGTCATTGATAAGGACAGCTTCTGGGGAATCACGCTCGAAAGATTTCCTATTGCAGAAAATTTTAGTTGCAATTCAAAGAGGCAATGCAGCATGCATCTTGGCAACATTAGGAAAAAGTAGAGTAGATGAATTTTGTTTATTGTAATTTGTTGTTGAAAAGATCGTTTTTTTACTGGCTGCGCCATTGTGAGTAGCCTTTTTTTCGCTAAATAAAAAAGATGGTGAAATTCTGGCGAGAATAACTGTTTTTTCATATTTCCGGAATGAAAATCCTTACAAATTTCTTGGATTTGTAATAATACGTCCATATTTTCCTGCAGTTTATGGTTAATGTGATCAAATGATGTCCATGTGTTACGTTCGAAGCTATGTAGAAGGTGTAGTTCGCTGTTATCAGTTAAGATTAGCGAATGATCAACTGAGAATGACCAATTTTGGGGTCAGATAATGGTGATGCTTGGAATCCCTTTTTCTTTGTTGAAATGGGGTCCACATTGCGATTACTGAGGGGAGTCGATGACATATGAGCCTTATCTTGAAGTTGATTTAATTTCTCTAATATCGAAGAAGTTACTTGCGTACTGGATAACGATTGAGATTTAAGTCCGTGGTCGACTTTCGCATGTAAATTGGTAACGTTCTGATTGATCAAAGCAAACTGAGTCATAATGCTACTATGGTCGGCCGTGGGCAGCAACCGCTTGAATTCTTCGTTGGAGTTGTTGAGACTAGAAAAGTTTTCGTTCAACTGCGTCAACGTAGACAACATATTTGATATAATTACATTGTCATTACGCTCAGGTTCGTTATTTTGTGTAGTATGACCCGCTGCACCAGTATCGTCTGATCTGCGAAGACTTTGCTTGAACTTGGTAACACGATCGATGCATTTCCGGCACATGAAAACTGCATTCGAGGATGAAAGTAATTTAATGGCATGTTGTGATGATAGTTCGAAGCATTTTGAGTTAAATCTTTTTTCGCAAAAATAGCAGTGTATCAGCAACTTTTGTGAATTCCTTGCGACGAAGCAAGCATCAGTGCACACATGATTGCTGGCCATGCTGATGAATGAAGTGTGGTAGTTTGAGCTAGGAGGGCACTTCAGCGGCGGTAGATGTACGTTTTAGTATCCAATTAATGAAATAATATGAAACGATAACAAGCAAAACGAGATTTCGCACAGATTCGGCCCAAAAAGAGAATTAAAATCAATCCCCTACCTGTAAGCAAGTAGACTAGCTACGTCAGAAACGTTATACCAAACCAGCGCCACAAGAAGTTACTGCTTATGCAAGAACTAAATAGCTCTGGACTATGCACACTCCCAACACCGAACTGTGATTCAATAGCTCTGGACTATGTGCACTCCCAACACCGAACTATGAAAATCCGAAGTGGCGGGATCACGTACACCATTAATAATCGTTATTGCAGCAAAGTCCACGAAAAAATTATGTCTTCATCAATTTAAAATAATCGCCTTGCAAAAAATTTCGTGGCTATAAATGTAGACGGCTTCAACCGAAAATTATGACAGCTTTAAGGTGACGATAAAAACAGGTAAACAAACACCCTTCGACAGTTTTTTGCAAATCAAAACATAAAAAATTGAATAGAACCTTGATATCACTCGCCACTGAGAACTCCACCAAACAATCTGAAGCGAACAGGATGGACGAATACCAAATACAAATCAACCAGTGCTTTCCAACGCCAGTTTGCAATGGGTTCGCTTGTTTACATTCAGTTGAATTGATGAAGATATACCGGTTGATGATCCGTTATTTCGAAATTCAACTTTTATCAAAAAGTAAGTTTTGTGATTTATTTACTTTAAACTGTGGAATTTCACCAAATTTATGTCATGTCTGTATAAACAGACCATTCAATAATCCTCTAACTTTAAAATTTCACCAATGCACAGGACTTAACCAGGATTTTTACAAAAAAGAAGCGATCTTAAGCACTCATAACACGTCGTAATTTCGAACGTCAAGCCAGTTGGCTCGAGAGATCCATTCCAATGACCTACCCTGTTAGGGATAAGGAGTGGGTAGAAGTTTTTATATCCATGAGTCAAGATCCATCTCGATGATAAGCGCTGACACGTTAGGGTGACAAATCCATAACTTCCTATTTTGACCTCCGCATTTTTATCTGGAGGATGGTTTTGACTCAGTGATTAGAGGTGGACAATGGTTGTGGCTCCCCGTTTGGGTACTTTTTCGACCGATTCCTTTGTATGTAGAATTTGCTAAATTTTGGGTCTGCCCCCGCTACGAGTGAAATGTTTCAAGGTCTACTAAATTCAACGATCATTTCTAGGGAAAGCTCCCGGTTGTGGTGTAGGTAAAACATAGGGCATGTAAGAGGAGACTATTAAAAGACACATCCTTCATGTGTTTCCTACAATTTGTGAACGCGGCGCCACCGTGTCGTAGCCAGTGAGCTATTACAGCTTCTTAGCATTTGTGCTTCGATATTGAAATACCTGCCACTGGCTTACCACCAGTTTGTTCCATCACCTCATAACAATATGCAAGTCAATGAGTGCAGTTCAGATCTTAGCGATAATTGCATATTGTGCACTGTAATCGTCATGAACAGACCTTCCGATTGATTTCAAAATCTCCTGTTGTCATAAGAAAACGAAAACTGTTCGTGAATCAATGATGATTTTGTGCACTTCTGAACTCATTTCGTATATAAAAAGCACAAGCTTCACGGCATTCCCGTGAAGTAACGCCAAAGTCAAATCGCCAAAATGCATTTTGGGGATTCTTCACACTTTGGCGATTTTTTTGGTGTTTCTTCACATTTTATCGAAAGCTTGCGATACGTCTAGGAATATGATAGAGCAGACTTCTTCTCCTTCTAACGCTTTTTCAATGATGTCCATCCTATGACTATCCATTTTTATTGGTTTTATTGTTATTATGTTTCGGAGTTTTATTTTCAATTGAATTTAGTCTGTTTGTTATTAGTTTATTAGAGTCTAAAAGAGCGTCGAATTTTTGCATCATATTATTCATAAGCGCAAACATATCAGTCACGTTTATGTTCTGTTTGCTATTACCCTGATTTTGTTTACCAGCACTGTTTTTCACTGCTTGGGAGAAGGTTAAGTTTTGTGTTACTTCTGTGTTCGATAATTTTTGTTGCGGCGCAGTTTTAGCGGGCACATTAGTCGTAGATGATTTTTTGTTAATTAGTTCATCTCGTTTTTTCTGTATTTCAAGGAAAACTTCACATCCTCTAAAGTTTGCTGGGTGATTTCCACCACAATTTACGCATTTAGGATTAACATTTAATGGCTTCTGACAGAGGTTTGTTACATGATTTTCACCACACTTAACACATTTTGCTTGTTTGTTGCAGTAAGCACTGGTGTGGTTATATCCCTGGCACTTTTTACACTGAGGAATTTGGTTGTTTCTTCTCAACGCTTCGATCGTAATTTTTGTGTTACATATAAAGCGTATGTCAAACACTTTTTTCGTCATTGTATCATTACTGAATGACAGCATAAATATAGGGAGACGTGTGTAATTACGTTTGCCATCAGTATAAACGATTTTATTGTCTTTGTTTCTGTTAATTCTATATTTTTGGGTCACTTCAACAACACTGAAACCTTGAAGGACTAAACTTTCTTTAATTTCCTCCACTGTAGTATCTGGATGCAATCCACGAGCCATGACCTTAAGCGGTCTAGTCTGTTTGTTTTCATAAGTATACCATTCAAATCTTCCTTGTGATTCGTCAAAGATTTTTCTGATTTTACAGTATTCTTCACCACTTGGAAGAGTTAGTCTGATATTTCTTGTGCTAGGAATGTAGGTCTTCTTATGATTTATACCTTTTAGGGCAGCATTTAATAGTTTGAGTTTTGGTGCACATACAGTAATGTTGGGAGGCTTATCACTATTTTTGAACAAATGTTCTTTTTGTTCTTTAGGTGGAAGTTTTATTGGAGAGGTAGTATTAGTACGTCTTCTCTTATTATTCTGATTGAATGATAGAGGTGGAAACTCTGCCCTATTTGTTTCACGTTCTACTATCCTTTCTTCTTCCTCTGAGTCAGGAAGTTTATAGGGTGTAGACGGTCCTCTGGTAGTAATTTGTTTTCTTTTTTCAGAAATTAACCTCGCTTTATTTTGACTTGTCTCTTCAGATAAGTTTGGTGCACTTGAACTTATGCCGGACTTAAGATTTGTGCTTATACTATCTTTTTCAATTCATAACGCTTGATGATTTCACTTTGTTCTCGATTTTGAACACGTAAGTCTTCAATTATAGAATTTTGTCTCTCAGAAATATCACTTACTCAAACTTACACAAACTCTTATAACTTCATTGGTTAATGTTTGAATCTGACCGGTCAGATTATTAATTTGCATAACACATTCGGGTGGGTGACCGTTATTAGGCACTGTCATTAAATTCTTTTGTTGATCCATTATATTCCTTTAATTATACACAATAATTTAGTTAGCAAGCGGTTGCTAACCGCGTCAATATGTTAAAATTGCCTTATCAGCACAATGTCCGGTGAATGTCTCACACGCGAATATAGTGTATATACACACCTGTTTTATTTTACTCGTTCGCTTTAAGTCTTAATAGACGACCGACACGTCCATGCAGTTCAGAACTCAAACTCGTACTCATACTTTAAAAAAAATTTTCTCAGAAAAAAATTTTCTCCGAAAAAATTTTCTCTGAAAAACATTTTTCTCCAAAAAAAATTTTCTCCAAAAAAAATTTTATACTAAAAAGTTTTTTCTCCGATCTATCGATTCCGATGAAAAAACATTTTTGGCGAAAACTTTCGCCTCGATTTTGACCAACTTCCGCGCCTCGGCAAACCTACTTTCTATTCATCAAAAAAATTCTTCTCACCAATCTCTATAACTTTCCCGAAGAAACCAACAGTCTAGCTATTCTAATTCGGAAGATAGCAAAAAATTCAAGATGGCGTCACTTTGACAGCTGGCAGCCATTTTCTAATGATGCCAAAAAATTCTCCTGATGAATCTATATAACTTTCTAGAAGAAACCATCTCTCTACGTAGTGTCATTGCGGAGCTAAAATTCGAAAACCGAAAAAGCATAAACGAAAATCCAAGATGGCGCCGCTATGACAGCTGGCAGCCATTTTCTAATGATACCAAAAAATTCTCCCGATAAAACTCTATAACTTTGTAGAAGAAACCAACTCTCTAAGTGTTATCATTCCGGAGCTAAAAATCGAAAACCCAAAGAAGCATAATTTATACCTTACAAAAATCCAAGATGGCGTCTTTTTGGCAGATTTCTGAAAATCCCAAAAAATTCTCCTGATCAAACTTTATAACTTCTATGAAGAAACCACCTCTCTAAGTATTGTCATTCCGAAGCTAAAATTCGAAAACCGAAAAAAACCTAATTTGTTGCTTGGGAAAATTCAAGATGGCGCCGGTTTGACTGCTGGCAGCCATTTTCTTAAGATCCCAAAAAGTTCTCCTGACCAAACTCTATAACTTTCCCGAAGAAACTAACTCTCTAAGTATTGTCATTCCGAAGCTAAAATTCGAAAACCAAAAAAAAATCTAATTTATTGCTTCGGAAAATTCAAGATGGTGCCAGTTTGACCGCTGGCAGCCATTTTCTTAAGATCCCAAAAAATTCTCCTGATCAAGCTCTATAACTTTCCCGAAGAAACCAACTCTCTAAGTATTGTCATTCCGAAGCTAAAATTCGAAAACCAAAAAAAAGCTAATTTATTGCTTTTGAAAATTCAAGATGGCGCCGGTTTGACTGCTAGCAGCCATTTTCTTAAGATCCCAAAAAATTCTCCTGACCAAACTCTATAACTTTTTTAAAGAAGCCAGCTCTCTAGCTATTGTCACTCCGGAGCTAAAATTCGAAAACTCAGAGCATTACCGAAAAACCCTCAGAATTTTCCCGGAAAAGCGGCATATGAAATTTTTCATGTGGGGCTGAGACTGACGTTCCCTGAAAATTTTAAAGAAATCGCTCGGGCGGTTCTCGAGAAAAAAAAAGTAGATAGATAGATACATAGACACACCACACAGGAATAAAATTGTTATTAATTACAAAGGTAATTTGACCACTTTTCCTTAGGAATTGGTCATCTTTGATTGGCGATATCTCAGCCAATTTTCAACCGAATGAGGGCTTGTTTAAAAGCTGCTGCGACGTAGTTTTTTTTAAAAAATAATTTGGAGGGGGAGAGGGGCGAGGGGAAAAAACTTAAAAGTTCGCCTATATATGGCTCCTTGTACATACTAAAGGTTTTTGTATGGGTATGGTTTTTGGGTTTGTGAACGTTTTTTTGGGGTGTGGGGACTGCGTCACGCTCTTCGCTACCGCTCCGAGCATGATCATCAGAAAAAATCGCCCAAATGTGAAGAAATGCAAAAAAAAAAAAATCGACAAAAAAGAGAAGAAACGCCAAGATGATTTTTTCAGTTCAGTTCGCTATTTATGCAATAAAGTTTTAATTCAATTTAAAGCAAAAGTGTTGAGGAAAAAATTTTTGCCTTTCTTTCTAACACTAAGGCATATTTCCAGTACTAAAAATGAAATCTAAATTTTTGTTCGAATTTCGTTCCTTGATATTTCTTATTTGGAAAATAGCCTTTTCTAATAGCTTTATCAGTTGGAATGATACTTCTTCACACTTTGTCGATTTTTTCTGGTGATTTATCATTTTGTAATTATTTGTTAAATCATCGAAAAAAATCGCCAACATGTGAAGAAACGCCAAGAAAATCGCCAAGGTGTGAAGAAACGCCAAATTAATTTTTTTTCAGCTCTTGGCGTTTCTTCACACTGGCGATTTTTCAGGCGTTTCTTCACACTTTGTCGATTTTTTCTGGTGATTTATCATTTTGTAATTATTTGATAAAATTAGAAAATTTATATTTTGCTCATAGTTTCGTTTCTGTTGAAAAAAACAAAAATCGCCAAGGTGTGAAGAAACGTCAAAAAAAAGCGCCAAAAAAGAGAAGAAACGCCAGATTAATTTTTTTTCAGCTCTTGGCGTTTCTTCACACCTTGTCGATTTTTTTGGCGTTTCTTCACACTTTGTCGATTTTTTTCGATGATTTACAATTAGAAAACTTATATTTTGCTCATAGTTTCGTTTCTGTTGATTGACCAGCTGGTGCACCCATACATAGAAACAGAAAAATTTTTGCTTCTGTTGTATGTTCTTCAACTGGTTTATTGCCGTTGTTCTTTTGTGTTCTTTTCATACACAACGGCAATAAACCGGTTGAAGAACATACAACAGAAGCAAAAATTTTTCTATGTTTCTATGTATGAGTGCACCAGCTGGTCAATCAACAGAAACGAAACTATGAGCAAAATATAAGTTTTCTAATTGTAAATCATCGAAAAAAATCGACAAAGTGTGAAGAAACGCCAAAAAAATCGACAAGGTGTGAAGAAACGCCAAGAGCTGAAAAAAAATTAATCTGGCGTTTCTTCTCTTTTTTGGCGCTTTTTTTTGACGTTTCTTCACACCTTGGCGATTTTTGTTTTTTTGGCGATTTGACTTTATCGTTACTTCACGGGAATCTTTACGGCAGGGTTAAAAAGTCCGTTGCTATAAATTCCTTTTATGAGAAGCCAAAAGAGTAACAAAACACACGATCTCTTTGGTTTCAGCACTCAAATATCATGAATAAAGCACAGAGATGTTTCTCAACACAAAATTGCTTTGAATATCAGCTCTCTGAAAATTACAAATTCGGACTTCTGTCTGCAAAGACGGAACATATCCCGAAAAGACTCGTAAAGAGACGTAGGAAGCATTATGTGATTCAGCTCCCTAGCGTTCATGTAAAGATTTTAAATTAGACGTCTCTAAGCTAAGGGAACTGTCCGAACTTATTTTGATAAAAACGATCCACATCATAAATCAGCACATTTACGATTAACCTTTGTTATGATAATTATTAATCTATTTAAAAAAAAATCAAAACGACTAAGTCAGTTTGGCGATTGTCTTTAGTGATAGATCGATACACTGTGTTTTTTAGCAACCTTTCATACAAGGGCAGTTCCTTTTATTTGTATTTTTTTAATGTAAATAAATGTTTCTATCTATCATTGCAAGAACCAAAACGATGTCAACTTTACAACAGTCTGTGACGGAAACAACTTTGCTATGCATTCCAGCAGCTCTGACTAAAAAGGTGTTATTCGGTCGGTGGTTTGAGAGAGAAAAATTTAGCACTGGTAAGAGCAACGCGAAATTGTAGTGGGAGGAAACCTTTCGGCATTTCCAGCGTTTCTCTGCTATGTGCACGACAAAAAAAGTAAAAGTACCGCTGTAAAATAAAAATCCGACAAGTCAATAGGAAACAGTAATGTTCAAAAACATAAATTATCGAGAAATTGCCTCTGTTCGCTGTGTTGTCTCGGCTTTCGTTCGTCACGTCGTCGGTTATAGAGAGAATTCATGCGCGCTCAACTAAAGAGTCGAGAACCTAGTACCGGAATTTCTACGTTAATAAACTAGGTCCCACCTTTTGGGTGGGTCAGGTTCCTTGACTGGTTATTCGTCATTTTGTGATAAAGACAAGAACTTGTGAGACTACAACCAAATTTCAACATTATTTATTGGTATTCTTCAAACTTGTTACAAACGACGATCATTCTATCAAAACAAATAAATGAAAGTTACAAAAATTGAAATTGAAAAGTTTGTGCTTTTACTTCATAGTTACGCTGGTCTTTGCATGGTGTCGGTGACAGTAGCTATGAGATAGATTTAAAAATTCGCATATACAATTTGTGAGACTTCCGAGAAAATTGATTCTTAAAGAAAATACGTATTTTGAATGCTACTTTTAGTTGATAGGTAGGTTTGGGATAGTTTCAAAAATTCCACAATGCATGAATAATTGACTTGGGTCATCGAATTATTTCAGATTATAAATGTTATTTACAACATAAAATGGTTCTACACTACGGTAAAATTATGATTGTTTATATTTTTAATTCGTCTTTTTATCGATTTCAAAATTCTTTCGATCACGAAAGAAACCATACCTGTTATTCATACTCTCTTTCTTAGACTTTTTTTGTGTGTAAGTGCGTGTCGTGTTTTGTAAAATCAATTTTGAGGAACTAAATTCTTTTCGCAAACAATTAACATAACTCGTGCGATTACGGCCCTCGCTTCGCTCGTCCCGCAAACTTCACACTCGCTAAAGCACTATCATTTAGCTATTTAATTCTATTCGCAATCAAATAATTTAACTCGTACGACTACGGCTCTTGTCGCAAATTTTACACTAGCCATGGTAAAAGTTTCTCAATTATCAACTAAACTCTTTTCTCGAACAATTAACTTAACTCGTCCGATTACGGCCCTCGCCTCGCTCAGCCCGCAAACTTCACACTCGTAAAAGTTCTGTAATTTAGCTATTAAATTCTATTCGTATACAAATAAATCAACTCGTGCGACTACCACCCTCGCTTCGCTCTTACCGCAAACTTTACACAAGTATTGGTAAAAGTTTTTTAATTGATCAACTAAATTCTATTCCCGTACAATTAATTTCACTCGTACGATTACGGACCTCGCTTCGTTCGGCCCGCAAACCTCACACTATCGCCATGATAGTTGAACTATCGCCACGATAGTTGAACTATCGCCACGATAGTTTAACTACCGGCACGATAGTTGATTTATCGCCACTATAGTTTAACTATCAGCACGATAGTTGATTTATCGCCACGATAGTTGAACTATCGCCACGATAGTTGAACTATCGCCACGATAGTTGAACTATCGCTATGATATTTGAACTATCGCCACGATAGTTGAACTATCGCCACGATAGTTGAACTATCGCCACGATAGTTGAACTATCGCTATGATATTTGAACTATCGCCACGATAGTTTAACTATCGCCACGATAGTTTAACTATCGCCATGAGAGTTGACCTATCGCCACTATAGTTTGAACTATCGCCACGATAGTTGATGCACGATAGTTGACCGCGCCACGATAGTTGAACTATCGCCACGATAGTTGAACTATCGCCACGATAGTTGAACTATCGCTATGATATTTGAACTATCGCCACGATAGTTTAACTATCGCCACGATAGTTTAACTATCGCCATGATAGTTGAACTATCGCCACGATAGTTGAACTATCGCCACGATAGTTGAACTATCGCCACGATAGTTGAACTATCGCCACGATAGTTGAACTATCGCCACGATAGCTTAACTATCGGCACGATAGTTGATTTATCGCCACGATAGTTTAACTATCGGCACGATAGTTGATTTATCGCCACAATAGTTGATTTATCGCCACGATAGTTGAACTATCGCCACGATAGTTGAACTATCGCCACGATAGTTGAACTATCGCCACGATAGTTGAACTATCGCCACGATAGTTGAACTATCGCCACGATAGTTGAACTATCGCCACGATAGTTGAACTATCGCTATGATATTTGAACTATCGCTATGATATTTGAACTATCGCCGCGATAGTTTAACTATCGCCACGAAAGTTTAGCTATCACCACGATAGTTGAACTATCGGCAGGATAGTTGAACTATCATGGCGATAGTGTGAGGTTTAGGGGCCGAGCGAAGCGAGGTCCGTAATCGTTCGAGTGAAATTAATTGTAGTTCAACTATCGTCACGATAGTTCGCGATAGTTCAACTATCGTCACAATAGTTCGCGATAGTTCAACTATCGTCATTATATTTCGCGATAGTTCAGCTATCGCCACGATAGTTAAGGTAATTCAACTATCTTACGATAGTTCACCTATAGAATTATAGTTCAACTATCGCACGATAGTAACGATAGTTCAGCTATCGCATTATAGCTATGATAATTCAACTATCGCACGGTAGCTTCGATAGATAAACTATCGCACGATAGTTACAATGGTCCAACTATCGCACGATAGAAACGATAGTTCAACTATCTCACAATAGTTACGATAGTTCAACTATTGCGCGATAGTTCAACTATCGCATGATGGTTACGATAGTTCAACTATCGCACGATAGTTACGATAGTTCAACTATCGCAATAAGGTTACGATAGTTCAACTATCGCACGATAGTTACGATAGTTCAACTTTCGTACGATAGTTACGATAGTTCAACTTTCGTACGATAGTTACGAGAGTTCAACTATCGCACGATAGTTACGATAGTTCAACTATCGCACTATAGTTACGATAGTTACGACAGTTCAACTATCGCACTATAGTTACGATAGTTCAACTATCGCACGATAGTTACTATAGTTCAACTATCGCATGATAGTTACGATATTTCAACTATCGCACGATAGTTACGATAGTTCAAGTTTCGTACGATAGTTCAACTATCGCACGACAGTTACAATAGTTCAACTATCGCATTATGGTTACGATAGTTCAACTATCGCACGATAGTTACGATAGTTCAACTATCGCAATAAGGTTACGATAGTTCAACTATCGCACGATAGTTACGATAGTTCAACTTTCGTACGATAGTTACGATAGTTCAACTTTCGTACGATAGTTACGAGAGTTCAACTATCGCACGATAGTTACGATAGTTCAACTATCGCACGATAGTTACGATAGTTCGACTTTCGCACGATAGTTACGATAGTTCAACTGTCGCACTATAGTTACTATAGTTCAACTATCGCACGATAGTTACGATATTTCAACTATCGCACGATAGTTACGATAGTTCGACTATCGCTACGATAGTTTAACTATCGGCACGATAGTTGATTTATCGCCACGATAGTTTAACTATCGGCATGATAGTTGATTTATCGCCACGATAGTTTAACTATCGGCACGATAGTTGATTTATCGCCACAATAGTTGATTTATCGCCACGATAGTTGAACTATCGCCACGATAGTTGAACTATCGCCACGATAGTTGAGCTATCGCTACGATATTTGAACTATTGCCACGATAGTTTAACTATCGCCACGAAATTTTAACTATCGCCACGATAGTTGAACTATCGCCAGGATAGTTGAACTATTATGGTGATAGTGTGAGGTTTGGGGGCCGAGCGAAGCGAGGTCCGTAATCGTTCGAGTGAAATTAATTGTAGTTCAACTATCGTCACGATAGTTCGCGATAGTTCAACTATCGTCACGATAGTTCGCGATAGTTCAACTATCGTCATTATAGTTCGCGATAGTTCAGGTATCGCCACGATAGTTACGGTAATTCAACTATCTTACGATAGTTCACCTGTAGAATTATAGTTCAACTATCGCACGATAGTAACGATAGTTCAGCTATCGCATTATAGCTATGATAATTCAACTATCGCACGGTAGCTTCGATAGATAAACTATCGCACGATAGTTACAATGGTCCAACTATCGCACGATAGAAACGATAGTTCAACTATCTCACAATAGTTACGATAGTTCAACTATCGCACGATAGTTACGATAGTTCAACTATCGCATTATGGTTACGATAGTTCAATTATCGCACGATAGTTACGATAGTTCAACTATCGCATGATGGTTACGATAGTTCAACTATCGCACGATAGTTACGATAGTTCAACTTTCGTACGATAGTTCAACTATCGCACGACAGTTACAATAGTTCAACTATCGCATTATGGTTACGATAGTTCAACTATCGCACGATAGTTACGATAGTTCAACTTTCGTACGATAGTTACGATAGTTCAACTTTCGTACGATTGTTACGAGAGTTCAACTATCGCACGATAGTTACGATAGTTCAACTATCGCACTATAGTTACGATAGTTCAACTATCGCACTATAGTTACGTAAGTTACGATAGTTCAACTGTCGCACTATAGTTACGATAGTTCAACTATCGCGCGATAGTTACGATAGTTCAACTATCGCACGATAGTTACTATAGTTCAACTATCGCATGATAGTTACGATATTTCAACTATCGCACGATAGTTACGATAGTTCAAGTTTCGTACGATAGTTCAACTATCGCACGACAGTTACAATAGTTCAACTATCGCATTATGGTTACGGTTATGGAAAAAATCTGATACAGCCGAAGGCATTTGTGAATTATTTGCCAATTTCTTTGAGGATACCTACGCGTCTGATGATCCTAATGACATCGCCGGGAAAACTTTTAACGTTGAAAAAGCTGTCGATATTGGTGAATTGATGTTGTCTAAAGATACGGTTTTGAAGGCTTTACGGCGTATCAACACATGCAAGTTTCAGTTTCGCTGCAGTGCGATACGGTTGCTTTTTTTTCAACTGCTATTTTAATACAAAAGTAAAATATTTACCTGAATAAGCATAATTCATTAAGTGAATAAAAACAAAATAAGTGCATACATTGTATTATCTGAGTCAAATAAAACAGTGAATTGTGAGTGAGACCAAGAGTGATCCCCCGAATGGGAATGCTACCAATAGCACGTCCCGGGATCAGATCTTAATGAACAATAAAAGATCAGCTACTGAGCTAGACCCGGATTGCGAAACCTGTCAACTCAACGTTAAGAGGCACACAATGCCTAAACAAAATGTCAGCCAGCCTTCGATTGCAGACGTATTTGGTAATAAAAGGACTCTAATTCAAGGCTCTATTCTACAGCGCAGTGATAGCCTACCTAACTTAAATGAAACGCATGAAATGCAATCAAATAACGAAACGAACTCTAAAGAAAATACACATTACTCTATACCTACACAAAATTCATTCGGAATATTAAACAACGTAAATGCTGAATTACCAAAACAGCTTAAACATAATAAAGTGGAAAAATCGAGAATTCCACCAGTCACTGTTGTTGGAGCGTCAAATTTCACCTCCGCTTTAACAATATTAAATACTATAGGAATTAACTCCACGTACATGCTAAAGTACATGTCAATTGGAACGAAAATACTACTGAACGAGATCGAGGCCTACAAAAAGTTTAAAACTGCCCTGTGCGACAAGAACATTCAATTCTACACGCATGATGTCAGCTCAGAAAGGTTTGATAAATTCATACTATCAGGTATCGCCACGACGCCTATAGATGCTATATATGAATCTCTCATAAAATATCAAATCGAACCAGTCGAGATAAGAGAGATTACGATGAAAACAAAAAAATTCGATTGTGAAGGCTCGTATGTTGTCTCCTTCAAGCAAGGCACAACAAATCTACAAAATCTGAGTAAAATTGTCATAAACTACACAATTCCGAAATGGCGGATTTTTAAAAAAACAACAGGAAATGTTATCCAATGCAGACGATGCCAAACGTACGGTCACGGCATGAGAAATTGCAACATGAACCCGAAATGTTCCAAATGCGGTTTAAATCACTACATGGACAAGTGCGATAGCCCAATTCAAAAGTGCGCGAATTGTAAAGGAGACCACCCAGCAACCTCCCCAGAATGCCCAAAGCGTAAAGAATTTCTTCTTATGAGAGACAAACTGGGCTCTTCCAACAACAAAAATAAACCAACAAAAAAATACCCAACAGCCCCACTGAAGAACTCAACAAACTTCCCTGAAATGAAAAAGCGGCCGTCATCCAGAAATGACAACTCAGCCCCAACCCAGAAAAATCAAACCATACCAGCTCCCAGAGTAAATAAAATTTTCAGCAGTTGGTCCGAAGCCCTAAAAAATGGCTCAAAAAAGTCCGCCCCCATAGCAACTACCGCTGACAATGATAAATTCAAACTTGAAGAAATAGGCCCCATAATGTGTGATCTACTAAAGGGTCTAAAAATATGCCAAAACAAAGAGCAGCAACTCACCCTTATGTTCGAGATGGCAACCAAATATATCTACAATGTTACCCCTTAAGGAACTTGGTATAGTATTATGGAATGCCCAAAGCATTCGTCCAATTTATAAAATCAATGAACTCTCAAATTTCCTGAACAAGCACAAAATTGATGTTTCCCTTATTTCAGAAACCTGGCTTAAATCCGGTGAAGGTTGTTCAATCCAAAATTTTACCATCTACAGAAAAGATAGACCTGCACCAAACAAGCGAAACGCTGGTGGAGGGGTGGCAATTGCGGTCAGAAGTGTTATACCCCATGTGGAACTGCCCGATCTGAGCTTGGATGTAATAGAATCGATAGGCATAGAGATTTGTGGTATCCAAATGTACTCCATTTACTTTCCCGGCTCCAAGCTGAGTCCTTCAAAACTGCAAGGTTTCAAAAAAGATATTAGTCGACTAATGTCACTTCGTGGCAAATTCTTAATCGGAGGCGACCTGAACTCTAAGCATAGGCTCTGGAATTGTGTGAAGGCCAATTCCACTGGTAAAATAATATTCGAGGAAATGCGAAAGAGAAACTTCAATATACATTTTCCGGAAACTCCCACTTATTACCCGCCGCAGGCTAACAGATCGACTCCTTCGACTGTGGACTTCTCTCTCTCTAACGGTCATTTCAACGTGACTGACGTGAGGACGATAAACGATCTGTCCTCCGACCACCTACCAGTGGCCCTCAAGGTAGAGCTTTCGCAATCCTTCCAACCTTACCTTTCGCCAAGGCGTTGCTACTCTTCAGCAAACTGGCCGGCCTATAAGTCCTACATTGACAGAAATATTGACCTCAACAAAATGTCTAAAAGTTTGACCTCTACACACCTGATAGAACAATCTGTCAAACTTCTGACAAACCTGATTAAGGAGGCCGAAAACTACGCAGTCCCACTGTTAAAGCCCACCGAACAGGTGTTGCAGCTACCAGACGAAGTGCAGCAGTTGATTTCTCTCAGAAACTACAAGCGACGTCTTTGGCAAAGAGGCAAGCTACGAGGTTTAAAACAGGAAATCAATTTCCTAAACAGGCTTATTAAGGCCGAGATAAAGTCCTTCAATAATGAAAGGTGGAATCTTAAGCTTGCTCGCTTGAAAAAGCACTCAAACCAACTATGGAAGGTAACGAAAATTTTGAGAAACACTGTTAACAAAATCCCCCCGATTAAAACATCCATTGGCACCCTCACGACGGACGCTGAAAAGGCAAACGAAATCGGAAGTTCTTTCTGCAAAGCACACGCGACAACATTCCATGTTAAGAGCGATCCAGCCACTGAAAGTTCCATCAATAGTTCCATAGTAAACATTAATTATTTCAACTCTACCATCACTGAATCTGCGTTGCCCACCCCCCGCGAAATCTCTCGTCTTATCCGCGGCCTAAAGATTGGCAAAAGCCCTGGAGATGATTCCATAAATAACGCCCTGCTGAAACAGCTTCCAAAAAAGGCCGTAATTCTATTGATGTACATATTCAGAGCATGCCTGAAACTAACATATTTTCCAGAAGCCTGGAAATTTGCGAAAGTCGTCCCTATCCCAAAACCCGGAAAGGACCTAATTTTGGCGTGCAATTACAGACCAATTAGCCTGTTAAATTCATTAAGCAAGCTCCTGGAAAAACTCATATTAAGGAGACTAAAAGCCCACATCTCTTCCAACAATATTATCATGAACGAACAATTCGGCTTCCGTGAGGGCCACTCGTCCAATCACCAATTAGTCAGGGTACGCAACTACATACTCGAATCGCTGAGGAAAAAACACTCAACTGGCATAGTTACCTTCGATATCGAAAAAGCATTCGATAGTGTATGGCACAAAGGCCTCCTACATAAGATGTTCATCCTAAAGTTCCCACTATACTTGACGAAAATTATCCAATCCTTTCTTCTTAGAAGATCCTTCTATGTTGAAATTAACGGGAAAAAATCAAATGCTTTCACAATTTTAGCTGGTGTCCCCCAAGGCAGTGTCCTGAGTCCCACCCTCTACAATATCTTCACTTCCGATTTACATATAACCAAGAGTGAAAAAGCGTTTTTCGCTGATGACTCCTGCCTTTATCAAGCAGCAAAGTCAACCCTCAAAATTCTGAGTAAGCTTAACGCAGCCACCAGACAGCTCACCGAATATACCACGAAGTGGAAAATAAAGCTGAACGATTCAAAGACCAATGCCACCCTGTTCACCAAGAGGAGGTCACAAAAATGGCTTCCTCCTCAAGGGATTGCAGTCCGTGGCTCCGAAATAGACTGGAGGTACATCATAAAGTACCTCGGGGTCACTCTAGACAAGACTCTGACCTTTAAGTCACATGTGGATCTGATATACTGTAAAGCTTTAAAGCTACTTGGCGCGATCTACCCACTATTAAACAGAAACTCAAAGCTGAGCACTGAAAACAAGTTAACAAGTTAACAAGGCAATCATTCAAAGTGTCTTGCTTAGTGCTTGCCCAGTTTGGGGCGAATGTGCTAAAATCCACATTGCGAAGCTCCAACTATTACAGAACAAGTGCCTGAAGATCATCTACCGCTTGCCGCCGTACTACAAAACCGCTGACTTGCATGATCTCGCCTCTATACCAACGGTTCACCACCAAATTTCGAAGATCAACTTGAACTTCAAGTCAAAAATTTTAAGCTCAGTTAATCCCATCATCAGGAGACTGAACTGAACAACCTTTAACTGTGATATTAGTCCTTAGTTCTTAATTAAAAAATAAACTAATTTGAAGTTTTTTGAAAATTTTCTTCTGCCCACAAAACAAAAACATTTCAAACAAGAATAAGATTTTAATAATGATGATAATATTATAGTTTGAAAAGCTAGAGTAAATAAGCTGAACACTAACCACTTGATCCACAGTACAATATTTGTAACAATTGATTTATTGAATAAAGAATATATATATATATATATAACACATGCAAAGGTGATGGACCTGATAATATTTCCCCTTTGCTCGTGAAAAACTGTTCCCAAGCGTTGTTAGAACCACTTCATTTAATCTTCAATTTATCATTGTCATCACGTGTTTTTCCAAGTCGCTGGAAGATCTCGTATGTGAAGCCTCTTTTCAAATCAGGCTCACGCAACGATGTCGAAAACTATCGTGGAATAGCAATTTTGCCGACCTTTGGAAAGTTATTTGAATCTATCGTTTGCGATTATTTGACGGAGCGTTTCAAGAGGAAGATCTCTGTTACACAACATGGCTTTCTTAAGGGTTGATCGACTTCAACTAACTTGATCGAGTTTACTAGTCATGCCATCAATGTCGTTGAGTCCAAGTCTCAACTAGATGCTGTTTACACTGATATTCGTAAGGCTTTTGATAGAGTTCGTCACGGCATACTGCTGAAAAAGCTGAACGGGATGGGAATTCACTCAGATATGCTTGGTTGGTAGGAGTCGTATTTGCGTGGAAGAGAGCAATACGTAAAGGTTCTAGGGTGGAGATCGCGTTTGTTTTCGGTAGGGTCTGGTGTCCCGCAGGGCAGCCATTTGGGCCCTCTCCTTTTTCTTCTCTTTATCAACGATGTGACTAAGATTTTCAAGTCATCAAGATGTCTGCTTTACGCTGACGACCTTAAACTCTTCAAAAAGATTCAAACTATCGTGGACTCGAACGCATTGCAACGTGACCTGAATGCCCTCTACGAGTGGTCCGTGTACAACTGTCTGGATCTGAACGTTGGAAAATGCTCAGTGATATCTTTTTATCGTATAAAAAGACCTATCATTTACGATTACACTATTGATGATAGCCCCTTGGATCGCGTCAAACGGATCCGTGACCTTGGTGTTTATTTGGATGAAAGCTTGAGCTTCAAATACCACATTGATTTCATAGTCTCTAAGTCGATTTCCATGTTAGGTTTCATGAAACGTGTTTGCTACGAATTTCGCGAGTTCGTTCACTTAAAAGCATATTCTTTGCTCACGTCAGATCACATCTTGAGTATGCCTCTACGGTTTGGTTCCCCTACTGCTCCACATACGTAGCTAAAATCGAATCCGTTCAGAAACAGTTTTTGATATACGCTCTACGTAGGTCAGTAAAAAGAGATTCTAACTATCGGCTACCACCGGCTACCACCTTATTTGAGTAGATGTGCCACTGTTGGTATTGAAACTCTGGCCAGGAGACGCATTAATACATGCGCCTTTTTCGCCTATGATCTTTTGCGCGGATATGTAGATGCCCCTGATCTCAGAGACTTGTTCGTTGTTAAGACTCCTGTGCGAGTGCTACGATACCCTGATTATTTGTCGATAAGAAGGAACCCTACCGCATATGGCTATTATGAACCCGTCAACAATATATCGATCGAATTCAACAGGTTCGCTTTTATGCTTGACAATTCGTGTACCAGGAAAGTGTTTCGCGAACGTGTTCGTTTGTCATCAACCGCTCATTCAGCCTTCGTTGAGTCTCAGCTGTGATTTGGTTTCTGAAGTACTCGAGCGTTGTCTTGGTTCACTACTGCTTTCACCGTTTCATGCGATTTATTTGTTTTTTTTCTGTACTTTTTATTTCGCTTGCTACACTTCTCTCAACCCTAATTTTTAAATTCTAATCTTTTGCTTATCATTTAGTTCCTAACTCTATTGTTATTCATTTTAGGTATTTTGTCTCACATTCACTCATTCACTTACTCATTCACTCTCTCATTCACTTAATCATTCACTTTCTCATTCACTTAACCGTTCACTCTCTCATTCACTTAATCATTCACTTTCTGATTTTAATTTTTTTAATTCACATCTCATTTATCAGTTGGTTTGTAAGCTGTTGATATAATAATAATAATAAAAAAAAATAGTTCAACTATCGCACGATAGTTACGATAGTCTAACTATCGCACGATAGTTACGATAGTTCAACTTTCGTACGATAGTTACGATAGTTACGATAGTTAAACTATCGCACGATAGTTACGATAGTTCAACTATCGCACGATAGTTACGATAGTTCGACTTTCGCACGATAGTTACGATAGTTCAACTATCGCACGATAGTTACTATAGTTCAACTATCGCACGATAGTTACGATATTTCAACTATCGCACGATAGTTACGATAGTTCGACTATCGCTACGATAGTTTGACTATCGCCACGATAGTTCGAGGTAGTTTAACTATCGCCACCATCGCTACAGTAACATCGCAGATAGTTCGACTATCGTACGATAGTTGCGATAGTTGAACTATCGCACGATATTTCAACTATCCGACGAGAGTTACGATAGTTCAACTATCGCACGATCGTTACGATAGTTCAACTATCGCACGATAGTTCAACTATCGCCACGATAGTTCAACTTGTCACAATGGTTCAATTATAGCTACGATATTTTGCGATAGTTCAACTTTTGCCACCATAGCATCGTGCCACCATAGCATCGTGCCACCATAGCATCGTGCCACCACAGTAACATCGCGATAGTCAAAGGTCGTCTTCCCACAATGCTTACGAAAACGTCACACACTGAGCAACCAGCCAAAAATCAAATTATTTTATTCTATTACTTTTTTACTTTATGGTTACATCGTTCTACTACTTTTCAACTACTCCAGCCCAAGTTAGTGTTTTTGATGAATAACTTCCATATCCTTAGTCCCACATAGCCCATCTTCGAACTTAGCCTGAGGAATTTGATTCTGCGTCGATATAAAAAAATAATTTTGAAAATCGGTTAAGAATTACTCAATAATCATACACATAGTGGTGTGGTAACATACATTTTTCGGTATTTTCTGGTGTAAGACCCTTAACTTTCAGTCAAGGTAATAAATAACGTTACCACATATTTCGTATGAATTTGCAAATGAAATGAAATTTATTCTGTTTTTATCTTATCTTTCAAATAAGGTTGAAAAAGCGCCCGTTTATTTACAGAAATCGAATAGACAGAAATCCAAATAAACAAAAGCCTATCGGGCTGACACTAAAAACATTAAATCGGACGAAGACATAGTAATGATTAAAACGTAAGAGAACGATGCGCTTTTGAACACCGCTATCTCAGCGACGCGATTAATGAGTTCACCGAAAAAAAACACTTTTTTTTTTTTGATTAGATGCATTTATTTCAAAATAGTAAAAATTTGTTACAAATTATTAAATATTGTAAATGTTGAGATAAATTTACAGCCTATAAAGACTTTATCAAATTTATATGACGAAATTTCTTTATGTCAAGCGCAGTCGCCTGATAACTCAGAGTTGTTATCATTTATTTGTCGAATTTGGAATTTCATTGGAGGTGCTAATTTCCCTTTAGATTGTAAAAATTTTTTTTGTATTCATAATATTTTTACTTAAAATTAAAACTTAAACCTAATAAAACTTAAACTAACTTAACCTAAGGAGACGCAACACGATTCATAGCGTGCTAGGTCGATCGGCTAAGAATTAGAGAATGCCGTAATGGCGCAATCATCAACATCAAATTAATTCAGATAAGTCAAGCAAAAAAACAAAAAAACACTGATTGAACGGCAGCTTCAATTATTTATAAAATTTTGAAAGATACCAAACAACAACTTTTGTTTTTCATCAAAGCACTGATAGTTTCACTAAAATATGGTCTTTAATATTAGCCTCACTAAATAAATTGGTCGTAAAATTAAATAAAACACAAAATTTTAGTTACCTAAACAGTAGCTTACCTCTACCACGTACTTTCTCTGTGCAACGAACTGTGATAAAATGATCGAATTTGTTTAAAACTCGATTCACGTGTTTGAATTTTAATTTTTTTTATTTTGACGGTTGCTTGAATATTTGGAGAGACTTTTACACCGTTTCTTCGGACGGGTTTTCCAATATTGCCCTTTCGGCAATTTCCAATCCAATTTAATGTCGACGTCATTTCATACACTTAAGAGTTAAGGCAACATTTACTTTGATACGTCCGAATCTTTTTGCTACATCTGATACGTACGGGTCCCTTGCATATGTTTTATACATAAATCGAGTAAATCCCATCCGACACACATCCCATCCGTAACACATAACTCGACAATGGTTCCGAAATTGCCCGGCGATGACATGTGTTTCCAATACATCTTTTTGATGTCGTCCTCCGATTCATGTTTATCCGCCTCACATGATGAATGGAAAACTTGAAGTCATAGGTTCTCGACGATGCTGTCTTTTAACCTCTCAAAATTCGATCCAGCCAAGACGTGAGCTACTGCTCTTTGACGCAGTTCATTGGAACCGATTGGTACGTCTGTTGAGAAAGCCACCACCAAAAGGAAGAGCGCGCGAATTGCTGAACGAAATAATAAAGGTAACTAGCTCGGGAAATTAAATTTTAGCGATTGTACTCATCCACTAAACGCTTTGTCGCTGAATTTGCTTATATGTTTTCTGAGGTTGCCCGACCGATGTATGTATTGTTCAGTTTTTTTAGTGTATTCCGACATTGATCGCATGAGTTTGCTTAAATTTTCTTCTGCCCATAAAACAAAAACATTTCAAACAAGAATAAGATTTTAATAATGATGATAATATTATAGTTTGAAAAGCTAGAGTAAATAAGCTGAACACTAACCACTTGATCCACAGTACAATATTTGTAACAATTGATTTATTGAATAAAGAATATATATATATATATATAACACATGCAAAGGTGATGGACCTGATAATATTTCCCCTTTGCTCGTGAAAAACTGTTCCCAAGCGTTGTTAGAACCACTTCATTTAATCTTCAATTTATCATTGTCATCACGTGTTTTTCCAAGTCGCTGGAAGATCTCGTATGTGAAGCCTCTTTTCAAATCAGGCTCACGCAACGATGTCGAAAACTATCGTGGAATAGCAATTTTGCCGACCTTTGGAAAGTTATTTGAATCTATCGTTTGCGATTATTTGACGGAGCGTTTCAAGAGGAAGATCTCTGTTACACAACATGGCTTTCTTAAGGGTTGATCG
>CM055406.1:88221146-88259958 GCA_029228625.1 Pseudolycoriella hygida
CCGAGGCAAAAGCTGTTCGAGGTACTTGGCGAATACGGGGTTAATGGAAGTTTATTGGGCGCTATCAAAAGCATCTACTCAGGGAGCAAGGCTGCGGTAAGGATAGATGGTGAAATTAGTGAGGCTTTCGAAGTTAATGCGGGAGTTCGTCAGGGTTGTTGTCTCTCCCCTCTTCTGTTCATAATTTTTATGGACAAGATTATCAGGCAAGCGAATTTGCAAGGGAATGTGAAGGTGGGGGAAGTAATCATGAAAATCCTGGCCTATGCGGATGACTTAACTCTATTAGCAGATAATGCCGAGGATTTGCAGGAGAATTTAGACTGCCTGAATGCTGCATGTGAGGAATACGGCATGAAAATAAGTGTCAGTAAAACTAAAGTTATGCATATTGGCAAATCCCGGAAGGATGTAGTTTGCAGTTTAAATGGGGAGCAGTTGGAAAAGGTCTCTGAGTTTAAATATTTAGGAGCCATTTTTTCGGAGAATGGCAAGTTAGTTAGGGAATTTGAAGAAAGGAGAAGAATGGGAAATGCAGTGGCCAGTCAGTTGAGGTCGTATGTGTTCAACAAAAAGGCGTTAAGTAGTGGCACAAAGCTAGCTATTCACAGGTCAATCTTCAGACCAACGATTTTATACGGTAGTGAAAGTTGGGTGGACTGCGGATACCTTGTGCATGACCTGGAGGTTTCTGATATGAGGGTTCTTAGGAGCATAGCAAACGTAAATCGGAGGGAACAGTGGGACAATCATATTAGGAACGACGACATCAGGGAAAACTTAGGGGTTACATCAGTGGAAGAGGCGGCAAGGATTAGTCGTCTGCGGTGGTACGGGCACGTTCAGATGATGGGTAATAGCAGGCTACCAAAGAGGATTTGGATGCTCAAGTCCCGGGTGTGCGTCCCAGGGGTAGGCCAAGGAGAAGGTTTATCGACTCAATTAAATCCGATTTAGAAGTTAGGGGACTTTCTCTAGGCGAACAAACCATCTCCTTGGCACAGGATAGGGGGGTATGGAGAAGGGTGGTCCATGATCAGTAGTAAAGACCTCACACCGAAAGGTACAAACGGTCTATAAAGTGTGATGATGATGATGATCGCTTTGTTGACCCTATCAATTGTACATAAAGATAAGGTAAGTGTCCTAAATTTCTCCGATAGGGAATAAAAAATACTAGCAGGGGAACCGAAAATAAACAATAACATAATCTTTAAACCGTACGATTTCGTAGCAATACCCTCAGTCAAACTAATATTTCAAATTGTCTGTCGCAAGAACTCGTATTGTATTTTTCTAAGATGAAAGCATCCAAAACTAGTCTCAGAGGTTATGGGAGCATTGTCGGTCGTCTGCCAGTGGGAATCGCGTCAATATACAGTACGGTGTGAGTGTCAGGGTGCCACTTAGTGTACTTTGTGACTTTTTAAGATTCAGGAAGATTTGCAATGATTCATTTTTGTGTGCCCTAAATTTCCTGGTATCCCCCCTAAATTTCGAAAAGCACTCATTTCTAAAGTAAATACCCATCTTCTTCGAAAACGCAATGCCTACCAATGAAGAAGCAAGGTACACTAGATCTTTATGTGAGTCCTCGGACTCCTAGGATGTCCTGCCCTTCTTTTAAAATAGAATTGAAGGAAACTTTGCACTACAGGCAATTAACACCTTATCTGTTTCTTAGGAATTTAAAGTTACGAGATAACTACTACAACATCGTTTTATTTAAATTTTCAGGGTTTACCATGTTTTTACGTATTTATGTCGAGCCGAGCAGAAAATTGAACAAAAGTGGCAATTGAAAGCAACGAGAGCCTGGGTAGACTTTGAAAGAGCTTTGCGCAGTTCAATCTACAACGTTTACCCTGATCTAACCTTTAAATGTCACTGGTATCAGTATTGTCTGGCAATACGGGCCAAAGCTAGTACTATCGATGGCTTCTACGAACGTACGCATACTGACAGCGAAGTGAAACTTTTATTCCACAAG
The DNA here is from genome assembly GCA_029228625.1 of Pseudolycoriella hygida. Taxonomy (NCBI): domain Eukaryota; kingdom Metazoa; phylum Arthropoda; class Insecta; order Diptera; family Sciaridae; genus Pseudolycoriella; species Pseudolycoriella hygida. The sequence continues at coordinate 88,223,137 of CM055406.1, forward strand.
TTTTTGTGTTTGTCAGTCGTTCCACATGATAAGGCTAGAAACGAAATATTCAACGACTTAGTGGTTTTTGTAGAGAATGTTTTTATAAGAAGAGAAGGTGTTGAGAACCTTTGTCTGGATTGGAGCGTTAATGGGAAACAATGCAGTTTAAATTATAATGACACCCTAAAGAAAAAGTTCTGTAATCCACAAAGTACATGCTCATTCCTCAATTTCATCAAACTATTGCAAAAAGAAACTAAAAAAATCACAGAGGATTTCGAGAAGTTACAAACAACTGCCGACGATGAAACTAAGGTCACGAAGACTCGACGTACAGCTCTTTTCGAAAAAGAGCACAATGCGCTATCCAACGGTTCCATTGACATTCAAATGTTTCTAAAACGCCTGACCTTTACAGACAATACTGGATGCGTGGACGGCCTGAACCACTACACCATTGGAGATGAACATGAGATAGATCCAAGAAACGACGAATACCGTAATGGAATGCTGGATATAAATGCCCAACATTTTTCTCAACCGATTCAGCCGCCACAGCAGGAGCCGACACTGGACGTTAACAATCAAAACTGCTGCGTAGTATGTCTTGTTCGACCAAAAAATACACTTCTCATTCCGTACAATCATCTTAAGTTTTGTAAAGAATGCATAGATATACTATCTGTGTCCGGTACTGATGAAAATGGGCTATCAATTATTCCGAAGTGCCCAATTTGTAGAGCTCCGTACACTGGCGTAATTCAGCCATACCTTTAGCGCTGTAATTTTTCGATTTCTGCGTACAAAAACTGCGAAAAGTCGCATTCTAAAACTTTTTATGAATTATGGAAAATCCAACCTTTAACACAGTGATTTTGAGATTTGTTTTACAAAAACTGCGAAAAATCGCATTCAAAAACTTTTTATGCTTCAATAAAATATTAATTTTTCTTATCCAAGATTTTATTTTATTGGCTTGCAGCCAGAAAACACAACATTCCTGGATCGGTCAAAGTTGGTTTTTTGCATTTTCTGGCCGGAAGACAACAAAATACCGTACTGTCTCGCTGGGAAATTTCTTGTTTCGACGTGTGGGGTGTAATCCTCGACTTCAGCTCGAAATACAACCTTCCCATCACCTCGACAAGAAATATTCCACCGAGACAGTAATGTACTGTTGTTTCACACTGACTTTGGCGACTACAGTAATGAGAAGAGTTGTGCAATTATTGGCATTGAGGATGAGTTCAACAAACGGTGCATCGATCTCGAGACTTGAATTGAATATGAGACCAGCTTAATGTGTTGGCCCATGTAATATAAATGCTTCACCACGGAACAGTGTAGAAAAAGTTCAAAACTGCACTTAAGTCGATAAGAACGTTCAAATCAATGTCCGAAATTTGAAAATTTTCAAAGATTTCTCTTTCCATAAACTTAAGCAAAGGAGCTAAGCTCGACAATGAGCGCTAATCGGTACGCTGCAGGGCCTGTATTCGCGAAAATATTTTGAGAAAATAGTAAGCATTTGAAAAAATTGAGAAAATATTTTCGCGAATTAAGGGTTAAGTAGAAATCAGTTCGGTACCCACTCCGAAAAAAGAAAGAAAATTAATTACATTAAAGAAAATTAATATATAATTTGATTTTATTAACGCACTAATTAAAAAAAACTTTTCGATGACCAGTAATTTCTGTTCTACATTTTGGACAGGTTGGTACAACGGAATTTACTGTGGTAACCATCAACTCATTTACACATTCTTCGCAGAATTTCAAGTGGTTGCATGGCTCCAGCATTGTCGTCTTGTTGTTGGTAATGCAAAGCATACATAAAGGGTCCATTTCAATTTCATCGTCGTCATCATCCTCGATGTAAACATCACAGTCTTCAAGTTCGCCCATTTTATCGAAAAATTCTGTCATAGACATTTTTCCTTTTTCGAATTTTAGTTGATGAGTATTGATAAAATTGTCTCTGTCCCTATACTTCTTTTTGCGCTTCGCATCAACTTGAGTGCCACCGGCAAATACTTTTGCATAATCGTTTGATTTGATCAGCTCTTCCGATCTAAGGAATTCTATAAATTTATAAAAACTCCCAAACTTTGGAACTCTCACTTTCATATTTGAATTGTAAGATTCGAGCAAATTATTCGTACGATGACTTTGCAGAAACACTGAAATTGACGACGGGCCCTCTTTCAAAATCCATTGATCATGAAAGTATTTGATGAATTCGTTAAACCTCGTTCCAAAACTACTAGCCTCTTGTTTCAATAATTCAAAGGCAATATTAATTTTGTCATCTTTCAATAGAGGTATGTTATAAAAACTTTCTGTAAAGTTTTTTAGCGCTGCTGTCGGTCTTCAGGAACGTCATAAATCCGGAAATTTTGCTGGCCCTTTTACGAATTGCTTGGATGAATTGAAACCAGCAACCAACCAGTTCCGCTGAAGGATAGTGCATTCTCAATGCATTTCGAAGACCCCTCTCGTAATCAGTTGTTATTGTCATAGGCGTCAATTTCCATTTGGATTGTAGTTGCTTGAAAAGGTGCATGTATGCAGCCTGTGTTTTTCTTGTGAGCAGAACATAAAAAAGAGGAAATGACTGGAAAGAAAAAAAAGCTATGTTACGAATCTCGAAGATTAATTGACGATAATTGAGAGTGAATGCTAGGGGACTCATACTGAAAAATTTCAATACTTACATGTCCTGATACATCCACGCATATTATTAACAGCTGTTTGAACGGCCCTGCTGGTACCACCTTGAAAGTACCGTCAATTCGCATATTAAGTATTGCGGGCAAATTCGTCAAAATGCTTTCGGATGCGAATATACAATACGCAAACAATGCTGTGATTACAGTTTGCTGATAGAACATTTTCGGTTCGCAGTGCAACGTTTTCCCAATTCGATTTAACACTTCTTCTTGCTCCAAATATGTCTTTATTTCATCTAGTGTCTTAGGATTTCTTGGTATTCCCTGCCTCTGACATCGCTGGTATGTTCTTTGGCGTCTGCCAAATTGAATGTTTTTAGAAGACTTCCGATCCATTTGGCATTCCTCGTTGAAAACAACTCGGGGAGTAGCATTTTTGTTTACTTTGCAGCGGTTCTTAATTCTGTCATTTAATTTGAACTCATTATACGCAGCTTCTTGAACTCCGTGTATATGGGTCGACATTAAATAGCTGCTGCGATCATTTTCAATTTTAATTCTTGCTGGGCATTCATTCATATAACAATTGTAATAAACACAATCCGATTTGTGCTTTCCTCTTGCTTGAAATAAATGCTTGTCGCTAGTATATACTAGCATACACTTTGCGCTGCTCCCTCGTGTGAATTCGTAAGTTAATTCCATGAGGTTTTATTCTTCCTGTATAATATCCGGCTCGACAAAGGACGAAGAAATGTGCAAAACGATTGACTTTATGTGAATGTAATTCTAAAACAACGCCCAAAAGGCGCGATATGTCTCTCTTATAGTAAAACGAATAGTATAAAAAATTTAATGTTTTGGTTCAGAGATGGCGTTTACGTTATGCAATAGCGTGGGTCGAACTAAACAAACAGTTACAATTTACTGCTTCCCTTTCGAAAAATTGAATCTATGGCCGAAATGGAGTAAAGTTCCCATATAAAATTGCCTAGCCAAGGGTAGTCCTGACCCAGCAACTTTGAGTAAACGTTTCTAGGCTAGGCAATTGTATATGGGAAATTTACTACATTTCGGTCATAGATTCAATTTTTCGAAAGGAAGGCGGTAAATTTTTAATCCGACCCACGCTATTATGCAAGCGAAATGCCAACCTGCGCCCGTATGCAGGTTTAAAAGATTCAAGCAAATGTTTGTCATAGACTGAGGAACCATGATAGCTCAATAGCGTAATGGTTAACTTGTCTGCTTTCCACTACTCTCTAAGAAGAATGCATATAAGCACTGCTCACACAATTGCGGAACTAGTAAATATAATGATCTAGCGCTTGATCCTAACGGATTGTAACGGCGGATTATATACAGGGGTATTTAACATTAACTTTTTTGATTTTCTCATTCATTAACAATTGGAGCTCATTAAGGGCTGACACAATGGAGTCTGGGCTTTAAGGAAACATAAAAGGCTAACGATAGAGACCAATTTTGCGTTAAGGGGTGATCTCTCACCAAAGTTATTCAACTTTCAAGCAAAACGGTATTAGCCATTTCTACAATATTTAAATTTGTCTATCCCACAAAGGACTTTGGCGTTAAGGTAACATTAAGGGCCTTTTATTTCTCCGTCCATCAGAATACCAAGTTTATATGCACTGTACTGGAATGAAGTCACGTTGGAATTTCTTTTCGAATTATTTTTTTTCTGGGGTCAGCTCGGGCCAGTTCAGGTCAGGTCAGGTCAGGTTGAAGCATGTTCAGGTCACTTCATGTTAGGTCGAGACAGGTTCAGGCAGAGCCTATTTTCGTGAAATAATTTCCCCAATTTCACGAAATTTCACGAATTTCTCGAAATTTCACCAAAATTTCTCTAAAATAGGCTCTGGGTTCAGGTCAGTTTAGGTCAGGTCTTATCAGTGTTGCAACATATAGTATGCGAAGATGGCTAAGTCGCTGCTAAGCAGCGCGGGCCACCTGGTCATCTATTAGTTAGCCTAAATGGCCGCCTGCAGGGCGCAATCTAGCTTGCCACAGGCGAGGGGGCTTGGGGCAGAGCTTCCGTTACTTACTAAATTGTTAGACCCGTACGAAGTACGAAGTACTTCGAAAAGGGGTCTTATGCGTTTACCACGACGTTTGTAACCAGTCGAATTTCGACCCGGGAGTTGGTGGGTTTTTCGTTTTGGGGTCTAAATAAGACAAATCTGTAAAAAAAAAATTGTCCGTCTGTCCGTCAACACGATTTGAAAATTACAATTTTCTTGACGATTTGAATTTTCTTGAAAATTTGAATTTTCTTGAAAATTATTATATTATATTAGTCAATAAACACAAATGAACTACATTAAATTATTTGGTTGCACCATTTTGTTATTTGTTTGCACCATTTTGTTGCAGCGACATGGCAAAATGGCAACTAAAATGGCCACCAAAACGGCCATTGATTGTTAGTTGTCGGTAAACAAAAATCACAACAAAAACCCTTTTAAAAGGGAAAGGTGACGCAAGTCCTTGTTCCTCCCTCCAAAACAACTGATATCAATTTGGGATGACGCTTGAAACTTCGATAGGCAACCAAATTTTTTAAAACAAAATTACGTTGAGTTCAGAAAGTTGCGTCACAAATGCCAGACCCAAGTTTCAGCCTCGGCTTAAACAACACAACGGCAACAAAATAATGAAAATTGTTATAAAAAGTTTAAGATAAATTTGAGAATTGAGTTCTTGATGATTAATGACAATTTGAAGATTGCAAGGACTCCCGCAGTGTGTAACCAGATTCTCCGTAGACACAAGGACGTCGAATCTTTAGAGAACATATTCAACATGATATTATCGTTTTGGTGTATAATAATATCATATTCGACATGATAATATGGTTTTGGCATATGATAATATCATATTCGACATGATATTATCGAATCGTCGTACGATAATATAATATTCGACATGATAATATCGTATCGGTGTACAATAATATCGTATTCGACATGATATTATCGTATCGGTGTATGTTAATATCGTATTCGACATGATATTATCGTTTTGACATATGATAATGACATATTCGACATGATATTATCGAATCGTCGTACGATAATATGATATTCGACATGATAATATCGTTTTGGCGTCTAATAATATCATATTAGATATGATAATATAATATTCGACATGATAATATCGTTTTGGCGTACAATAATATCGTATTCGACATGATATTATCGTATCGGTGTATGTTAATATCGTATTCGACATGATATTATCGTTTTGGTGTACAATAATATCATTTTCGACATGATAATATCGTACTCGACATGATATTATTGTATTCGACATGATAATATAGTTTTTGCGTACAATAATATCGTATTCGACATGATAATATAGTTTTCGCGTACAATAATATCATATTCGACATGATAATATCGTATTGGTGTATAATAATATCGTATTCGACATGATATTATCGTTTTGGCATATGATAATATCATATTCGAGATGATATTATTGAATCGGCGTACGATAATATCATATTGAACATAATAATATCGCATCCGTGTACAATAATATCATATTCTACATGATATTATCGTATCCGTGTACAATAATATCATATTCGACATGATATTATCGTATCGGTGTACAATAATATCGTATCCTGTATGAAAATACACTGGGAGATTATCCATGACATCACTTCAATAATTGATTTTTCAGCCATCGGATGACCCTGGGCGATTGACAAAAATATTTCACTCGTAGTCCTCTACAAAACTTCAAAAATAATTTGTTGGTCCTTAGATGACGATGACGTCTGGGACATTTGAATAGACAAAAATGTTTCCTCGACATCCTCTACAATGATTTCAAAATTATTTTTCTTATACTTGAATGACTCTAGGATCAATCTGGTTGCCCGAGTGAACCGGAACACATTGTTACATTGGTAAAATGCTCCCCTCGACTTCCTGTACAACAATTCGAAAATTAATTTTTTGGTCCTCGGCTGACGATAGCGTCAACCTGGAGGGCTGGGAATCACACTTCAATGGGCAAAAGTGTTTCGCCCTACGTCCTCTACAACACTTCAAAAATTAATTATTTGGCCATCGGCCTCGCCATCAACCAACCGTTCCACCGACCTTGGGCCTCGGTTGAGATGAGTGACTTATTGTACAGAGAGGCGTTCCAAGGTGCACCAAGGGGCAGTGAGGTGCACCAAGGTGGAGTAAGGTGCAGTGAGGTGCACCAAGGTGCAGTGGGGTGCACCAAAGTGCAGTGAAGTGCACCAAGGTGCAGTGAGGTGCACCAAGGTGCAGTGAGGTGCACCAAGGTGTTCTGAGGTGTGTCGAATATGTCGAATATGATATTATTGTACGCGAAAACTATATTATCATGTCGAATACGATATTATTGTACGCAAAAACTATATTATCATGTCGAATACGATAATATCATGTCGAGTACGATATTATCATATGCCAAAACGATAATATCATGTCGAATATGATATTATTGTACACGGATACGATATTATCATGTCGACTATTATATTATCGTACGACGATTCGATAATATCATGTCGAATATGATATTATCATATGCCAAAACCATATTATCATGTCGAATATGATATTATCATATACCAAAACGATAATATCACGTCGAATACGATATTATTATACACCAAAACGATATTATCATGTCGAATATGATATTATTATACACCGATACGATATTATAATGTCGAATATGATATTATCATATGCCAAAACGATAATATCACGTCGAATATGATATTATCGTACACCGATACGATATTATCATGTCGAATATGATATTATTGTACACGGATACGATATTATCATGTCGAATATGATATTATTATACGCCAAAACGATATTATCTTGTCGAATACGATATTATCATACACCGATATGATATTATCGCCTACAACGAAAATACACTGGGGGATTTGTCGGGTCACCAAATGGCTGTCAGTATGTCACACAAATAGCATCTTATAGCGCCTCGGCGACCCCACTTTTTATTCATCAAAATGGTGCCCAATCGAACTTTCCCGAAGAAACCAATTCTCTAGCTATTCTAATTCAGAAGATAGCAAAAAATTCAAGATGGCGTCGCTTTGACAGCTGGCAGCCATTTTCTGATGATCCAAAAAATTTCTATTTATCAAACTCTATAATCGTTCCGAAGAAACCAACTTTCTAAGTACTGTCACTCCGGAGCTAAAATTCGAAAACACAAAAAAACGTAATTTATTGCTTAGGAAAATTCAACATGGCGCCTCTTTGGCACCCGGCAGCCATTTTCTTATGATCCCAAAAAATTCTTCTGATCAAACTCTATAAGCGCTCGGAACAAACCAACTCTCTAGGTATTGTCACTCCGGAGCTAAAATTCGAAAACCTCTAGAAGCCTCAAAATTGACCACTTTTCCCAATTTTCCGACTTTTCCAGATTTTTCCCGGGAAATTGGCATATGAAATTTTTCATTTGAGGCCGATTCTGACGTTCCCTGAAAATTTTAAGGAAATCGACCGAGCGGTTCTCGAGAAAAAAAAAGTAGATACATAGATACATAGATCGTTGACACACAACACAGGAATGAAAACAAGAATCTTTTAAAACATGTTTTTACCATTTTTATATGGAAATTGGTCATCTTTGATTGGCGATATCTCAGCCAATTTAGAACCGATTTTGAAGTGTGATAGCTCGTTCGAATTGGGATGAAATCTAGTTTTTTTTAAAATAATTTGGAGGGGTAGAGGTGCAGGGGGGAAAATTTCAAATCTTCGCCTATATACGGTTCCTTGTCCCAAAGACTTTTGTATGCAGGTTTTGCTTGGGTTTGTGGACTTTTTTTGCGTTTGTGGGCTTTTTTTTGGGGTGTGGGGACTGCGTCACGGGCGCATCGCTACCGCGCGCCCATGATAATACAAGGAGATTCAGAGAAAGTTTGACTAAAAAATAGATTAAACTGACAAAATCAAATTGTAATATTTTTGACTCAACGACCGGACTATAAAACGATATTATCGTTTTGGTGTATGATAGTATCATATTCGACATGATAATATCGTTTTGGCGTACGATAATATCATATTCAACATGATAATATCGTTTTGACGTATAATAATATCATATTCGACATGATAATATCGAATCGTCGTATCGGTGTATAATAATATCATATTCGACATGATATTATCGTATCGGTGTACGATAATATCATATTCGACGTGATATTATCGTTTTGGCATATGATGATATCATATTCGACATTATAATATTCTTTTGGCGTATGATAATATCATATTCGACATGATATTATCGAATCGTCGTACGATAATATAATATTCGACATGATAATATCGTTTTGGCGTACAATAATATCGTAGTCGACATGATATTATCGTATCGGTGTATGTTAATATCGTATTCGACATGATATTATCGTTTTGACATATGATAATGACATATTCGACATGATATTATCGAATCGTCGTACGATAATATGATATTCGACATGATAATATCGTTTTGGCGTCTAATAATATCATATTAGACATGATAATATAATATTCGACATGATAATATCGTTTTGGCGTACAATAATATCGTATTCGACATGATATTATCGTATCGGTGTATGTTAATATCGTATTCGACATGATATTATCGTTTTGGTGTACAATAATATCATTTTCGACATGATAATATCGTACTCGACATGATATTATTGTATTCGACATGATAATATAGTTTTTGCGTACAATAATATCGTATTCGACATGATAATATAGTTTTCGCGTACAATAATATCATATTCGACATGATAATATCGTATTGGTGTATAATAATATCGTATTCGACATGATATTATCGTTTTGGCATATGATAATATCATATTCGAGATGATATTATCGAATCGGCGTACAATAATATCGTATCCTGTATGAAAATACACTGGAAGATTATCCATGACATCACTTCAATAATTGATTTTTCAGCCATCGGATGACCCTGGGCGATTGACAAAAATATTTCACTCGTAGTCCTCTACAAAACTTCAAAAATAATTTGTTGGTCCTTAGATGACGATGACGTCTGGGACATTTGAATAGACAAAAATGTTTCCTCGACATCCTCTACAATGATTTCAAAATTATTTTTCTTATACTTGAATGACTCTAGGATCAATCTGGTTGCCCGAGTGAACCGGAACACATTGTTACATTGGTAAAATGCTCCCCTCGACTTCCTGTACAACAATTCGAAAATTAATTTTTTGGTCCTCGGCTGACGATAGCGTCAACCTGGAGGGCTGGGAATCACACTTCAATGGGCAAAAGTGTTTCGCCCTACGTCCTCTACAACACTTCAAAAATTAATTATTTGGCCATCGGCCTCGCCATCAACCAACCGTTCCACCGACCTTGGGCCTCGGTTGAGATGAGTGACTTATTGTACAGAGAGGCGTTCCAAGGTGCACCAAGGGGCAGTGAGGTGCACCAAGGTGGAGTAAGGTGCAGTGAGGTGCACCAAGGTGCAGTGGGGTGCACCAAAGTGCAGTGAAGTGCACCAAGGTGCAGTGAGGTGCACCAAGGTGCAGTGAGGTGCACCAAGGTGTTCTGAGGTGTGTCGAATATGTCGAATATGATATTATTGTACGCGAAAACTATATTATCATGTCGAATACGATATTATTGTACGCAAAAACTATATTATCATGTCGAATACGATAATATCATGTCGAGTACGATATTATCATATGCCAAAACGATAATATCATGTCGAATATGATATTATTGTACACGGATACGATATTATCATGTCGAGTATTATATTATCGTACGACGATTCGATAATATCATGTCGAATATGATATTATCATATGCCAAAACCATATTATCATGTCGAATATGATATTATCATATACCAAAACGATAATATCACGTCGAATACGATATTATTATACACCAAAACGATATTATCATGTCGAATATGATATTATTATACACCGATACGATATTATAATGTCGAATATGATATTATCATATGCCAAAACGATAATATCACGTCGAATATGATATTATCGTACACCGATACGATATTATCATGTCGAATATGATATTATTGTACACGGATACGATATTATCATGTCGAATATGATATTATTATACGCCAAAACGATATTATCTTGTCGAATACGATATTATCATACACCGATATGATATTATCGCCTACAACGAAAATACACTGGCGGATTTGTCGGGTCACCAAATGGCTGTCAGTATGTCACACAAATAGCATCTTATAGCGCCTCGGCGACCCCACTTTTTATTCATCAAAATGGTGCCCAATCGAACTTTCCCGAAGAAACCAATTCTCTAGCTATTCTAATTCAGAAGATAGCAAAAAATTCAAGATGGCGTCGCTTTGACAGCTGGCAGCCATTTTCTGATGATCCAAAAAATTTCTATTTATCAAACTCTATAATCGTTCCGAAGAAACCAACTTTCTAAGTACTGTCACTCCGGAGCTAAAATTCGAAAACACAAAAAAACGTAATTTATTGCTTAGGAAAATTCAACATGGCGCCTCTTTGGCACCCGGCAGCCATTTTCTTATGATCCCAAAAAATTCTTCTGATCAAACTCTATAAGCGCTCGGAACAAACCAACTCTCTAGGTATTGTCACTCCGGAGCTAAAATTCGAAAACCTCTAGAAGCCTCAAAATTGACCACTTTTCCCAATTTTCCGACTTTTCCAGATTTTTCCCGGGAAATTGGCATATGAAATTTTTCATTTGAGGCCGATTCTGACGTTCCCTGAAAATTTTAAGGAAATCGACCGAGCGGTTCTCGAGAAAAAAAAAGTAGATACATAGATACATAGATCGTTGACACACAACACAGGAATGAAAACAAGAATCTTTTAAAACATGTTTTTACCATTTTTATATGGAAATTGGTCATCTTTGATTGGCGATATCTCAGCCAATTTAGAACCGATTTTGAAGTGTGATAGCTCGTTCGAATTGGGATGAAATCTAGTTTTTTTTTAAAATAATTTGGAGGGGTAGAGGTGCAGGGCGGAAAATTTCAAATCTTCGCCTATATACGGTTCCTTGTCCCAAAGACTTTTGTATGCAGGTTTTGCTTGGGTTTGTGGACTTTTTTTGCGTTTGTGGGCTTTTTTTTGGGGTGTGGGGACTGCGTCACGGGCGCATCGCTACCGCGCTCCCATGATAATACAAGGAGATTCAGAGAAAGTTTGACTAAAAAATAGATTAAACTGACAAAATCAAATTGTAATATTTTTGACTCAACGACCGGACTATAAAACGATATTATCGTTTTGGTGTATGATAGTATCATATTCGACATGATAATATCGTTTTGGCGTACGATAATATCATATTCAACATGATAATATCGTTTTGACGTATAATAATATCATATTCGACATGATAATATCGAATCGTCGTATCGGTGTATAATAATATCATATTCGACATGATATTATCGTATCGGTGTACGATAATATCATATTCGACGTGATATTATCGTTTTGGCATATGATGATATCATATTCGACATTATAATATTCTTTTGGCGTATGATAATATCATATTCGACATGATATTATCGAATCGTCGTACGATAATATAATATTCGACATGATAATATCGTTTTGGCGTACAATAATATCGTAGTCGACATGATATTATCGTATCGGTGTATGTTAATATCGTATTCGACATGATATTATCGTTTTGACATATGATAATGACATATTCGACATGATATTATCGAATCGTCGTACGATAATATGATATTCGACATGATAATATCGTTTTGGCGTCTAATAATATCATATTAGACATGATAATATAATATTCGACATGATAATATCGTTTTGGCGTACAATAATATCGTATTCGACATGATATTATCGTATCGGTGTATGTTAATATCGTATTCGACATGATATTATCGTTTTGGTGTACAATAATATCATTTTCGACATGATAATATCGTACTCGACATGATATTATTGTATTCGACATGATAATATAGTTTTTGCGTACAATAATATCGTATTCGACATGATAATATAGTTTTCGCGTACAATAATATCATATTCGACATGATAATATCGTATTGGTGTATAATAATATCGTATTCGACATGATATTATCGTTTTGGCATATGATAATATCATATTCGAGATGATATTATCGAATCGGCGTACGATAATATCATATTGAACATAATAATATCGCATCCGTGTACAATAATATCATATTCTACATGATATTATCGTATCCGTGTACAATAATATCATATTCGACATGATATTATCGTATCTTCTTCTTCTTCTTCTTCCTTAGCCTTTTATATCCACTGCTGGATGTAGGCCTCCCCCATAGATCGCCACTTTTTTCGGTCCATTGCCACTTGCTGCCACGTCGTGCCTGCCGTTCTTTTGATATCGTTGGTCCATCTTTCCGGTGGACGTCCCATCGGTCGTTTCGTTGGTGGCCGCCATTGCATTATAGTTTTCGTCCATCGATCGTCGGTCATTCTGGCAATATGACCAGCCCCATTCCACTTGAGCGACGCTATTCGTGTCATGACATCGATGACTCTTGTTTGTCGCCGGATCCACTCATTTGTCATTTTGTCCCTGAGTGTGATTCCTAGCATTGCCCTTTCCATTGCCCTCTGTGCAACTCTCCATTTGTTCGCTGATGCTTTGGTGATCGTGAGAGTCTCGGCTCCGTATGTCAGGACCGGCAGCACACACATATCGAACACTTTCCTCTTCAGACTGTTGCTCATGTTGCTCTTGAAGATGTACCGTAAATTGCCGAACGCCGCCCAACCGAGACCGATCCTTCTCTTTATTTCAGCCGTTTGGTTGTCGAGACCGAGCTTCATGACGTGGCCGAGATACTTGTACGAATTCACGATTTCAATTTCCTCGTCTCCGATCTTGATTGGTGTAGCACCATCGATGTTTGTCATCACTTTCGTTTTCGACATGTTCATCTTCAAACCGATTTTTTGGGCTTCCTCGTTGAGCTGCAACAGCATCGCTTCCATCTGTTCCAGAGTCGTTGATGTCAGGGCAATGTCGTCGGCGAATCGAAGGTTGTTCAGAAACTTCCCATTTATGTTGATTCCCAGTTCACTCCAATCAAGCTTTTTAAAAACCGTTTCCAGAGCTGACGTGAACAATTTCGGTGAAATTGTATCTCCTTGACGGACTCCTCTTCCAATTCGAAATTTATCGGTGGTTTTATGCAGTTTGACGCACGACGTTGCGTGCTCGTAGATATGTTTTATCATCCGGGTATATCTCGAGTCAATCCGACAATCGTCCAAGGAGTCTAAAATCGACCATACTTCGACCGAATCGAACGCTTTTTCGAAGTCTATGAAGCATATCGCGATGATGATTTTGTATTCGTTGCATTTTTCTATTAGACTTCTCATCACTTGCAAGTGGTCATTTGTGCTGAATCCGGAACGAAACCCTGCTTGTTCGATCGGCTGGTAGAAGTCTAGCTTCTTTGTGATCCGTTTCGTTATCACCTTCATAAACAGTTTGTAGAGGTGCGAGATCAATCGGTGTACAATAATATCGTATCCTGTATGAAAATACACTGGAAGATTATCCATGACATCACTTCAATAATTGATTTTTCAGCCATCGGATGACCCTGGGCGATTGACAAAAATATTTCACTCGTAGTCCTCTACAAAACTTCAAAAATAATTTGTTGGTCCTTAGATGACGATGACGTCTGGGACATTTGAATAGACAAAAATGTTTCCTCGACATCCTCTACAATGATTTCAAAATTATTTTTCTTATACTTGAATGACTCTAGGATCAATCTGGTTGCCCGAGTGAACCGGAACACATTATTACATTGGTAAAATGCTCCCCTCGACTTCCTGTACAACAATTCGAAAATTAATTTTTTGGTCCTCGGCTGACGATAGCGTCAACCTGGAGGCCTGGGAATCACACTTCAATGGGCAAAAGTGTTTCGCCCTACGTCCTCTACAACACTTCAAAAATTAATTATTTGGCCATCGGCCTCGCCATCAATCAACCGTTCCACCGACCTTGGGCCTCGGTTGAGCTGAGTGACTTATTGTACAGAGAGGCGTTCCAAGGTGCACCAAGGGGCAGTGAGGTGCACCAAGGTGGAGTAAGGTGCAGTGAGGTGCACCAAGGTGCAGTGAGGTGCACCAAAGTGCAGTGAGGTGCACCAAAGTGCAGTGAGGTGCACCAAGGTGCAGTGAGGTGCACCAAGGTGCAGTGAGGTGCACCAAGGTGTTCTGAGGTGCACCAAGGTGCAGTGAGGTGCACCAAGGTGCAGTAAGGTGCACCAAGGTGTAGTGAGGTGCACCAAGGTGCAGTAAGATGCACCAAGGTGTAGTGAGGTGCACCAAGGTGCGGTGAGGTGCAGTGTATTTTGGGTTTTATATTATAGACATATTCGATAAGGTTCGTTTGGGCCGATTTACCAGGGAAAAAGCCATGCTGAGACACAGAGATGTGGTTTTTCACGTGATCAAATATTCTGTTGAAAACTAACCTCTCAAATACCTTGAATATCACTGCTAAAATACTAATCGGTCTATAATTACATACATCTGATTTTTTACCTGATTTAAATACAGGCGTTATGTTGCTTACTTTCCAAGCTGAAGGGAAGATTCCTTCTTCGATAGATTTATTGAACAGGATTGACAGTGGTAAGTTAATAGTTGACGATAACTTTTTATAGAAAATCGAAGGGACATTGTATGGACTGGAAGCTTTATATTGATGTACTTTATCTAGGATTAATTTGATTTCGGCTGGCGATATACACCTGAAATCTCTAACAGTCTAGTTTACCACAAAATCTGACAGACTTTCATTTTGAAACACGCTCGAAAAATACTTTGCAAATAAGTTGCATATTGAAACTCTGTCGTCAGCTGTTTCTGTACCAAACTGAACTCGATTAGGCAACGAGTTGGATTTCCGTAATGTTTTCGTATAGGAGAAGAAGCATTTTGTGTTCGTGGTTATTTTTTCTTCAATGTTGTTAATATAAATCGCTTCACATATCTTTTGCCGACTCAATAGCTCAGTGTGTAAGACTATGGACTCACACTGAATTATTGTGTTGGAAGTTCGTTGGTTCGAAATTGCTGACCTTGCGTAAAAAAATTATGGGAATAGCTTTTCAGTCATATATAAAAAAGAAAACAAAAATTCCCATAAGTTATGCTATGATAGTAATATTGGATCAACAAGCGACATCAGGTGTTGAATATTAATAATAAACAACACCAGTCAGCAAGAAATGGACTTTACAGTGGCAATTAAATACCACTCCGCACCATGGCACGAAGTCCGGAGATACTTACGCAGTATACTTTCAGGTGTTTTAAAAATAGAGAGAATGGTAGGCACTGATAAAGAAGCAAAAATAACATTGGGACCCGGTTATTGGATCGTCAACCCCGCACAAGTCTAGCTAATTCTGTGGACATCGTTTCGATTTATTCATTCAGAATATTTCAATATTTCTTGGGAATAAAATACTCCAGTTTAAATTTTGAATTATAAAATTCAAACATATTTGCGCGGATAATTTCTAATTCATTTCGATAAAAAAATTCATTTTTGTATTCGATCAAAAATTCATTCCGTGGGAAAAAGAAGAGTTTTTCGAGTATCCGCACTACGATTCGCTTTGTGTAGACGATTTTCTATTCGCATTGAATAAAATAATTTGTAATTTTAACAAATTACGTTTTTTATTGACGCTGTCCGCCTCAATGGTGACCCTGACGAGCGAATGTTCATTAGTTATAAATCATTCGGAACGCGTGAAATTAAATGAAATTATAATTATTTCATAGGCCGGACAGTTTTGCTCATACAATCAAAAGGAAGGAGAGTGCAACTTATCGACCGTAAACCGGTCATACAAAATCGAAATTCGGTCTGTGCTCGGTGCTAAATTGATAAATTGGAACGTTACAAACATTCAGTGAACCAATTTATTAAGTGTTCGGGACGAAATAAACATTCAGTGATTAAAAACGACAAATTTATTTATTTATGGAGAACGTGGTTCTATAAAACAGAAAACAATAGCTGTTGGTCCATTCAAATTCGTTACGTTACGTTACGCCACCATTATTCATGACCGCAAGGAACGAAAGTAAACGCATGCGATTGAATATTCCACCATTCCAACAGGATTCTCCAGCAACTTGGTTCGAAAAAGCTGAAGCTCATTTTTTTCGCAGCTCAAATTACCGAAGACACGTTGAAGTTTATTGCTGTTATAGGCGCTCTCGAAAGCAAGATACTCATACAAGTCACCGAAGCTGTTCAGTACCCACCAGCGATTGATAAGTACGGTAACTTGAAAGCTAAAATATTGGAATATTTCTCCGAACGACACCAAAACTAACAGTACAGCAAAAATTGATTCGATTTTAAAATTGTTAAACATCGACATGCTAGGAAATGACCAACAACAACAGCAGCCACAACAACCGGCTGTTATTCAACGGATTGGATTAAAAATTCCTCCGTTTTGGGATGATTCACCAGAAATCTGGTTCGCACAGATAGAGGCACAGTTCACCACCGCTCAGGTTACCACAGATATTTCGAAATTCAATGCAGTTGTGGGTGCAATCGAAAGTAAAGTACTGACACAAGTTGCAGATGCTGTCCTACAACCACCAGCCCAGAACAGGTACAGTAATCTGAAAGCGAAAATCCTTGAACATTTTTCAGACTCCCAGCACAAGAAAATGATGAAGCTACTTCAAGAGTCTGTTCTTGGTGATCAGAAGCCATCTGGGATGCTGAATGAGATGCGTAGGTTAAGCACACCGGGGATAACGGATGACTTACTAAAAACCCTCTGGCTGAAACGTTTACCGACTGAAGCGCGGGTAATTCTATCTACTAACGAGGCCAATCTTCCGGAATTGGCGAAAATAGCTGACAAGATTGTCGAGGTTGGAAATTTAAACAACGTTAGCTCGATTTCTACACCAAGTTCCTCGATTTCTACACCAAGTTCCTCGATTTCTACACCAAGTTCCTCGATTTCAAGTCTGGAAAAGTGTATTGCTCAGTTAACAAAACAAATAGAAGTGCTAAACAAAAAGAATTCAGATCAAAGTTTTCGCTCAACAAATAGATCAAGATCCAAGTCGAGAGGAAGGTCACAAGAATCTCGCAGTGGAAGCACTGCCGCGGGTAAAAAGAAGTACGACATTTGTTGGTATCACTACAAATTCGGCGACAAGGCCGATAAGTGTACCGAGCCCGAGATCCCATGCAAGTTCAATTCAAAAAAATAAAAAGTTCGTTAACGCCGTTGAATCCATGTCTTATGCTTATCACTCACCATCGAAGCGAGGCGGAGCGCTGCGTTAAAATAACTCCCAACGTAGATTCATCGGATAAGCATAGAACAATGGATTCAATTAACGAACTATCCACTTTTGGCGATAACAACAAGACACCGAAAATCATCTCAAAATCATCCATCAAATATTTAATGATTCCAAAGGTTCTCAATTCAATGAGAAAAACAGCATTTACCACTCCAGCAAGTCAAGAAATTCAATCAATTCAGAAAAAAATTCGTTTACAATTACAATCAATCAACACGGCCGATTCAAACCAATCTCATGCATCAATTAATCGTTTAATGATAGCTGAGAAAAAACTAAACAAATCATTTCTTATCGATAGTGGAGCTGACGTCTCAGTAATTCCTAAAAATACCCAAGATTTGTCCAACTCACCACACTCCACAGTTCTGTTCGCCGCAAATGGTACTCAGATTCAAACATACGGAGAGAAACGTCTCACTCTAGATTTGGGACTCGAAAGGAAGTTCAGCTGGAGATTTATCATTGCGGATGTCAAGCAACCTATTCTAGGTGCGGATTTCATAGCTCATTACGGACTTCTCATCGATTTGCGCGACAGAAGGCTAATCGATCGTCAAACAAATCTTGGTTCAGTGGGTGAAATTTCACAAATTGATCCAGATATGGCATGTATAAAGGCATACAACTCGAATAATAAATTTCGAAAAATTCTTGCCGAATACGAGGATCTCACTCATCCGAATGCCGCTCACGGATCGGAGAAAGTAAACATTTTCCATCACATAGAAACGAAGGGCGCACCTTCGTATTGCCGTCCAAGAAGACTTTCGCCAGAAAAGTACAAGGCCGCGCAAGAAGATTTCCGGAAAATGGTCGAGCAAGGAATATGTCGACCTTCAAAAAGTCCATGGGCCAGTCCACTACACATGACAAAGAAACCAAATGGGGATTGGAGAAATTGCGGAGACTATCGTGGTCTTAATTCAAAAACGACATCAGATCGATATCCGTTACCATACATTCTGGATTTCACATACAATCTGTACGGCAAAAAGAGATTTTCCGTAATCGATCTTCAGCAATCTTTCTACCAAATACCAGTTCATTCCGACGACATTGAGAAAACTGCAATCACCACACCATTCGGCCTCTACGAGTTTTGTTTCATGCCGTTTGGTCTCAAAAATGCTTCGCAAACCTTTCAACGATTTATGAATCTGGTCATGGAAGGGCTGGATTTCGTGTTCGTTTTCATAGATGACATTTGTGTCTCGTCAACATCGGATGAAGAACACGAGATGCACTTGAGACAAGTGTTCGACCGACTGCGCAAATTTGGACTAAAAATTGTACCAGAAAAATGTCAACTCGGACTCGAAGAAGTAAAGTTTTTGGGACATTTGGTATCAGCCGATGGAATTCGACCCTTGCCAGACAAAGTCAGCGTCATTCAAAATTTCGAATTACCGACCATGGCGAAAGATCTAAAACGATTCCTGGCAATGATTAATTTCTACAGAAAATTTATCCCAAAAGCAGTCGACAATCAAATGATTCTTCAAGCATTAATTCCTGGCAACAAGAAGAAGGACACAAGAATCATCGCATGGACAGATGAGTCGAGACTGGCGTTCATTAATTGCAAAAATGAATTGGTTAATACCACAATGCTAGCTTATCCGATTTCCGACGCACAATTGCAACTAAGAGTCGACGCATCAGACTTCGCTGTTGGTGGATCGCTAGAGCAAATCGTTAAAAATGAAGTGCAACCACTCGCTTTCTTTTCAAAGAAGCTAACACCAACAGAGCAAAAATATGGTACGTATGATCGAGAATTGCTTGCCATGTACAAATCGGTTAAGCATTTTCGAGATCTACTGGAAGGTCGAGATTTTTACATAAAATCGGATCAGGAATCACTCCAACACGCATACAATCAAAGACCGGAAAAAGCATCGCCGAGGCAGTTAAGACATTTGATCTACATTAGTCAATTTACAACTGATATTCGATGGATTCCGGGCGAAAGCAATGAAGTGGCGGATTTTCTGTCCCGTATCGAAAGCATAAGCACCGACGGACAAATTGATTTTGAACTGTTAGCAAAAACACAACAAGGGGATCCCGAACTAGAGTCGATTTTGAGGAACGAAAAAGGTAATTCTCTCAAATTAAAATTGCTAAAAATTCCGAATTCCACTGTTCAAGTTAACTGCGATATCTCTGGCGATTTTGTGAGACCATTCGTTCCACGTCAGTTTAGAAAAGCGATTCTGACAAAGCTGCATGGGCTATCACATCCCAGCGCGCGCTCTACAACGAAACTTGTTACCCAGCGTTACGTTTGGCCTGGCATTCGGAAAGACTGCACAGAGTTCGTTCGTCAATGCATTCCCTGCCAGAAGTCAAAAATAATTCGCCACAGCAAATCTCCGCTGAGCCAATTTTTGGTTCCTCACGAGCGATTCTCACACATCAACATAGATTTGGTTGGAAGATTACCGTCTTCAAAAGGAAACCAATACCTCTTGACAATCATTGATCGATTTACCAGATGGCCGGAAGCATTGCCGATGCCTGATATGAAGACGGAAACGGTTGCAAGACACCTCATTTCTGGTTGGATGTCGAGGTTTGGGATTCCCGTAAACATAAGCAGCGATCGTGGAGGACAATTTCTTTCCGAGCTTTTTCGAGAACTCAACAACCTCCTAGGCGTAAATCATTTCAAAACGTCATCATATCATCCACAAGCGAACGGTCTAGTTGAAAACTGGCACCGGAGATTAAAATCTGCGATCATGTGTCACCAGTCACCAAATTGGACCGATAAGTTACCAATCATTCTTCTTGGTTTCCGTGCAACTAACAAGGAAGATATACAAGCGACGCCTGCCGAAATGGTCTATGGAACAACACTTCGTCTTCCTGGGGAATTTTTTGGCGAACAACATACGCAACGAATCGGATCAGAGTTCGTAAAAGATTTTCGTCGAGCTATGGATGAATTAAGGCCTACGCAAACATCAAGACATAACACTCCAAAAGTTTTTATTCAAAAAGAACTTTCCGACTGCTCACATGTTTTCGTCCGTGACGATACAGTTCGACCTGGTCTCAAGCAGCCCTACGATTGACCCTATGAAGTACTCAAGCGATATGACAAGACTTTCAAGCTGAAGATAAAAGACAAGGTTGTTATAGTATCGTTGGATCGTTTAAAAGCTGCATTTATGCCAATCGACATACCGCAACAATCAAACAATCCATCGGCTGCTGTGTTGCCATTCCCATCAAAGGACACGCCGCCAGTCCAGCCAAATAATCAACCATCTACACGGAAAGTATTATCTGACCCGAAATCCAAAACGAAAAAAAGTATATCCTTCGACAACAAGGTAACTGTTCGTACAAGATCTGGTCGTTTAATTAAGAAACCCCTTCGGTTTTCTTAAGGGGGGTAATGTGGACATCGTTTCGATTTATTCATTCAGAATATTTCAATATTTCTTGGGAATAAAATACTCCAGTTTAAATTTTGAATTATAAAATTCAAACATATTTGCGCGGATAATTTCTAATTCATTTCGATAAAAAAATTCATTTTTGTATTCGATCAAAAATTCATTCCGTGGGAAAAAGAAGAGTTTTTCGAGTATCCGCACTACGATTCGCTTTGTGTAGACGATTTTCTATTCGCATTGAATAAAATAATTTGTAATTTTAACAAATTACGTTTTTTATTGACGCTGTCCGCCTCAATTCCTCTAACTACTAAGGTTAAAAGTAAATTAGCTCAATTCAACAATAGTAATAAATTAAATAAACATGTTAAGATTGTACTAAATGCATACCAATAAAGGTGTCTAAATCAACCAAAAATACGGTTGTTTTTTTTTTTAAAAAAAAAAAAAGCATATCTTCTTACGGACTTTAAATTCCTTACGCAGCTTAGCAAATTGTTCATGGTCGATTGGACTTTTAGATCGAATAAATTTTAATCTAGCTCGTATTTTAAGTTTCAATATCTTTATCAGGTCAAATGTATACCAGCAAGGAAAGTCTCTTATTGCACTCTTTGATTTAGGGATTTGGTCAAGCAGCGGCGACAGAATATCGTAGAATTTGTTTGTGGCCTCGTTTATAGATAAATCATTTATTTCTCCACCCCAGTCAACATCTTTGATAGATTTATTATTTTCCTCATAATTTGCACGGAAAAAATTTATTCTTTTAGGACTGTTTTCCTCTAAGAAACGCAAAGAAGATACATCGAGAGAAAAACAGGAGGATGATGTCTATCTATACGACTTAAAGAATCGTTGTCACTATCGATTGAAAGTTTGCTCGCATCAACATTTGACAGTAACATATCTAGCGTTCGGTTGTTGACAATCTTTTTGGTATTAAATTGGTTGAGACTTGTAAGCGACATCATTTCAACAAACGATTCGGCAATATCACCATTGACACTGGTAGTAATACAATTACCATTTGAATCGACATCCCAAGATTCGCTAAATTGTAGTCGCCAAACAGAATATAGCTACCATTTGGTTTTAATACATTCACTATTTCATTAATTTTACTAAAATGTTCATCATAGGCTTGGAATTTACTATAGAGTTCAATGTACTTGACGTTGACGTAAATCTTATCGCCGTTACATTGATCTATTGATAACCAAATATCCTCTTTAACAAGCTTCCATTCATTTAGCCTTTGTGAAAAATAAATGGATTTTACAGCAATCAGACAACAACCACCATCCTGTTTTTCGGTTTGAGTTCGATCACGGTCTGTGTGGTGTATCTGTCATCGGAAAGCTCAGTCACAATAATCACTTGTCAACCAGGTTTCACATAATAGAATGATATCGAAATCGTTGGATACAACATTACTGCTGTGAAGTTAGCCCGTGAGAGAATCCGCCCGTGAGAGAACATAGTGGTCAGAGATTACGTGAAAAGTGAACGGCTAGTCGCTACTCTCTCAAAATTGCATTATCTCAACAAAATCTTTATATTGTGTCATTAAATCTTCATTACAAGCTCACCATTAGGGTTACGGGTTTATCGGCGCTCTACGTGTGAAAGGTCCCCGGTTCGGTTCCGATTTTGTTTTAATAAAATGTTGTGTATTTTACTTCCAATTTTATTTTTTATTCTACTTCCGGAAGCATCTATGCGAGCCAACACATTTAACAAAGTTCCCTCCATCGAAATATGTCTCAAAAAAACGTTATTCAGGGGTAGCGAGATTTGAGGCCTGGATCCAGTAGTGAGTATAGTCGTTGGAAAGCCTATAGCCAGGACTGTCTCTGGTAAGAGCCACCAATGGGTCCAAGCCTTCCCTCCCAGACGGCAGCTTGACAAAGTTCCCACCCGTGAAAAATGTATTCAAATAGATTTTGTTCTGGGAATGACAGATGTGAGGCCTGGACCCAGTAGTGAGTATAGTCGTTGGAAAGCATATACCCAGGATTGTCTCTGGTAAGAGCCACCAATGCCTTCCATCCCAGGCGGCAGCCAGACAAAGTTGCCGCCCGTGAAAAATGTATTCAAATAGATTTTGTTCTGGGAATGACAGATGTGAGGCCTGGACCCAGTAGGGAGTATAGTCGTTAGAAAGCCTGTAGCCAGGACTGTCTCTGGTAAGAGCCATCAATGGGTACAAGCCTTCCTTCTCAGACGGCAGCCAGACAAAGTTCCCGCCTGTGAAAAATGTTATCAAATAGATTTTGTTCTGGGAATAACAGATGTGAGACCTGGACCCAGTAGTGAGTATAGTCGTTGGAAAGCCTATTCCCAGGATTGTCTCTGGTAAGAGCCACCAATGTGTCCAAGCCTTCCCTCCCAGACGGCAGCTCGACAAATTTCCCGCCCGTGAAAAATGTATTCAAATAGATTTTGTTCTGGGAATGACAGATGTTAGGCCTGGACCCAGTAGTGAGTATAGTCGTTAGAAAGCCTATAGCCAGGACTGTCTCTGGTAAGAGTCACCAATGGGTCCAAGCCTTCCTTCCCAGACGGCAGCCCGACAAATTTCCCGCCAGTGAAAAATGTATTCAAATAGATTTTGTTCTGGGAATGACATATGTCAGGCCTGTACCCAGTAGTGAGTATAGTCGTTGGAAAGCCTATACCCAGGATTGTCGCTGGTAAGAGCCACCAATGTGTCCAACCCTTCCCTCCCAGACGGCAGCCCAACAAAGTTCCCGCCCGTGAAAAATGTATTCAAAAAGATTTTGTTCTGGGAATAACAGATGTGAGGCCTGAACCCAATAGTGAGTATAGTCGTTAGAAAGCTAATGGTCAGAACCAACTCTGACTTTTTTTGTTTTTGAATAGTTATATTTTTGTCATAATTAGATTTCATGTGATTCGCTAATGCGAATAACATTTCAATTACTATTTGCCTAGTGACACAAGGAGTATATGTGTTGTAATATGCAATTGTATGCCGTTTGTTTTTTAAGAGGGAAAAACCATTTGTTAGACATAATTTACTATAGAACTGGTTACATTAATTTTAAAGTCACATAATGTCTAAGCCGAAGTGGTTCAAATGTTCAGATAATAATTCGTTAGAACTTAGTGATTTGAAGAAATTGCTTACTGTAAAAAGTCCTGAACATGAAAGCTCTTTTTGTAATAACAAAATTGTGAAAAATCTTTCCAAATCGAAATCGTTATTTGATCGCATTGATCCTAACGAATTTCGTAAAGCACGAAACATTTGCAATCCTTATGAAAACATCGGGAAATCGATTTTCATGGATCGTAGTACTGTGAAAATGGCGAATATTGACAGCGGTTTCAACTTTATGTTCACCGAACCCAAAGATGAAAACGGATGTTGTGTAATACCCGAAAACGGTACTCCATTCTTCGCTGATTTGTGCGCTGGTCCTGGTGGGTTTTCGGAATATGAGCTCTGGCGTAAAAATTCGTTGGCTGTAGGTGTCGAATTCACACTTCGAGGTGAAAATGATTTTAAACTGACTAATTATTTCGGTGGTTATTTCGACAAATATTATGGAGTCTCTTGTGACGGCAACATATGTGATCCGAATAACATCAAATCATTAGAAGACCACGTATTGGATACAGTTAATGACAAAGGTGTACACTTTGTTATGGCTGATGGTGGATTTGAACCAACAGAGTTCCTTCTTCAAGAAATCGAGGCATATCCTTTGATACTTTGCCAGTGTCTTGCCGCACTGTCAATATTACGCGATGGTGGTTCATTCGTCGTCAAGATTTTCGATATTTTCAAACCGTCTACTGTTGGATTGATTTATCTGGTCCAAATGGTTTAAGAAAATGTGTATCTTGAAACCTATTAGTGTAAGGCCAGCAAATAGTGAACGTTACATAATATTTCAATTTAAAAGAAGTAACATAACTAACGTACAGAATCATCTTATCAGTGTTAACAAAAAAATGTGGCTAAATAGCTCAGTAATAACGGATCTAGTTCCGTACCACATCCTAGCGGAGTCTGAGCTTTATGCCTATGTGTATGAAGTCAATTGCAGGATCGCTATTAGCCAAATTGTTCATTTGCAAAGGATTCACCGATTCGTCAAAAACAAAATCAACCCATTGCCACCATCGAGAAGTTTTACGGACGAATGGTTACGTTCCTGCAAGTTGCCTCCAGTAAGTAGAGTCAATATTATTCTGATCAACTTTGAACAATATCGAATTAATTACGAACAAAAGTACATTGTTATCCATTCAAGACAAAGTCTAGTACACACTTCTAGCAAAATGCAAATCTCTAAAATTAAGCTATTTTCCTAAATTTCGGTAAAACAGTGGAGTACGTAAAGAAAAGAAACTATTGCTTTCTTTATTTTTTGATTACGTGGACGTCTTGAACGTCAATCCAATCGAATTGACTACACTAATTTTTATTAATTAATCGAATAACAAAACATCGTGTCTTTTTCGATCTTTAGGTTATGAAAGAACTATTTGAAGAATCATTTTCAATTTAATTTTTTTTTAATTCAAATTCCAATTTAGAGTTTGAATATCTGCGCCAAAAATACTCACAGCACACACTTCTCACTAACAATCATACCTCAAAAAAAAAGGTTTACTCGACGTATGTACCAACCTTTAAAATGTATTACAGACAACAATCACAACAAAAACCTCTTTAAAGGTAGAGTGTGGCGCAGTCCGTAAGTCTGCATCCAAAATTAATGATATCGCTTGAGGTGACGACGCTATCGCTGATAATACGCAGAAGTTTGTTTGCATGGAACCTTGTGTTCAAAGTTCTAATTTACTGAAAAAATTACAGCGCTTTTTATAAAGCAAAATTACGTTGTGTTAATAGCGGAATAATTTTTCAACACCTACAGTTTTTACACGTAAAAATTTAAATTTACCTTAAACAATCTACGCAATAAGAAACAAAAGTTAAATTTTTACAGCGTGAAAACTGAAAGTACAGAATAGTGCTTTTTTGGTGGGTTAGAGAAAATCCAGGATTTCATCTAATGTAAATATTGAGCATAACGAGTGAGCGTAGCGAACAAGTGAGAGTACAATATTTACATAAGAAGATATCCGAGATTTCTCACGCCCGCCAATACAATATTTTATTTCATTAGGCGAGAGAATATCGTACGTTATTCATTCGAACGCGTGAATGTGGTAGCTGCGAGAATTTATCACTGCTTCGAAGTGTCAGGGTCCTGGGTTGGAGACACGGCGGCTGCAGGTCTTTTTTTCAACTTTTTTTTCCAATATTTTTTTTTTTAATTCTATTTGTTTATGTTTTGGTCGTCACGTGAAATTACTATTTCCATATAGACATTTGAATTTTGCTCTGTGAGAAAACATTTATGACATAAATAAAAACTGATTCAAATACAAAACGAACAAAAACATAAACGAAACCACTCAAAATACAAAAGCTTGAGTATGTATGTTGAATATGGAGAAAAACAACGCTAGTGTTTGTGAGATGTTAAATTAAATTAAAAAATTTGAAGTGATAAAAATTCACCAATATCTTTTTGCATACAACATTTCATGAAATGAGTTTGAAATGACTTCTGAATGCATTACTTCGTTTGTAGTCAACAGACAGTATCAACAAAATTTTAGTCGTAACAAATGACCGTATTGGGTCAGTGGTTAGCATTGTATCTTTCTGATCTTACATGCCGTGGGTTCGAGTCCGGGGGTGCAAGTCTTTTTTTTTCATTTTTTTTTCTATTTCTATTAATTTTATTTATTTATGTTCTGGTCGTCACGTGAAATTACTATTTTCATGTAGACATTTGAATTTTGCTCTGTGAGAAAATCACATTTATAACATAAATAAAAACTGATTCAAATACAAAACGAACAAAAATACAAATACAAATACAAAACGTAAAGAAAACTACTCAAAATACATAAGCTCATGTTGTATATCGAGAAAAACAACGCTAGTGTTTGTGAGAGACACATTTGTACATTCTACGTTACTATATGCTTCTATTTGTCAACAAACAGTATCAACAAAATTTGTACCAAACGAGCAAATTTGTGCAGTGGTTAGCGTCGATTCTTGCGGATCGGTGGGTCGTGAGTTCAAATCACGGCGGTGCCACTGTTTTTTTCAGTAAATTGGCAAAGAGAAAACGAATTTTCCTTAGTGATTTAATGTATGGTTTTTCCTTTATATGCAAGAGTGAATAACGTACGATATTCTCTCGCCGATGAAGTAAAAATTATTTCGTCGCTGGGTCCGGCATTTGTGACGCAATTTTTTTAATAAAGTAATTTTGTTTTAAAAAAAGCGCTCTAATTTTTTCAGGAAATCAAACCTTTGAACACAAGGTTCCATTCAAACAAACTTCTGCGTATTATCAACGATAGTGTCACCTCAAGCGATATCATTAATTTTGGAAGCGGACTTATGGACTGCGGCACACTCTACCTTTAAAGAGGTTTTTTTGTGACATCAATCGCTTTGGAAGTTTTCAGTGGTTGAAAAAATTTCTCTGAAAAAAATTTTCTTCGAAAAAAAGTTTTTCTCCAAAAAACATTTTCTTCAAAAAAATTTTTCTCCAAAAAAAAATGTCTCCAAAAAATTTTCCTTAAAAAATTTTCTCCAAAAAAATTTTCTCCCAAAAAAATCTTTCTCCGAAAAAACTTTTCTCCAAAAAATATTTTTTTCCAAATAAAAATTTCTCCGAAAAAAATTTTCTTTCTGAAAAAAAAATGTTCTCCAACACCTTCGGCTACCATCGGAACACTTCGTATCACCTTCGGATACCTTCGTTGAGTCACCTTTGCTTGCCTTCGGAACACTCCATGTCACCTTCAGCTACCTTGGGAACGCTTCGTGTCGACTTCGGCTACCTTCGGAATCCTTCGTGTCACCTTCGGCTGCCTTTGGAACACTACAATACACTCCCCACTTCATTCTACACACTTCCCACATCATTCCACACACTTCCCACATCATTCCACACACTTCACACATCATCCCACACACTTCGCACATCATCCCACACACTTCCCACATCATCCCACACACTCGCCGCATAATCAGACACACTTCCTACTTCATTCTACATGTTTTCCGCTTCATTACACACACTTCCCATTTCATTCCACACACTTCCCACATCATCCCACACACTTCCCATATCATCCTACTCACTTTCCACATCATTACACATCATTTTCCCAAATTTTCCATTTGGGAGCGAAACTGAACTTCCCTAAAAATTTTAAGGAAATCGCTCGGGCGGTTCTCGAGAGAAAAAAAAATAGATAGATACCTAGAGGCATAGATAGATACATCGCGGACACACAACACAGGAATAAAATTTTGATTATTTTCAAACATATTTTCACCATTATTATATGGAAATTGGTCATCTTTGATTGGCGATATTTCGGCTCGTTTTCAACCGATTTTGATGAGTGTGGGCTCGTTGAAAAGCTGCTGCGAAGTAAAATAATTTAGAGGGGGAGGAAGGCGAGGGGAAAAAACTCAAAAGTTCGCCTATACATCGCGTCTTGTCCCAAAGGTTTTTGTATGGAGTTTTTTGGGTTTGTGAACGTTTTTTTAGGGTTTGGGGACTGCGTTACGCTCTCCGCTACCGTTCCGAGCATGATGCCATGTACTTTTACCGATGCGATGAAGGTGACGTTCCGGTTCCACAAGAAAAAAGTCCAACGAAACGGCCACACAATGTACCGAAAAAGCGCGCGCAGCAGGTAAGAAATTCTGAAGAAGAATTATGTTTACAATTTACTTTTTGCTTGGGGTTTATTCGCCATTTACTTGAAATCTTCCATTATTTTCAAAAGACTTTTTTACCGATTTTTTATAATAAATCCGTTTTCCATTGAAGGTGTTGTAGTTTATTAAAGAAATCCTTTTTATTTCAGTTCGCAAATTCCGACAGCGACGGTAACAACATTTCCAACATCGATGACAAAAAACGTTTACTCAATGAGCAACAAAGTCGCGCACAGCAGGTAAGCAATTTTTCACGAGTAGTTATTTTCTGCAGTTCACTAAAGAAATCCCTATCCTTTCACCAGAACACCTGAACAGTATCTCGCAAAAAGTACAAAGCACTCCTTAACAGAGTTAAGCAACTGGAAAAAATGGCGAAAGTACCGTGCAACAATTGCAGTTGTTGCAGATTTTACATTGAACAAGGTGGTGGCGGAAGAAGTGGATACAGTGGTGGAAGAGGCGGATTCGGTTGTGGAAGTAGTGGATACTGTGGTGGAAGAGGCGGATTCGGTGGTGGAAGTAGTGGATACGGTGGGTGGTGGAAGAAGTGAATACCGAGGCGGAAGAGGCGGCTTCGGTGGTGGAAGTAGTGGGTACGGTGGTGGAAGAGGCGGATTCGGTGGTGGATGTACTGGATACGGTGGTGGAAGAGGCGGATACGGTGGAGGTGAATTCGGGTAACCAGAAGAAGCTATAAAAAATTGTTTGAAATTTGAAATTTAAAATAAATGAACTTCATTGAACTTTGCGTCTTTGGCTTTCATTTGGTGTCGAGTGAAAAATTTTCTTGGAATATATAGAGAGTTGTCCGAAATTGTTTGCCGCCATTTCAACTAGAAGTGAACAGTATCTCGCAAAATGTGCTAGTTAGAAGAAAAGCTTTTTCTACGGAGTTGTGTAACCTCATCAGGTGGTTAATTTTAGAAAATAAAAAGTTCAAAATGGCCGCCATTTGAACCGGAAGTGAACAGTATCTCGCAAAATATGCTAGTTAGAAGAAAAGTTTGTTCTACTGTGTTATCTTATTAGCTTAATGTTACTAAATAAAAAATTCAAAATGGCCGCCATTTGAACCGGAAGTAAACATTATATCGCAAAGATGCTAGTTATAAGTTTATTATACGAAGCTGATTAACTTTAACAAATAAAAAAATTAAGATCGCCTCAAGAAACAAGTCCTACAAATAAAACAAAAGAATTTGTTTTTATTATTGAAAAGAATTCTTTTGATTTTACGGCAGATCTCACAAAGTATGCTAATTAAAACTAAATTTTGTTCTACTAAGCTTTGCAGCTAATGAATTTACAAGAAAATTTTGTTCTATGGAGCTGTCTAATGTTATAATCTTATTGTTTTAAACAAATGAAAACTCTGCTTTGGCATATCAAACGACCTTGTCTCAAAAACTCTTTGAGATGCAAATAATTCGGTTCGACGCGGCTGCTCTTAGGATATACTTAAGTTTTTATTGAAGTGATCGCAATTTCAACGGTAAGTTGACTGAGATTAAATAATACAAGTTTACTCTTATAAAGCTGTTTAATATTGTCCGCCGAAATTTTAAGTAAACACCAGGAACGATGCATTATCAATAAAAATTCTAAACAATTAAGTTAAGCTTCAAAATAAAATAAGTATAAAAATTAAATTCTATTTAAACCATTTGATAATGAAATTAAATGTTAAATGGCCATCCATTGAGTACAGAACCGTTTATTTGCTATTTTCAACTCTCGCTGATACTTATTGGGCTCCACATCTCTAAGTCCTTGCAATCTTCTCCCTTAGCAAAGTATTGACTAGCTTGTAAGCTTGCACTGACACGTGAATGCTTTTCATGTGTCATCTTCGAAAAGATGAAATGAAAATCTAATCGTTATTCAGCACCAACTCAAAATTTAAATTTCATTGGGATATTGGCATCTTTATCCATTCCCAGACCTCTCCCGCGATCTGAGTCCAAGGGGATTTCAGTTATAACACAGCAGCTTTCATCTATTGTCTTTCTTAACGAACAAAAATAAAATCAAGTATTAAATTCATCGATTCATCATGTCTCCTCTAGAAAATGCAATGAATACAGCGAAATTAAGCCTGAAAATATGAAACTGATGCTGTATGCCAATAGATGGCGTTATGACTATTGTTAACTGATGCATTATATTGTATCCATTTATTGCCTGAAAGATGGCAAAAGTAGTGAACAGCGATGGAGAATACTTTGATTGATGTATTCATTCACTTTGTTATGAGAATAAACGATTGTTTTTAGGGATTGCAATGTCGATATTAATACCGGAAACTTCCAATACCAAAAAATACCGGTATAGCGGAAAATTATTAATAGTTTTTCCTGAAAAAATGAGTACAAACTTTTGAATAATTCAAAAAGAATCCTTAGCTATAATTTCGCGTGAATTTCACAATGTATTTTCAAGGTTTTAGGCTGCACATCTAATGATCTCTCTTTAACATATGAATGACCATACGCTTAAATTAAAGTTTAGTTAAATCTCTCTTCCTTATCAAAAATACTTCATTTTAATAAAGTTTTAAAATACCGAAAATACCGGAATTAAAGCCGGTATTGAATCTTAAAATACCGAATACCGGTATTGAAGAAAACGGTCCGGTATTGCGATTTCTAATTGTTTTTGAGGAACAAAAATCGGAAACTTTCCAAAAACCCCAACAGCTTGGTAGCTTTTGTATATCCAGTCTCCCCGTCTGAATCTGAGTAGAAATTATTTGTTGAAATAATTGAAATAAGCATTAATCAAAAGTAAAATTCCCCATTTGTGTCCACACTTTCACCATCCATCGACTCGTATTGCTTCTTATTCATCGTCGTATTCTTCATCTATCGATCGTAGGGTTCCTTTTTCATCTTCTTATTCTTAATCGTCGCATTCCTCATAGTAGGGGTCTTCTGGTAAATTCAATCCTTCCAAAATTTCGCCGAGTTCTTCTAATATTTCATCCATTATCGCGTTCCCTCTTTCTGTCATATCCTCCTTCGTCTCCGATTCTTCAAATTCCTTTTCCTTGGGAAGTATGTCATGCGTGAAATAGGCGGTTGTGTCTATATAGTTTATTGCAGGCCTCTGATGCGTCCTCTCCTAGAGCTCCAACTGTAAATTCATTCGCAAGCATTATGTCTCGAGAATGGATGAGTACTTTGTGGATACTGGGAGGAAAAGGAAACCAATGATAATCTATCAAATAATGACGCGATGTTTCTTCTTTCGCGAATCGTTCTACGTCGAGTGGAAGCTGGCAAGAAAGAGCGATAAGGATTGTTCTGACGCTTTTAATCAATTGTAAATCCACTTCCAATATTTTCGACAGCAATTCTGGCTTTGAGAAAGCGGTTCGGCAAACATTTCCGGTGTTTGAATTCCCAGCACCTCTGGTCGAAGGAAAATCCACTCGTAGTTTCATTTCCTTCCAAGAAATGTCCGAGTTCGGACACGGCGCAAAGTAGTGTTTCTAAATTGCTTTTTCAAAATTTTTATTTTCAAAATTATTTTTATTTCGTACGGGTTTCTCATAACTGCCTATCAGGCAATTTTCAAAGTAATTCAACAATAAGCTAATTTAGCTTTGTATTTGTATTTAGCTATTGTATTTTTATGCATTATTCTCACTTTGAGACGTTAAAGTTTTTTACGTGTTTCAGCAATGTACATTTTTACATTGCTTCAACACGTAAAAAACGGTACGTAAGTGTTTCCAAATTTTTATTTTGACTAGTGGGAAGGTTACGGCCCAACCCGAAGGGGACGTAATGTACTATTAACGTTTACGCACTCGGTACGTTGAGTATACGCTGCAGGTTCATTGCTATGTCGATGCAATTTAACATGCTAGGCAGTAATGATGCGACCTACGTAAATAGCCATTATGGTCCAGTTCATCCAGAATGAACTCTTCTTAGTTTTATAAAGAAAAAAAACTATCTCCATACCGCGATTTGAACCTGGTCCATTCACAACTGCGTCTTGCACGCTAACCATTATCCCACGGATTCATGTGACGAACAACGATTGCAAATCAGACACTTAGTTGTAAGGGCATAATAAGGCTACTCGATTCAAAAAGTTCATATGTCGTTGATTTTGTTTAGAACATAAACAAAATAATTAAATTTTGCCCAAAAGGATTTTGGTGAAACATAATGCCAGTCCGTTGTGCGTGATCATAAAGTACTTAGTTTCTCAATCGGACTAATATATCCCGAGAGGCTTTGAAAACTTTTTAATTTAACTACGTAAATAAAATTTACTTCACAGAACTCGGCACAATTCTATAAATTAAATTATAAATAACGAGACTAGACGATCCGTTTTTTAATTGTACCATTTATTTTTATCATGACCGGTTTCGAAAACTAAGTTTTCATCATCAGATTTTGGTCCAGACTAAAAACCAATAATTATACATACATACAACCTTAATCAGCAATTCTCTTATCAAACAATTTAAACCATATCAATCAAACACAAAATTTACATACATTTACATCTGTTATCACTACTGTCGTCATATACTCTCTCATTGTCACGTGCAATCTGGCTATTCACAGTCAAAAAATACATCGTCGTCCATAGTGGTGTTTTCTGTGTCATCCAAATTAATTACATCCTCGTCAAACTTTCTCTTTTTGGCAAACAGTTTTAAGAGGGGAGAAATCACATTGCCGTTGTCTAAGTTTAGTAAATTCAAGTGCGAATTTTTGGCTATGTGTATAGCTTCGCTGTATTCCATGTTCCATGGG
Organism: Pseudolycoriella hygida; assembly: GCA_029228625.1. Taxonomy (NCBI): domain Eukaryota; kingdom Metazoa; phylum Arthropoda; class Insecta; order Diptera; family Sciaridae; genus Pseudolycoriella; species Pseudolycoriella hygida. Next base: position 88,257,314 of record CM055406.1, read on the forward strand.
CGTCTCACTTCTTGGATCAGTTTTAGGGTCGTTATATCGATGGAGTGTTTGGTGTCATGAATATGTTTCCCAACAGCTGTTTTCCGTTTCCAATTAGCAGATTTTACATGTTCATTGAAGCGGAAAAATAGTTGCCGGATCGTCATTCCAAAATAGTATCTGCCACAGGTGCCGCACTGTATACGGTAAATTCCGGATTTCTGGATTTCAGGTGGGACATCTTTTAAAGAAACGAGGGGATTTCTAAGCGTTAGATCATTTCTGTGGACAATTTGGAGGTTGTATTCTTGATATAACTTTCTTAACGGGCCTGTGACCAGAGGATAGTGAGTGAACGCCACTCGTTTTAACGGTTCATCAAGAGGCGTAGATTTGTAGAACGTTGAAATGTTTTCCAAATCTTTTTTCCTCTGATGTTTTTGGATTATGCATCTCACCATCTTCTCACCATAGCCATTTAATCTACCAATTTCAATGATATTGTCAGTTTCTTTCTTAACTTTATCTACTGTTAATGGGAGGTTTACCATAAAATGGGCCATGGAATGGTATGCAGCCATTTTATGTTTTATGTCATGGTGTGAGTCAGATGTGATGAGTCTCTGCGTGCTTGTGGGTTTACGGTAAACATCTAGAGTTAAGGTGTCATCGACGATTTCAACCATCGTATTCAAGAAAGGAAGCCTATTGTTTTCTTGTCTTTCAATGGTGAACTTGACAGCATCCTTTTCAATGGAATCCATCTTTTCTTCAAACATTCGGCGTACTGTGTCAAATTTCCTTCTGTTGAGAACCAAAAAGATGTCGTCAACGTATCTGTGATAGACCCTCGGAAAATTCGGATTTTTGGACATTGACATTTCAAAGTCGCTCATAAATAACTCAGCGATGAAACTTGATAGAGAGTTGCCTATGCTAGTACCTTTAGTTTGTTTGTAATATGAACCACGGAACTGGAAAATATTTTGCTTCATGCACACATGGGCAAGGTCAACATACGCATTAACTAGTTCAGAATTAACTTCGTTCTTAACGAGCCACTTTCTCAACAGTTCCATAGAATATGGGATGGGAATGCTAGGGTACAACGACGTAACATCAAAAGAGCCAATTTCTTCATTTCTAGAAATTTTTATACCATTGATCTTCTTGGCAAAGTCTAAACCATTAATTACGGCTTTACTCTCAGGTGCAGACAAAGAATTAAAAATGGCTGACAATTTCTTAGCTATTTTTTCTGAAGGGGCATTTACGTTAGACGCCACTGGCCTACCTTTATAGTCACCATCTGCGTCTTTTTCTTTGTGATGTTTCATTAATACATACAGGCATGGGACCCTTGGGTTACTAACTTTCCAAAACTTCAATTCTTTTTCTGGCTCCTCGCATAATGCACTCCCATGTTTCTTTAACACGTCGTCAATTTCTTTCAACATTTTGTTCAATGGATCGGAGGACATTTTTTCGTATAAATTATTAATAAAATATATAATAAAAATTAATAGACGTAAAAAAATGTAAAAAAAAACTAGGATTTGAACGGAAAATTCTGGAAAAAATGAGTTTATAACGCCGCAGCATTACTCACTGAACTATCTAGACCTTTGATGCTTACGTTATTATCACATCGACAAAGAAATAACAAAATGAACACAGCACATTGTTCTACGATAGTTCATTCGATATTTAGCTCAAATAGTGTACGCTGTATTTCAGGAGTTTGGCACTAATCAAATATTAACTTCAGACCACGAGTGCATCAGTTACACTATAAACCTGGACTCCATTCCGCCACACTCTTTCAGAAATCCAGCGGCAACAAATTGGACACTATACAAAATATTGACCTGCAGCAAGAAACCCTTCCATCACAACGGAACAGGAACTAGAGGCTGAGGCTGACCACCTGCAAAATATACTAGTAAACGCTTATGAGAAGGCATGTCCACTTCGCTCACACAAAGGAGGAAAATCGGTACCGTACTATACAAGGGAGGACAAACTACAAAGACGTAAAGTACGAAAACTGTTCAACACTGGGAAACGAACAGGGGTATGGGACCAGTACTACATGGAGCTCAGAATATATAACAAGCAGCTTAGAATGAGGGAGAGAATAGGATGGAGGCACCAATGCAATGCAATTAGCAAAATACATGATGCTTCAAAGCTCTATAAAATCATATCTAAAGATATTCATTTTTTGATTAATTGGATACGTGGTTTAAATTGAAAAATTATTTATTCTTCCAAGCTTTCGGCAACGAACAGTTGTCTTCTTCAGGGAATTATGTTATAATGAATGTTAGTATATGTGTGTGTTGCTATGTTATTTGTTGTATTAATTTTGGTTTTTGTGTGAGTTCCGAAATTTTTGGTGTATTGTTTTCCATGCATTGCTGAGGACGAGACCTTTGTCGATATTCATTAATGGTCTTGTGTGTTGTTGTATGGCCAAACCTTCCTTGATTTTTCTTAAATATGCGTCGTTTTCTTTCATAGTGAATTTAGAATTTTGCCAGTCAATTTTATGTCCTTTGTTTCTGATTGTATGTCTTGCGATGGCCGATTTGTTGTATTCATATCGTCTTACATTGCCTTTGTGATCATCTAGTCTGGAGATCACTCGTTTTGACTCGCCGATA
>CM055406.1:88260458-88272992 GCA_029228625.1 Pseudolycoriella hygida
CTATAGCCAGGACTGTCTCTGGTAAGAGTCACCAATGGGTCCAAGCCTTCCTTCCCAGACGGCAGCCCGACAAAGTTCCCGCCCGTGAAAAATGTATTCAAATAGATTTTGTTCTGGGAATGACAGATGTGAGGCCTGGACCTAGTAGTGCGTATAGTCGTTGGAAAGCATATAGCCAGGACTGTCTCTGGTAAGAGTCACCAATGGGTCTAAGCCTTGTTTCCCACACGGCAGGACTATTTTCAGCAGAAGTCGCCTTCCTTCCCAACCGAAGAAATTTCCCGGTTGCGAGGTTGGAGAAAGTACCAGTCGGATTTAAAACTTTTTACCACGATCGATTAAATTGCCAAACCAAAGAAATAAAATTAAAAAAGAATACCCACCTAGCTCTAGAACCAAAAATTTTTATTGGTTTTTCTGATGCACAACATATTTTCATGACAATTTTGAGTGAAAAAAAATTTTTGGCTATCAGGAGATACGAACCTGTGAACCACTGACTGCTGGAGGCGGAGGCTGGCACCCTACCAACTTTACCACCGAGGCATACGAAAAAGCAGATTATGTTTACATATTATCATTGAACTTATTATACACGTACACATAGATACATATTATTCACATATGCTAAAGTAATTTGAAATTAGTAAAACATAGTATGCCATGACAAATATTAAGTTAAACGTAAATTCTTTGTCAACCGTTAATTTGCTTTTGAAATTGTTAGCGATCAGACGTATACATTTAAGATTTTAACATTTCCCGAGAAAGAAAACATGAAAGAAATTGAAATTGTGGGTGAGTCAATGACTTCAGTCAGTACTCCCAAGAAAGAAAAAATAAAAGAAATTGAAATTGTGGGTGAGTCAATGACTTCAGTCAGTACTCCCGAGAAAGAAAACGCGAAAGAAATTGAAATTGTGGGTGAGTCAATGACTTCAGTCAGTACTCCCAAGAAAGAAAAAATAAAAGAAATTGAAATTGCGGTTGAGTCAATGACTTCAGTCAGTACTCCCGAGAAAGAAAACACGAAAGAAATTGAAATTGTGGGTGAGTCAATGATTTCAGTCAGTACTCCCAAGAAAGAAAAAATAAAAGAAATTGAAATTGCGGTTGAGTCAATGAATTCAGTCAATACTCCCGAGAAAGAAAACATGAAAGAAATTGAAATTGTGGGTGAGGCAATGACTTCAGTCGGTACTCCCGAGAATGAAAAAGTAAAAGAAATTAAAATTGTGGGTGAGTCAATGACTTCAGGCAGTACTTCCGAGAATGAAAAAGTTGTAAAAAGCGAAATTGTTGAGTCAACCACTACAGTAAATATTGTTGATGGGGTTGATGCAAAAATTGAAAATCCACCAATAAATCTTTTCATGAATGGGCAACTTAAGGTTCTGTGGAAGGATTTGCCACATAGTTATAAATATTTTGGACTAAAAAATTTAGGTAATTCTTGCTACTTGAACTCGATTTTGCAGATATTGTTTAGTTTGTCTGTATTTTTAAAATGGCTATGCTTTGAAGACTGCATGATATGTATGTTAAGAAAACTGATACAATACTAAATCTGTTAAGATGCGATTTCTTTTCTCGAATTGAATTTTGGAAAGACTTGGATCATTTTTCTTTACGAACAAACCCTATAGATAAAATATTCGGGGGATACTTACAAACAAAAGTAACATGTGTCGATTGTGGAACGACGTCAGTGACCTATGATGGTTTTAATGAATTAATTGTAGATATTACAGGTGGTAACATTCATTCAATTAATGACGCAATTCAATTGTATTTTGAGGATCTCGTTTTTGGCGACTATAATTGCAAAAAATGTGCAGGAATGAAATTTGGAACGAAACTATTAGCAATGAGAACATGTCCTGTTGTCTTATGTATTCAAATAAATAGATTCAAAAATATGTGCCGTAAGGATTGCAAGAAAATAATAGTTTCTGAGACGCTAGACTTATCTCCATATTGCATAAATATTGATAATATGAAAGCGAATTATAAACTTGTTGCTGGTGTAACCCACCATGGTTCGACAAACGAATCGGATCACTACACTGCAAAGGCTTTTCGAAACGGAAAATTTCATTTATTTGATGACGATGTTGTTGAAGAACTTTCGTTCGATGGTAGAATGTTGTTTGATTCTTACTTGCTTTTCTACGAATTGAAAATTGCGCTTGAATCAAAAATTAAATACGATTCTCCTTCAAACGAAAATCTGGCAATCTACGCAAATGCAACGAAACTGAAAATTGAAGAGGAAGAGAAAATAAACCAAATAGGTTGTCAGAGCAATAAAAAAAATTTTTCTGCAGGAAAAAACAAATTTTAATTTAAAAAATTTGGAAAATGAAAGTTCAAATAAATATAAATACGATTAAGTTAAGGAAACGAAGCTCTTAGAAATAGAAGAGAGAGAGTGGACAAAAATTTTTAATATAGAATGTAACAAGTTTATTGCAGAGACTTATAGTATGTCACCTATTTCTCGAAAAAGTTGAATTCAGAATATAAAACCATTCCTTGTAAAATCAAGGCGAAAGGTAATGATATTACAAAAGAAAATGTTGCTGTAGTTCGGCTGTTATGCAGTGCCAAAGATTGTCATCGAAAATATAGACTTACAACGAATTTAAATGTTAACGAATATCCCAAAAAAATCCAAGTTCAACGCACTAACGTAGAATGTAATCATACTAGACTACTTACTTCACATGTCAAAGGGGAAAGAAGACATTAGCAAGGAATGCAATTGTTAAAGATGTACCCGAGTGAACTTAAAACGAAAATAATAAAAGACATTTACTTTGACAAAGATAAACTTGAGTTATATAATAAAAATAACGCACAAGACATAGCATCTGAATCTACAATAAGAAAAATTCGAGAAGAAGCACTCGCGTTGCAAGATCTTAATAAGGATGACATGATAGATTTACAATTAAAGAAATTGTCTCAGGACGAAGAGTTTGAATCTGCAAAAAATTTCTATGCTCAAAATATACATTTTGTGGGCTCTAATCCCTTTTCATTCATTTCCTTCAATAAAAAATATTTCGACATTCTTGTAAACGAGGTTCGTACGAATGGAAGAATAAACGGACATATTGATGCAACTGGCACTATTGTAAGGAAGCCAAAAAATGTAAAAAAAAGATATATTACTATGCACTCGTAATTCCACTGTTACCAGAGGTAGAAAATGAAAATTTTAGAACCGAATGGTCAGTTCATCTCACGATACTTTCCAAATCAGCCTTTGGCTGAAGTTATTCAAGACGAGATTTTCTTTCTATTATCCTCATAATTGGCCGATCTTGAAAAATGTAGTGACTGACTTTAGCCTCGCTATAATAAATGCCTTTTGCGAGGAGTGGAATCGCCTTTGTTTGGGAGAGTATTTACAGCTAATATATGATAATATAGGTGATTTGACGAAAATTGAAAACATGTATACGTTCATTCAAATTTGTTGTTCACATATGTCAAGAAACATTGCGAATGATGTTGATGCCACCGTGGAATCATTACATGCTAGAAAATTATTAAAAGAAATGATCTTTGGAATGTTGAATATCAGTAAATACGATGAATTGAAAACATTTTGGAAAAATATGACGATAATTTTAATAAGCAAATACAATACGGTGGTTGTAGGAAATGCAGTACAAAATGTAAGTCAATACTTGTTGGAAGAGTGTATGTTTGAAAGTCTCGAAGAAAAGGTCAAATACGAAGATGAAACTGAAGAAGAATTCAACATGAGAACAAATAAAAATTTGCCAAACTACAAGCAAAGCCCATTTTACAGAGATTTCCTTGAACTACAATATGAGCAGGAATTTCACAAGGATGACGAAACAAATGCGCTAAATGAGTCATATTCAATAGTTTTAGCTGATGTAATGATGAGTAAGTACATACCAATTTTACCTTTTTGGACACTTTTAACCATAGACCGAAGGATAAGTAATGGTGCAATCGAAAATCATTTCAAAAATGTTAAAAAAAGAATACATACACATGCAACCAGTTTAGGCGAAATTCCTATTAAAGCCGGTAGGTTTGACTCTGAAATGAATAATTTAGCCAACGAAATAATTCGAGAATATGAAATGAAAGTTCCCAGAAGAGGACTTTGTGGCACCTCCACGAAAAAGCCACTTAAATTAGATGGAGATAAAATTAGGAAAAGAATACGAAAAGAAAAGTCAGTAGGAGCAACGAAAGAAAAAATGAATCCAAAAATGAAAAGAAGAACTTTTTTTATGAGAAATTTAGACCAAATCGATGCAGAACAAGAGTTACATCTAAGCGAAGATCAAAGAAATCAAATTTGTGACAAATTTTTAGCATCATAGAATGACACTGGAAATGAAAATAGAAATCAGCTAGAACAATCGCAATACAACGAAGAGTTGGAAATCGAATATGGGCAATTCCACGGACAGTTACGTTCCCACGCGTGAAATTCTCAGCAGTTAGGAAATGATAGTGAAAGAAAATTAACTAAACTCGAGTTAGAGGATCAATCCTTCTGATTCACCATTTTCTATGAATATCTTTTCGTAACTACTGAGCATTTCGAGCGTGGGAACGGAGTTTTCGTGGAATGGCCCATATATATTTATCGTATAAGATGTTAGCTGTCAAGCAAATGCGCGAAGAACAAAAACATGACAATGAAAATAAGTTGATCGTAATCGATGAAAATGTGAAATATTCAGAAACTCCTAAGGGATTGAAAAGACATAAGGAACAGCCTAGTGATAAAAATGTAGAAGATAATGTTATAACTGTAAACAAAAATATAGAATACAAAAGCACTCCTAAAAGGAAAGCCAATGATCATGAAAGAGATACTGTGTTCTCACAGGGCCTAAGTAAGAGAGCTAAATTTAATGAAATTGATTTAAATGACCGAAATCCAACAGAGAATTGGAAAGGATCATTGTCGAAATCGCGAAAAAGTTATTTTGAACTTCAATACTTACAAAAATGTGAAAAAGAAGGTTTGCTGTCCAATAAGGTTGCACTCACGAAAAAAGACGACAATACTAATAAGATTAATATGCTTAAAAATTGTTTAAGAAATGATCCTCTACTTTATATTAAATCGAAAACCGATTTTACAGTAGCATTTTTCAAGAAATACAAAGTTAGTAGGAGTGATTATGAAACGTTATTTGACGAAAAGTTACTGAGCGACGCTTTAGTTGAGTATGTTTTTAAAACATATGAGGAAAAATCAAAAGAAAACGGGAAAAGTATGCACTTTGAAATTGCGAAAACAAATATTTTGTTTTATAAGAACACTAGAAGCGAAGGCCTTCCTAAAATTGAGAAAAATATTTTTATTGGTGGTTCACTCAGAGCTAGTCATTATACACTATTCATAATTGACAAAATAAATAAAACGTTCAGCTATTTGGATCCGATTAAACAGAATGATCATTTAGCGATGAAACATTTAGAATCCTTCAAATCATTTATAGACAAGCTAATAAAACTTATCCTAAATATATAATTCCACGCGATGGTTGGACAGTAAAGACTATTGATTATACGTTTCAAGAAGATAGTTTCAATTGTGGTGTTTTCATATTATACTTTGCTAGAGAATATATGGAGAAAAAGCAAATATCGCTAACATTTAATCCTTCAGCTCACAGGGAATATCTTCAGCATCACGTTCTCCTATCTTCCGATCAGATGAGAAACAGATGTCTAGTATGTGGATTGTTACACCAGGTCATAATTGAGACCGAGGAGTGTTGGATTAAGTGTGATAATAAAAAGTGTGGCAGATGGACGCACCTTGAGTGCCTCAAAGAAAAAATAAATATAGAAGAAGCAAAAAAAACTTTCTTTGCTTGTTACTTATGCAGATAAAATGAATGTAATCAGACGAATCACCGGCTCCTTCTATGAAAGGTTAACAAATCCAGGCCACCATAACTCAATTCATCAAATTTGAAAATAAACAATTTTATAATTAGATGAGCGTATAAATTTCAAATTTAAAAGACTTCGGTATACTGAGCGATGCCGAAGTCTTTTAAAAATAAACAATATTGTTTTTTGAATAGAAGAGGATCGTGATAGCCAAATTTTTTTTATCACTCTCGTCTGAATCACGGTAAAAGCTCTACAAAGCGGAAACTATGAAGGCAATGTTTTTTTGAAAAACTAAAAATGTCAAAAATATGTTTTCAATTTTTCCTCAAATATTCACAGTTCAGTATGATAGTAGCTACGCTTCCATAGAAATACTGCGATACTGCTATTTTCATTGTCAGTAACTTAGAAAGAAAATGACCTCAATTTCTTCTGTCAGGATCCGCTATCAATATTTTTGAAAAAATTTCTAGGACCAGAATATAAAATAAAAACATACGGCAGACGCTGGACTCGTACGATCCTGTAATATAAGATTACTTATACATTGTGGAAAGCGAGTAATAACTGTTCAAGTGTATATTACACACAACGCGCGAGCGATAGCGACATTAAACACAAGTAATGATGGCCGAGCGAGCTAGGGCACGGTAGCGCTAATTTTTTGAGAAGAGGTGTCGGGGTTCAATTCTGATTTTTTTTTACTTTTTGTATGTTTGTTTCCTGCACAAATTATTCAAATTATCAAATTGTTGCATCTAGATAGAAGAAAGTGAAATAAAAAAAATTTCGCGCATGCTTGAACCGAAATGCACATTTCATATAAATATTTATATAAAACACAACCGAAGATTTGTTACAATGCTCGGCAGATATTAGTCCGATTGAGGAAACAATTACTTTACTTTAATTAAAATCAATATTGTAAGATGTTTGTATACTACTTAACTATGTCCACCGAGAGGTGTATAAGGGCAACCTTGACATAGATATTGTAAATAAATTGAATTGAATTTACAGAAGTCCTGACATTAAGTGCTGCACACTGGCATTTCGTTTGATCAAAATCCGTTTAGTCAAAAATTACTTATTTTTTATGTTCTAAATGTTCAATGCATTTACATACACACATTCACGCATATACAGCGAACCGAATATATGAAGGGACAAGTCAAATTTTGAACAATGAAATTCCATTGTTTAAAATTCGACTTGTCCGTTTTTATATACGGTTCGCTGTAGAAAACACATTTTATGAGAGTTTTCAATTGAATCACATTAGCTGCGATAATATAATTCGCAATTCATGTATTTAATAAGGTCATGTGGTGTAGTGGTTAGCATCGTTGATTAGAATGCGGGGCGTTCTGTGTTCGATTCTCAAACGGACGATTTTTTTTTTAATTTAATATTTCTAGTCTAGCATGTTATTTATCGCCCTTAACAGTGGAATTTATTACTCTAGACGGATAAATACTGAGAATAATGCAATAAATTCTCATTTTCCGTCTAAAAAATTGGCATTTAATGTGAGATGTATCGTCGCATATAAAGTAATAGTATATTACAATTGAGGTCATGTAAACAGCCGGTAACATAAGGGTGAGGTTTGCAAAATCGAGCCGAAGGCGAGATTGTGTAATCGTCCTTGTGTTACAGGTTGTTTACATGACCTCACTTGTACTATGCTTTAACGTAGTAGCACTCGGTCGTTGAAGCAAACAATTAAACATTAAACATTTTGAAAACAAAAAAAATAACTCCTGAAATTTTTTTTTATTATTTTTTTTTATTAAAGAACAGCCGTTTTACCCTGTGGTAAAACTTGCACGGGGGCCACCGATTGGGCCCATTGTGCTAGCTGAGAGATTAGACATTGGATGTTATATCAAACCTTCCCGTACTGCTGATGTAGTTCAGGATGTTTTTCGGTTCCAAGTTTTTTATCGTATTGAACCTTATCGTATATCCTTCTAGATGAATACGCCTATTTGTGATAAATGCCGGGCAGCTACACAAGTAGTGTTCGGCTGTGTCTGTGTGGTGACCACACAGATCGCACTCTGGATTCGATCGTTTACCGATTGTGGTTAGATGTTTGTTGAAGCCGTAGTGTCCAGTAGTCACCCCGGTAAAGATTTTTAGTCTGGTGCGACTTAGATTAATTAAAAATTTGGAGTTCTTTTTGTTTATTCTGATGTAGTTCTTTGCCTGTCGACATGTAGGGATACTGTGCCAGTAGTCTTTGAATTTTCTCTCTCTCATCGTTCTAGTGATGTTTTTCGAATGTGAGTGGGGTATCCCCATTGCCGGTTCCGGTCCGATTAGTTTGTCTAGCGCCCCTAGTCTGGCTAATTCATCTGCTCTTTCGTTTCCTCTGATCCCGCTGTGTCCTGGCACCCAGATTAGGTTAATCCCGTGTCCTTGGGATGCGCTGTTGAGAATATCCCAACATTCTAGAGTCAATGCTGACTTGAAGCTGTATGATGCTATCGCTTTAATCGCTGCTTGACTATCTGTGCAGATTGTCAGCATGCGACTTAACAGACCTTTGTCCTTGGCAATGTGACAGCTTTCACTAATTGCCTTGATTTCCGCTAAGAAGATGGATGAGTATGTTCCTAGTGGGATTGATTCCTCTATGATAGGGTTCTCGCAGTAGATACCGGCCCCTGCTGAATTATTCATTAGTGAACCGTCGGTGTATATTACATTGCCTTTTAGCTCTATACTATCTTGTAACCATTCTTGTCTGTTAGGAATGCTGATGGTGAATTTTCTTTCGAACCTATGTTTCGTTACAATCCTATCTGATGGCATGGCTAGCGAAGGCTCGTTTAACAACGTTGTGAACCAAATTTTCGAGTGGTCGGTTTCTCTGATGCTCATTTGACATGATAATCTACTAAGTGTGTTTATGGCCTCTGTTTCTATGTAGATGTGCAGTGGGGTCAGACTGAGCATTGCTTCTATTGCTGCTGTTGGTGTCGATTTCCAACATCCAGTTATAGCCTTGCATGCTAGTCTTTGAAATTTGTTAAGCTTTTTCTGTACTTGTATATTCTTGCATATGTGGTTCCATAGAAAACTAGCATATGTTAGGATTGGTCTAATAATGGTGGTATAAGTCCAATACATCACCTTCGGAGAGAGGCCCCATGATTTGCCATATGCTTTCCTGCATTGCCAAAGAGCCATTGTAGCTTTCTGCAGACGTTCGTCCAGATTATCTAACCAAAGCATCCTGTAATCCAATACAATACCCAGGTACTTAATCCTGTAGACAAATAGAATCGGAGTGCCCTTGATTACTGGAATTTTAATTCCCTCAATCTTCCTTTTTCTTGTGAAAGCACCTGATATATCCATGAAGCATGCCAGGGCAAATTCCTCCTGTGATAAGGACATTTCGATGTTTTGGACTATGTTCTGTAGTGCGTGTTCTGTGGACTTTCCGCTTTGATATGCGTGCTGCTTGGTGTGTAATTTGATATGACTGAGAGGTTCGTCCCTGAGATACCTATCTAACAGTTTTTCTAGTGTTTTTAACATAAAAGAGGTCAGACTTATGGGCCTGTAATTTTCTGCCAAGGAGTAGTTGGTTTTGCCGGGTTTGATTATGAAGATCATTCTGCCGTTTCTCCAGTTTTTGGGAATGTATTTAAGTTTTAAAGACGCTCTGAATAGTTTGCTCATGGTACCAAGTACGTCCTCTGTTCCATACTGTAACATTGCTGGAAGGATATTGTCTGGTCCTGGTGACTTGAGCGGTGCAAAAGAATTCACTGCCCATGTGATTCTATCTACTGTTGTGATTCTGTCTATTAGTTTTGTGTTAGGTGCGCCATCGAAGGAGAAGGATTTGTTATTGTGTTCGTCTAAGCTCGTAACTGTGCAGTTGGGAAAATGAACATCTAGAAGGTGCTTATATGTCTCCTCTTGATTTGTAGTGTACTCTCCGTTCGGTAGTAGGAGAGACCCGACCGTTTGGGCCGGATCTTTAGAAGTTAGCTGAAAACAAAAACAACATTCATTTCCTGAAGAAATGCAAGGACAACGATATAATTCCATCATTCATTAAACTCCCAGAAAAATACGACAAATTGAAATCAAAAAAATCCAAGGAAGTCATTAAACATTTCGAACAAAATTATTTGAGAGAAATTATCAAATCAAAATACAAAATTCAAAAAAATTTGGACAAATCAATTCAAACCACAAAATCAAAATTATCAGTGCTACCATTATTCATATATACAAGATTAACAGAATTCATAACGAAAGATTATGATAAAAAATTCAACAAAATAAAGGAACGGCAAATTGGAAAGATTCAGCGAATGCTTGCGAACACAGCATCTTCAATATCACAAGATATAAAACAATCAAATGCGACGCATAGCACCAACAACAGAAAGGAAAATGTGATAAATTTGAGCGACTACAACCCAACGGTCAACGAACTTGAAGTACTTTCACTGGGACTCAATTTTGCCATTCCACCAACAGAAAAATTAACCAAGAATCTGAAATTGAAGTTCATCTCATCCATTGAAGCGAATTTCAACAACGAAGACATGGAAGAAGTGGAAAAAGAAATCACGAGACGAAACATATGCAAGCTAATTGAACAAGGACGATCATCAAAACCGAACAAAGAAATTTTGCAAACAATCAAATCGTTAACAGACAACAAAAACATTGTGATATTGAAAGCGGATAAAGGAAACGCCACAGTCATCATGAACACGATCGATTATCACAATAAAATCAAACAACTGATTGAAGATGGTCCATATTCCATTATAACAGAAGATCCAACTGAGAAAATTTTAAAGAATCTAAAATCAATTTGCAAAAGACTGAAAGATTCCAATCGCATCGACAAAAACTTATACAATGAAATGATCAACTGTAATCCGAGGATTTCCAAATTTTTCGGATTACCGAAAATCCACAAAGAAGGTATCCCATTTCGGCCAATCAACGATTATAGAAACTCAGTAAACTATAAGGTATCAAAAACATTAAACAAGTTAATCTCATCAGCAAATCAAGACCTGGAATATTCAAACATCAAAAACTCATACAAAATGATGGAGACGCTAAATACCCTACGAATTCCGAATGATTGTATCTTTGTTTCGTTTGATGTCACGAGCTTATATACAAACTTACCAATTCGAGACTCAATAATAGCAGTACAAGAACGCTTACTAGACAATAACAATTGGAAGAAAGGACGTTTTGAGAACCTTCACGTTGAAGATATAATGAACCTCCTCACGATGTGTTTGAGCAATACATACTTTCAGTACAACAATATGCTATACACACAGAATGACGGTTGTCCCATGGGATCACCGATCTCAGGAACGGTAGCAGACATTTACCTGCAAAAACTAGAAAAATCAATTATACCGCAATGTCCGAAGATCATTTTCTGGAAGCGATATGTGGACGATGTTTTCGCAGTAATAGAAGGAAATGAGAACGACGCCGAGGACATTCGAAGAACTCTGAATTCATACCATCCACAAATACAATTCACGATGGAAAAAGAAATGAACAAAGAAATACCGTTTTTGGACATCATCATCAAAAGAACATCAAACAACGAAATTGAAACAAAAGTATACCGAAAAAACACTCACACAGACAGATACCTAAATTACCGATCCTTTCATCACAAATCCCAAAAAATTTCGGTAATTGACGCACTAGTTTTTCGAGCTTTCAAAATTTGCAATACAAAACATTTAGACAACGAACTAAATCACATAAAACATATTTTGATTCAGAACAATTATCCACCAAAATTCATCGATTCAAGAATATCTAGAATGAAAAACAAATTCACTGCACCAAACAACAATATAAACGGAAATTTAACACACACCCAAAAACAACCGTCTACACCAAGTGAAGAAATAATCACCCAAAACACAAGAAATTCCGAAAATGAAGAAAACAAAGAGCATTGGGTATCTCTACCATACATAGGAAACATTTCGAACAAAGTTGGAGGTTTCCTAAGAAATAAGCTAAAATGGAAAGTGACCTTCACACCAGGAATAAAAATCCAGAACATGTTGAACGGAATAAAGGACAAAGAAAATAACGAACCAGCTGGTATTTACAATGTACCATGTCTCGGATGCAACGAAATATATATCGGCGAGTCAAAACGAGTGATCTCCAGACTAGAGGATCACAAAGGCAATGTAAGACGATATGAATACAACAAATCGGCCATCGCAAGACATACAATCAGAAACAAAGGACATAAAATTGACTGGCAAAATTCTAAATTCACTATGAAAGAAAACGACGCATATTTAAGAAAAATCAAGGAAGGTTTGACCATACAACAACACACAAGACCATTAATGAATATCGACAAAGGTCTCGTCCTCAGCAATGCATGGAAAACAATTACACCAAAAATTTCGGAACTCACACAAAAACCAAAATTAATACAACAAATAACGTAGCAACACACACATATACTAACATTCATTATAACATAATTCCCTGAAGAAGACAACTGTTCGTTGCCGAAAGCTTGGAAGAATAAATAATTTTTCAATTTAAACCACGTATCCAATTAATCAAAAAATGAAT
>CM055406.1:88273492-88290520 GCA_029228625.1 Pseudolycoriella hygida
TTATTTTGAACTTGTCATAATTATTTGTAATTTGTAATTGTATTCCCTTTGTTTAATTAATAAACGAAGAAACTAGGGGGTGGTACAAAGAATCATCGATTCAGGTGCCAATACCCCGACGTTCTTATCTATCTATCTATACCTTTGCAACAAATTATGGAAATTGTTGAAGGTCGTGTGAGTGGACTGGACTATAGGATCTATAGACAGAGCCTTACTGAGGCTACTTAACCGTCTTTCAAAATTTTTTAATGCAGGTAAACATTTCTTTCAGAGGGTCATTAGATTGGCTCATAACTCAATTTTTTCGATTTCTTTTCGAATTTTTTTTTACTACACTTGCAGAAATCAAAATGTCCTTTTAATTGGTGGCAGGACATTTCTCCGCCGCAAATAACGCCCGGGTCGTTAAAACGCCCGTGGTGTTATTAACGCCGGCCCAAGGGTTATTGGTGGCAGGACATTTTTTCGCCGCAAATAACGCCCGGGGTGTTAATAACACCCGGGGGGTTATTAACACCCGCCCGGGCGTTATTAACGTTCGCACTCCGGGCGCTAATGACGCCCGGGGTGTTATTAACGTCCGCACTTCGGGCGCAAATTACGCCCGGGGTGTTATTAACGACCGCTATCCGGGCGCTAATAACGTCCGGGGTGTTATTAACGCCCGCACTCCGGGCGCTAATCGCTACAAAATGGCACTTTAATAAATAACTTTACTTATAGAGCATGTAACTAGAAGAAGTTGACTAAGGGGAAAATTTTCCTTATACAGAGAAGAAGTTGAATAGAGGAAAACTTTAAAATGCGGAGAAGGTTTATTTTCTCACTTTTTGTGAAATAAGTTTTTTAAAAATGTTGATAGTTACAGCCTTATCCTTTTAGAGGTGTACAACGTGAAATATATAGATGACATTTGTACAATGATTTCTAACAGCTTTAAAAAAACATTGTGCCGAAAATTTCAACTAGCAAATGGTGACTGTTGGTGTCTTTCCAAAAAGTGGAAAATAAACCTTGGCCGCACATTACTTATACAGAATGTCACTAGAAAGAGTTGACTAAGGGGAAAATTTTCCTTATACAGAATGTAACTAGAAGGAGTTGACTACAGGAAAATCTTCCTTATGCAGAATGTCACTAGAAGGAGTTGAGTAAGAGGAACATTTTCCTTATACAGAATGTCACTAGAAGGATTTGACTAGAGGAAAATCTTCCTTATACAGAATGTCACTAGAAGGATTTGACTAGAGGAAAATCTTCCTTATACAGAATGTCACTAGAAGGAGTTTTTTTTATTAAAATTAGTAGTTCTATTCTATGATAGAACGCGCACGGAGGCCACCGTTGGGCCCATTGTGCTTACTATATTGTTGTTTAGACATTTGCTGTTGTATCGAACCTTCCTGTACTAGCAATGTAGTTCAGGATGTCTTTTGGTTGCAAAGATCTAATTAGGCTATACCTAATGGTGTAACCACCTAAATGCTTTCTTCTTGCTGTAATAAAAGCAGGACAGTAGCAAAGAAAATGTTCAGCTGTTTCCATGTCTTCCCCACATAGGTCACAGCTTGGATCCGATCGAATACCTATTGTCGTCAAGTGTTTATTGAAGCTGAAGTGTCCTGTTACTGTGCCAACATACTTTTTCAGTCTAGTTCTGCTTACATTTAATAGGAATTTCGACGTTTTCTTGTCAATTCTAATGAGATTTTTGGCCTGGCGACAGCTTGGGATACTATGCCAGTGCGAAGCAAACCTTTTGGACCTTACAGTTGTTATTTTACGTCTTATATTGGAATATGGTGTTCCCATTACTGGCTCTGGACCTATGAATTTACTCAAGGCTCCCTTTTTCGCTAATTCATCTGCTGTTTTATTACCCTCTATGTTTGCGTGAGCTGGTACCCATAATAAGTCTATGCGGTTGTCTGAAGCAAGGTTGTTTAGTAAATCCCAACATTCTAAAGTTAGTGCTGATTTTATTTCAACTGATGATAGAGCTTTCAAAGCCGCTTCACTATCTGAGCAGATGAAGACGATCTTATTAGTGGTGTTACTATCTTTGATGGCATGGCAACCTTCTATGATGGCTCTTATTTCTGCTAGGAAGATCGAAACGTAGTTTCCCAATAGTATGGATCTTTGTATATTAAGTTTGTCACAGTATAATCCTGCTCCTGCTGAATCAAGTATTAGTGAACCGTCCGAGTACATAACTATTTCATGCTCTGGTGGGTAAATATCGTTAAACCAGTCCTCTTTTGGAGGTATATAGTTTAGTAAGGAGTTTAGTAAGAGGAACATTTTCCTTATACAGAATGTCACTAGAAAGAGTTGACTAAGGGGAAAGTACAGAACGTCACTGGAAGGGATTGATTAGTAGAATCATACAGAATGCCACTAGATGGAAGAATTTTTTTCTGTGCTCTTTTATTTTTAAAAAAGTTGTCAATAAGAAATCAAAAAATTACATGAAACCTTTATGAAAGTCATTGAGCACTACGATTTGAAATATAAAAATTTGAGTAAAAGGGATGAATAAAAACAATACAAAACGAGATGTGTACATTGAAATGTCCTAAGCTACTGAATTTAAATAACTTCCAATTTATTCTCAATAGTGACCGTGTACCGAATTATATAGCTGGGCGTTATTAACACCCCAGGCGTTATTAGCGCAAGGAGTGCACGCGTTATTAACACCCCGGGCGTTATTAGCGCCCGGAGTGCGGGCGTTATTAACACCCCGGGCGTTATTAGCGCCCGGAGTGCGGGCGTTAATAACACCCGGGCGTTATTAGCGCCCCGGGCGTTATTTGCGGCGGAGAAATGTCACGTCACCGGGTTATTAACGCCCGCACTCCGGGCGTTAATAACACCCGCACTCCGGCCGCTAATAACGCCCGGAGCGTTAATAACACCCGCACTCCGGGCGCTAACAACACCCGAGGCGTTAATAACACCCGCACTCCGGGTGCTAATAACGCCCAGCTGAGTAATTGGATAAACGCTACAAAATGGCACTTTAATAAATAATTTTATTCATAGAGCATATAACTAGAAGAAGTTGACTAAGGGGAAAATTTTCATTATACAGAACGTCAATAGAAGGAGTTGACTAGAGGAAAATTTTAAAATCCAGTAAAAGTTTATTTTCTCACTTTTCGTGTAATACGTTTTTTAAAAATGTTGATAGTGACAGCCTTATCCTTTACAGACTTGTTTTTCCTAAAATAATGTTTGAGAACTGCTCACTTCTATACAATAATGTTTGTTTCGCCACATTTCATTGGATTTCGATTTTTATAAAATACATTTCAGATGAAGTGCTTCAAGGCGACTCACATCGACACGCACTCAAATTTTCCTTATACAGAATGTAACTAGGAGTTGAGTAAGAGGAACATTTTCCTTACACAGAATGTCACTAGAAAGACTTGACTAAGGGGAAAATTTTCCTTATACAGAATGTCGCTAGAAAGAGTTGACTAAGAAGAAAATTTTCCTTATGTATCACCTTTACTGACGTCAACAGCGTGAAGTGTTTTTGTGATCTTAGCTTCGTCAATATAAACTGAGCCAATGTCTACCTCCTTCTTCAAGCCGAACTGTCGGGCCGTCTCTACATTCTCAGAGTAAACGCTCTCAAAAAACTTTGCAAACAGATCACATTTACCTTGCATGCTTACCGACCTTTCACTCTTGAGATACATGGAGCACCGAGTTTACATAATGCCAAAATTTCGATGGGTCTGATATAAGGTTGCACTCAGTCGTCTCAAGATATTTGTCATAAGATTGACGCTGTAACGAATCAAATTCAGCTCTTAGCGAGCAGAACGTTAATTTATCCCTTAGGCGACCTTTTTCTTTAAAGCGAGCATGTGCTCGATTTTTCCTAATTTTCAAATTCAGAAGTTTCCTAGAATACCAAGGCGGATGACTATTTTCCTTGAATTTCTTCAAAGGAACAAATCTTTCAAATCCTGGCTTGATGAGCTCATAAAACCGTTCAACCGTAGCATCAACTCCAGTGCAAGCTGAAAACTCGACAATCCAGTCAATTTGACTGAGGTGTTGGTTGAGTGATTCATAATGAGCCTTTCTGAAGTTGTATTCATGAGTTTCTGGGTTATGCTCGACAACGTTATCAGTTTCAATCATAAATTCTATTTCAATCGGCGGGTGAAAGCGATCTATCTTTACCATCGGGGCTATAACTTCTCGCACTGTTACTTCGCTACAGTCGCTACAGAAAAACAAATCCAATATATTACCTTGAAAATTTTGCACATAGTTAACCTGATGCAGATCAGAACCAATAAGCAGATGTATCAGTTCCGCATTGACTGATGAGTCAATAGAAGTCGGCAGTAGCGAGTTGCATTCTAATGCGATGGGACACAAAGAGTCATCCGAAGACACTGTCGACCATCGAACATCACTCATATTAAAATCACCCAATACGTATAGCCTATCCTCTACATTCAGATCAATGAAATCAATCACATGGCGCAGCTTTTCTGTGTAGTTTTGGTAAACCGCAATCGGCGAATTTGAGGGGATATAAAGACAGCAAATAAATGTGTACATGCTTCGGAACTGAATCTTGACATGGACAAATTCAATTGATTCTGTACCTGGCACTAACACTTTTTCGCTAGCCATATCTGATCTAACTGCGATAAGCGTTCCTCCTCCACTTTCGCAGGAACTATTCAGCCTTGACCTATCGCATCTATAAATACAATATTGGTTAGTGTTGAAAAGCTCACCGTCAGAGATAGATGGTAGCAGATTTGTTTCAGTCAGGGCTATAATGTCGTACTCAGAACTAGTTGAAGACAAGTAAAAATCATCGGTCTTCGATCTCAGCCACCTCACGTTCTGATAGTATATACAGCGATTTGCATTATTCAAAGGTACATGACTTATTGACGTCATACCATCTCCGACATTTGAAACAAAGTCATACGAGGGCACATCTTTATTCTCACTATCAGTTGGTAACAGGCTGTCATTAAACAAATTACGGAAATCCTCATCAATGATTGATGATTCATCAACAGGAAAATTCATGAGATTCGAATAAGTATTAACAAAATCGTCGTCAAGATTAGTACTAACACTAGGCACTACTCCCTCTCCGGCTGTGAGGTGTGCTCCACCATCGTCATTTTTTCCAATAAAAAATCGTCATTGAGGTCTGCGTTGACTGCAGACTCCATTTGAACCTCTGATACATCCAATTGCACAGTGTTCGTATCAGTAATCGATTGCTGAGTGTTTGTACGCCCAGAGGATTCAGTATTAAACTGATTACTGGACACTGGTACTTGCCTTGTGCGAGCAGAACGTGTGTTAGGACTCTTAACAATAAAGTCACGTATCCGAACACCGTTCGGCCAAAATGATGGTGAGGAAACTGTTGGATATAAGTCGAATGGTACTGACACGAGAAATTGTACGAATGTGGCATCTTCTGGCCTAATCGAACGGGGAACAGGAGAGGCGACCTTCACTTGCATTTCATCAATTTTCAGTTTCGAACAAACAAATCCCTTGAGTTTGATGATGCTCACATCAGGCGCAACGTTTGAAATTACAAGTTTTCTCGAGGATTTATCAGCCACGCTCATCTGAGTCGAGTGAGTCGGGTTTGCATTGCTGCGAGATTCTATCGCGTTTGACGAGCGAGCATCGTTGCAATGAAGCTTCGACGGATTAGATTGAGCGGGCTGACTGCGACGCCTTTTCATAGGATTCTTATTCAAACTACTAATCGTTTTGGCTGCAGGTGCAACCGAAAAATCTCCAATTGTTCTCTGAGTCGCCATGGACGAAATACTATTAGCGACACTACTCGTCATCCCACTCATTGCATTTAACAATCTACCAAGGTCACTTGATAGCGATAATGTCAAATGACTAATAGAGTCTTTCATCTCATTTATGGAGGATACAAATGGATTGTTTAAATTACAATCATGACAGTACCAGCGTATGTTCGGATTAGCTCCGAGAGCATTGACCAACGTTTTGCTTAACGATACGCATTTCGAATGATAAATGTTCGAACAGAGTCCATAACACTTTATAAACTCCGATTTATGTATCTCTTCGGTACATGTCTTACATCTAGCTGCCATCGCACTCAATTATTAAGGTAACGGTTAAAACGTAAGCGCTGTAATGGCGCAAGTCGAAACTATAAAAAAACTAAAAATGAGATTACAGATGATGTGGTTACAGAAAATGTGATCCACTTAACCGTATGACTAGACGGAAACGGTAGACCTGGTTATTGTAAATAAATATATAAAGAAATCACAAAATCTAGATCTGATGTTACAGTAACGTTTGGTGCAAGTAACGGCCCACTATGCGAAAAAAGAAACGAAGCGCGAAGAACAGTTTACTTGGTCACCTATTTATATATTACAATCACAGTGTTTTCCACAAAAATTGCTCTATCTGATGGGATAGTGTACAATTAGTCGTCCAACAGACAATATTCCTCAAAAAAATAGGTTTTTATCCCAATTTTAAGAGAACATCCACACAATTTACAGTAAATGACATAGAAGAATAAACCGCTTTATGCTGGTTCTAAAAAAAAATCTAACAATCACAGCTTTTCCCAGATAAATTGCTCTATCTGATGGGATAGTGTACAAATTGTGGTCAAGCGGACAATATTCTTCAAAAAATTAGTTTTTATCCCAATTTTAAGAGAACATTAGCACAATTTACAATCACTAACAATCACAGCTCTTCCGACAATAATTGCTCTATCTGATGGGACAGTGTACAATTTGTCGTCAAGCGGACAATATTCTTCGAAAAATTAGTTTTTATCCCAATTTTAAGAGAACATTCGCACAACTTGCAACCTATAGACACAAAAAAAAAATGCATACGTGACCAACGATAACAAAATAGCGCTCGTTTATTTTGCAATAATGGCTTGTACCGTATCAAACACCCGTTAGTCAGCTCTGATTTTCGACTCTCTGAATAAATATCTACACAAATAAGTTAAAATCTCTTTCAACAGAAAAGAAATTGTTGTCAAATCGTCAAATAATTATAAGATATGGTGGACCCATTAATTCACTGTAATTTGCAACTTCCGTAAAAAAAGCAAGCAATAAAAGCAAATGATAACTAAGAACAAAAAAAAACACGATCGTGGCAGAGCAATGTAAAACACGTTCGTTCGTTACGAATACCGACTACTACTGTTATACAGGGGTAATCACTACAGGCGATGTGAGACTTTTCATATGAAATTAAATCAACGAGGGGGTAGTTTGATGGTTAAAGTAATTTTATAACCACCAAACCGAAAACATTTTTTTATTGCCTTGGAATTCGAATTCGAATATCCAACACATAAACAAGTGTAACGTTCAAACCAGCTGGTCCGAGTCACATAGTAAAAATAAAAGATGATAAGTGTACCATTAAAACCAAAAAACTATTTTTTGTATTCGAAACTTGAAAAATATTCTGTCAGGAACATCACTCTCCTTTGAAGTTATGTTTATTCTGCATGCCGTATAAAAAGACAATAATGTTATTAATGATCACAATTTATTACACCTTTACCAATTACAAACACACATTTTTGTCCCCACAAATATTTCAGCAACTCAATGAATATTTGATTTAATAAAAGGCTGAGTGCTTAATAATTAAAGGGATTTGCACTAATCTTACGCACTGGACAAGGGATAGGTGTTGATGTGCCATGTGAAAACAGTACTTAATGTCTTTCGATGTTGGATAGAGAATATGTGTGTAAAAACATTTTATACCAAATGAACGAATACAACAGAAATGGCGTTTGTTGTTCGTGGTAGAAATGTGTAGCTATCAAGAAACTTATAGGAGTAGTTTTAGAATGTGGTTAGTATAAATCGTAAGGATAAATGTTTACTACTTTAGCATGTAAACATTAATCATTTTTAAATCGACAAAAATCTTCTACAACTCATTACATATTACTGTTCATAATGAACGTTTTTCAGATTCCAAGCCGTTTGGTACCCCTTGGTACCGGTGCCACTTTACTTAATCTTATTATAAATACCACTGTTACAAACTAAACGCGTCCGACAAAATATAGCTTATGGAAGAGTTGAAGCCAAGTTTTTTTGCAATAGACTGTAACAAGGTTCTTTATTCCCTTGACTGAAAGTTAAGGATTTTACACCACAAAATACCGAAAAATGTCTGTTACCACACCACTATGTGTATGTGTATGTATGAAATGTTATGAAAAACGTTAAATGTCTGATACCATTTTTCGTTGTGCGCACGATACTTACGATACTTGAGTAATTCTTAATCGATTTTCAAAATAATTTTTTTAATCGACGCAGAATCAAATTCCTGAGGCTAAGTTCGAAGATGGACTATGTGCGAACAAGGATCTGGAAGTTATTCATCAAAAACTCTAAAATTGGGCTGGAGTAGTTGAAAAGTAGTAGAACGATATAATTATAAAATAGAAAAGTAATAGAATAAAATAATATGAATTTTGGCTGGTTGCTCAGTGTGTGTCGTCTTCGTAAAAATTGTGCGCAGACGACCTTCAACTATCGCGATGTTACATAGTTGATTTATCGTGACGATAGTTGGAAGAATAGTGACAATAGTTGAACTATCGTGGCAAATGTTGAACTGTAGTTACGATAAGTTACGATAGTTGAACTATAGTGACGATAGTTGGAACTATCGTGACGATAGTTGGAACTATCGTGACGATAGTTGGAACTATCGTGACGATAGTTGGAACTATCGTGACGATAGTTTGAACTGATAGTTGGAACTATCGTGACGATAGTTGGAACTATCGTGACGATAGTTTGAATTATCGTGACGATAGTTAAAACTATCGTGACGGTAGTTAAAACTATCGTGACGGTAGTTGGAACTATCGTGACGATAGTTGGAACTATGGTGACGATAGTTGGAACTATGGTGACGATAGTTGGAACTATTGTGAC
Organism: Pseudolycoriella hygida; assembly: GCA_029228625.1. Lineage (NCBI taxonomy): Eukaryota > Metazoa > Arthropoda > Insecta > Diptera > Sciaridae > Pseudolycoriella > Pseudolycoriella hygida. Next base: position 88,282,510 of record CM055406.1, read on the forward strand.
AATAATTGGAACTATCGGGACGTAGTTGGAACTATCGTGACGATAGTTGAAACTATCGTGGCGATAGTTGTTGCAATAGTTGAACTGTCGTAGCGATAGTTGGAAATATCGTGGCGAGAATTGAACTATCGTTGAGATAGTTGAACTATAGTGGCGATAATTGAGCTATAGTGGCGATAGTTGAACTATCGTGACGATAGTTGTTACGATAGTTGAGCTATCGTGGCGATAGTTATTGCGATAGTTGAACTGTCGTGGCGATAGTTGAACTCTCGTGGCGATAGTTGAAACGATTTCCTTAAAGAATTTGACCTTTTGTGTTTGCGTTTGTGTTTGTTGTTGTACAAAAAAATCTGAAAATAATTTAAATTGGGATATTGTTGCATATTTTGGTCTTTGGTTCTGGTATTTATTACAACTAAATATAATATGGTTCATGTCTTTATCTACGTTACAAGTATCACAGTTAGCAGTCTCAATTTTTCCAAATAAGAAAAGCTTTTTACCACATAGCCCATGCCCTGTCATTAGCCTATTTATAATTTTTACCGCGTGCCCTGAGAGTGGCATTTTATAGAACCATGGTAATAACCCTACCTGCGGGTGTATTTTATGGAAATCATATTTTTTATTGGCCATTTCTATCTCATATTGCTCTTGCCATTCGTCAATATAAATCTTATTAATAATCCTCATGGCGTCTGTATGTGTGAGGGGAACTATTTCTTCAATAACATCATCGAGCCCTTGCTTAGCAAGAGTGTCCGCAATCTCGTTTCCCTCAATATCACAGTGTGAGGGTATCCATTGGATCGTAATTTTCGTATCACTCAGAAGACCGGTTTTATTTAGTACATCTTTAGCTAAGTAATTCCTGCTATCCCGTTGTTGTAACAATTTACAACTATTGGCCGAATCCGTATATATAACTACTCTTTTATCACAATCCCTAATCTGTTCAATACTTTTGTAGATAGCTAGTAATTCTAAATTACTAATCTGAATCCTATCTTCTATACCTTCCGATATAAAAATTGTTTTAGCATCTGTAATTCCTATTCCCCCTTTACCTACATCTTTAGAGCCATCCGTATAGAATGCCCTGTGGTCAAAATAATACAATTTATGATTTTCTAGGAATACATTTTTCCACTGTGCCGGACTCAAATTATTTTTTACCATTTTGTGTTCGCCTATTATTTCTAACTTTTCCCTCACTTCCACATTTCCCGCCTTAATAACTCCCCTCACTTTCCCCATTGGTTCTATTTGATGCATGTACCCTTGTGCTATTTGTTTAATAAAAAGTCTATGTTTTGATTGTTCTCCATCATAGTAATTCCGTCTAAGATATTTAGCTAGTGGGAGATCCAAACATAGTACTCTTTTAGGGTAATCCACTTCCTTCTGAGTTCTAAGGGGAATTCTCCAACCGCCGCATACAAAGATGCAACAGGTGTGGTTTTTAAAGCTCTGAGACAAATCCTAATACCCTTATTATAGGCTACCTTTATTTTGTTAAGCAGTTTATCGGTTGCTTTCCCATAGATAGATGATCCGTAATCTATAACACTTCTGCCAATAGTTCTCAGTATGTTAAGCAGAGTTTGAGGATGACCCCCCCATTTATTGCCTGCTACCATTTTTATTATGTTTAACCTTATTTCAAATTTAGCTAGTGTTTGATGTATATGTGTCTTAAATTCTAATTCCTTATCCAGCCATATCCCCAAATACCTTACCTCATTTACCCAGTCTATAAATTTACCGTTTATCATTAAGAATGGTCCAAACCTTGTCTCATGAGGGAAGAACCACATAGCTTTTGTTTTATCTAAACTAATTGTCATTTCGAGATCTTGTATTATCATCATAAATTTGTTGACCGTTTTTTGCAGCCTGTCACGAGTTTCTATAACATCTCTCCCACTAGCCAAAATAGCTATGTCATCTGCAAATTGGAATAGTTTAGTGTGGTCCGTGTCACATTGGAATATCTCTGATGTATAAAGTACGAACATAATAGGGCTTAATACGTCCCCTTGTGGAACTCCCTTACCTGTTATTCCCTTTATGTATCCCACCCTGGTTTCGATTGAAAGGTGCCTTTCCCTGAAACATTCGTAAACCCAGTTTGACATTTGTTCTGGCATTTTCATCTTATGGAGCATAAATTTTAATTTATCTAAATTCACTTTATTAAATGCATCTTCTAAATCCAAAAAGATTGCCATCACTTTACCTTCTCTTCGCTTCTCGTCAAGCTCAGCTAGAAAATGGTTTATGCAATCAATTGCAGACTTTTTCCTTATGAACCCATAGCTTGCTTCGGGTACCTTATTATTGTTTTCTAACCAGTCACTGATGCGGTTTTTGACTAAGGAATTTATTATTTTCAGATAAACAGATAATAGAGAGATCGGTCTATGACTGTTTATTTTTTCATAATCCCTTCCCGGCTTTGGAATCAATACAAGTGTTATTTCCCTAAGGGTTTTCGGTAGATCTTGATACATCCACAATTTGTTGATTACTTCAAGTAATTTTTCCTTCAATTCTCTTGGGAACTGCTTAATGTACTCATAGGTTATTTTGTCCATTCCCGGCGCTGTCGATTTTTTAGACACAATAATATCATTCAGTTCCTGTAAGGTAAAAGGGGCTTCTCTCCCTTGTGAATAATCAACTAGTTCTCTACTATTATCAACCTTATCCTGACATAATGTACTAAGGTACTTTTCGGCCATATTGGGATCGTTATATATATAATTAGGGTGCGAGAGACATGAACTGTTTGCTAGTGTGCGTACGTTTTGAAAAATATTCTTTATAGGAGTGGTAGGAGATAGTCTTTCAGACCATTCCCTCCATGTTCTCCTTCGTTCTTCCCTCAGTTGATACTTAAATTTCGCATTGCTCTTCCTAAATTCTATGAGTTTGTTAAGCGTTGGCTTCCTAAAGTACTCTATTAGTAATCGTTTCTTTTCTTTGTGTAACTTTTGTACTTCCCCCTTCCAGTATGGTTTGGGTTTGTACTTCGTTTGTATCCTAGTGCCCTTCCTCTTAATTGTGGCTGTGTCTCTGACTATCTCCAATTGTTCCATAAATGATTCAAGATTATCTATGGAATTTATATCCATCCGACTTAAGTTTTCCTTAAAGCGTTCCATGTCTACTTTATCTTTAAGTTTGGTCTGTCCTTCTGTCATCCCGTTTATGATTGTCATATTTATAATTCTATGGTCAGACCCTAAACTTTCAATGGCGAGATCCCATTCTATTACATAACCCATATCAGGTGAGCACCATGTCAGATCAAGGGGGTTAGCCCTTTCTTGGCCCCCAGGTATCCTTGTTGGTCTCCCGTCATTTAATAGTAGGTACTCTTCCATCATTTCGTATAAACTTAGACCGCGTTGATCCGTGTGTTGGGAACCCCATACCGGATGCGCAGCGTTAAAGTCTCCGCCTATAATCACCTTATCGTATTTCTTTATGTCAGTTAGAACCTTCTTCAATTGTTGAATAACCTCGCCTTCCTTTAATGTTTTTATTTTGGGTGGTATATACACTGAGAAAAAACACAAATTTACCGGAAGATTTTTTGTTTCAACGCCTATTGTTTGAACCGGCTCATAATTTTTCATTTTTATTTCCTTAAAAATTATGCCAGTCTTAATTAGGATTTCTACCCCCCCGAACCCTTCCTTAGGACCACATTTATTTATTACATTATAGTGTTTCAAGAAAAAAGGCTTATTGCAAATATTTACATTTCCCGTTTTCAACTTAGTTTCAGACATCATTGCAACATGAATATTTTCCTTACTGAGGTAATCATTTAATTCCCCCTCCTTAACCCCATTCCCCTTATATTATGTTGTATAATGTTTAGTTTAGTGTGTTTAATATTATCCTATTTTAATCTATCACAGCCCATTGTACCCTTATTACTATTTATATTTACATTAGCGTCAGCAGTATTCAGTATCTGTGCTAGGTCGTTTCTCCCCTTGTCCAGTTGCTTATTTGTTATATGAACCATTATTATTCCCTTCACTGACAGCTTCCGCTGTGCTTAGGTCAATATCCTTACTGCAATCCTCCTGTATCCCCTCAGTTTTACTTCTATTTATCACCTGACTTAAGATGTCCAAAAGGTGTATAATGTTGTCAACTAATTCTGTGTCTACGTTAAGTTCGTCATTATTATTCAAAGCAGTTGTCAAAGTATCTATTGCCTTTGCCATTTGCATAACTTTCCCTAGCCCTTGTTGGTTTCCGCCTTTGTTTCCCTCCACTAATAGAGTGTCCTGATCTTCTTCGCCCTTGTTGCCTCTCTGTAATTTTATATAATCCTGGTATTGCAACTGTAGTTGATTGTCAGTTTTTACTTGGAATTTTGCAGTACTTCTCTCCTCATCCCGTTTAAATTTTTTATTAGGGGCTCCCGTTCCTTTTAATTCAGGAAACTCATTCATATGCTTCGCAATGCTGTATTGGCTACTTATTTTCGGATATAATTCATTTGCCTCATAAAAAGACAAATTCTTATACACCATTGCTTCTTTTATCAAAACATTTCTCATGTACTCAGGACAAATTTCACTATCTGCTCCATGATTCGGGCTATTACAGTTTTTACAACATACCGGAAGAGAACACAGTTCCTGTTCAAGTGGGTGTACCCCACCACACTTGCTGCAGGTCTTCTGTTCTTGCTTACAGAATTTGATCAAATGTCCAAACTTTTGACATTGGGTACAGCGCATAATTCGAGGAATATAGTGTTTCACAAGCCGTTTCGAGTAATTCAAGGTAACATTATTCGGTACAAATTGACCCCGAAAAGATATTTTGACCGTACGCGTATTTATTAATTGTTTTTCCCCGCTGTTAAATACTGTCCTTTTAAATCGAAATACCTCTTGAATGGGAAGTTCCGATTCAAGATTCTCCTTTAAATACTCATCCGTATATTCCGTCGGAATGTCAAATATGACACCCATTTTTACCACATTATTATATGGAATGCAAATTTCAAACTCAGGAAAGGCACCTTTCCCTTCCTCTAGAAGTTTATTAGCCGTTCTAGAATCCACAAAATACACCCGCACTTTGTTAAAACCTGCCAAAGCAATTCTTAAGACACCCTCTACGCCATTTTTCTTTAATAGGGCTCCAATATGAAAGTCATTTACCTTCTTATTTTTATCACAATTCGTAATTTCCACAATGTACGGACCAACATCTCCCGTACCATAGAAAAACTCAATATTGTTCGTTAAATTTTTATTTGGAATTGTTCCATCTGCTTTATTATCATACACCGGGCTCACAACCCGTTCCCTTTTTGCGTTCATCGCCATCTTGGACGATGATGCACTTTTGTCACAATCTGAATCAGATTTAAATTTATTTAAATCATCACCATCCGACTGCGTTTCCGCTGTACGTTTATTGTTATGATTTTTTTTTTTATGTTTCTTGTAATGTCTGTAAAGTCATTACGCCTGTTTTTAATAATTGTTGCATGGCTATTGCCATGCTTTTTACTATGCACCATCCAATGATGGTGTCAATTTAACCAAAAAAACCAAATCAAAATTTATGCAACTCACCCCAATATATTTCTTTCACCACAATATAATTTTTATTTATAATTATTCCAGCAAACACAATCACTATTATTTTTCTTTACCCGAATAAAATATTTACTCTTTTTATGTCCCGAATATGAAACACAACTTTCCAAAGCCGAGCAAGAAAAATCGGAATAAACTTTGACTACAGTCTTATTGCGTCCGTTCACCCCGAGAGTCAATGCAAAAGTGGAAGGATTAAATGTAAATATGAACGGCTGATTGAATGAGCGCGTTTGGATCTAAATGTCGAATGATGAAAAGTGATGTTCGAATTGTATGTGAGTTCGTCTGTGCATTAGTAGATGCCGCCACACTACTCCCATCCTAGTAATTTCATTACGATATAGTTATTCGACAACTGAAATTTAAAGAAGAAGAAAAATGTATTGGTAAACAATTTTATTGAAGAGTGAATCAATGAACGTTTTGCGTGATTTGTGTTTTTTGATTTTCAGTAAGATCCTCTGCGATTTTCGGTGTCTGAATCGTCGGAACTTGATGACGATGAAGTGTCCGATAGTTTTTGGTCGGCGGCGATTTCTAAGAAATAGCTTGGCTGACTGTAGTAGCTGTTGGCTTGGAAATAGAGCGTGCCACAGTTGTGCGTGTTGGGTTTCTAACTAGATGCCGGTGTATTTCCATGGTTATTGCTCTGATTTCTAACGTGTGTGCGCTTTGCTTCGCTATGCCACTGCGAAGGTGTTGTAGCTCTTGCATGAGGTTCTCTAACCAGGTTGGTGTGAGAGTATGTGATGCGGAATTTTTGTTTGTTGCCATTTTAGCGTAAGTATTAGTACTAACTACTAATAGTGTATCTGTTGGGAACTTGGTAGTAGTGGTGATCACTAGTAATTGATTTGAGGTTTGACTTGAACTTGATGAAAGTTGAAGTGAAGTTTGAAACTAAAAGGGTTTGAACTAATAATTTTTGCTTTATATAGTGTGAACAGTGAGAGAATTCCGTTAAAAAAAGGCGGGTTATCATGAGAAAAACGATTTTATGTTTTGCAGGGTTGCCTAATATTATACTACACTGAGAAGCGTACTTTTTTATATATCCAGTTTAGGAAAAATGCCGTAGCAACTGTTTCTGCTTTGATGTCCGCGAGTGGAATAGCTTCCGGCCACCGAGAAAAGCGGTCTATACATGTCAGACAGTACATGTATCCTGGGTTGTCAAATGGTGTGTTAAGCGCAATATAGTACTCCTTATGTACCTTAGCCTCTGTCCACCTACTCCTACATCCTATCCTACCCGTGGTGACACCTGTTATAGTGAGCAACCCCACGAACGATCAGGTAACCAACCCTGGTGTAGTAGTGTGGGTCACTTAGCTGAAGGATGAGGGGGGCTGTCTTCGGGTAGTACCTAGCCGCTACGTTTAGAGAGGGCTGAAGACAGCTAGGCGCTATCAAGATGGGATGGCGGCTTAGCATGGTGGCGAAGGATCTCGACGGTAAGAGACAACGGCAGCATGCAAAGTCCTAGTCAGATGGACTACCATCATTCACCAGTGCCACGGGCACATTAAGACCAACGCCAGTGCGGTCCTAATTACGGCATACTGGCAAAGCATTGAACACGGACAAAGAATATCGACCAGCGGATGAAATTTTAGACAAGGGCTGACAACTGTGGTATTCCACTACCTTAATAAGGAAAGGTGACATCTTCACGAAACGGCTAGTGGGCTAATATCATGGTTGCCCCCGTCCCGGTAAAACCTTGGCAGGCCTCCAAGTACGTTCGAAAGCTCGTCCTGTGAAAAGGAGGTGTAGGCTCAGATGAACATTACTGACTAATACCGATCTGGCTCTGAACGCGGTGCCCCATGAAGGACCGTGTCAACCCTAGCATGGCCTCACTGCTTGCATAGATAACCATGAGATCACGAAGGTAACTACACAATCGAGTTGGAGATAGCGGCTTGGAGGGGGGACCCAACAGCATGGAATTAGGAAAGGAAGGGAAGGAGTTAAAAGAAAATCAACAAGAAAATCAACAGGGAAAGCAGCAGAGGAAATCGGAGGATCAGCGGATGGATCAATCGAAGGTTCAGCTATTTGACGTGTTCGCAAGACGATCGAAAGTGGCGAGGTCGCCCCCGGGAAGGGAAGCGAGAAGTATAGAGGTTATCCACACAGACGTTCTCCACAACGACGACAACGATGAACCAAAGCAGACAAAAGTGGAGCTAGTTAAAAAGATGGTGAAAGAGTTACACGAATTTATACAAAATAAAAATAACGTGCACAAAGACATTAAGACGAAGGTGATCAGCATTCGAGCCTGCCTAAACGAAGTGGAACAGGAAGATAAGCCGTGGAGGATGCGGAGATTCGAAGCCAATTACAAGAAGGCGAGA
>CM055406.1:88291020-88307739 GCA_029228625.1 Pseudolycoriella hygida
TGTGATGTGTATTGAAAGAGATCTGAATGTAGACTCACTTTTATTGTAAACGTTATAATACTTATGCGTGACGATGGTGTTACAATGCTTGTCATTATGAACTAACCCTACATCTCCCTTCAAGATTAGTTTTCATCATTCTTTTTTTTTTTTTTTTTTTTTTTTTTTTTTGATTCATACATTGATGAAAAATAATCTTGACCAATAATTCTATGATAGAATGATAATTATTTAAAATAGGGGAAAAAATAAGAAAGAATAAATTAAAAAAAATCAAAATAATGAGGGAAAAAAAAAACTAATAAGATTAAAAAAAATATATATAAAAAATTTCATGAATAATACTTCAGATCATTTGTAGATTTTTCCGCTCCTTGTTTTCGATGGACTGAAAAACAAATTGTTATTTGATAAGCGAATCGCATCATCTTTCAAGTTCGAATTGGATCTTTTATCGCACCTCAAAAAACTGGAATTTCTCCGGTAGGTGTTACCATTTTCGCATCTAACGATGTACGAGCGTGGCGTGGAGCACTTATGCAGCACTATTGCAGGTTCCCAGTGCTTTGTGGTGTGATTTTGCGCAAAAATTCTTTGACCTACTTCGAAATCTGCCCTACTCTTTGCACTCCGATCATAATAATGTTTACAGTTGAAAGATTTTTTTACTATCTGATCATGAATTCCGACATTGATCTTCGGCTCTAGAAGCTTCTCACTTATAGGTAGCTTCGTCTTCAGCCGCCTATTAAACATCATTTGCGATGGTGACACTGACAAATCCTTAGTTGGAATATTCCTGTATTCCAGCAAAGCCGTAAGAAGTTCCTCATTCGTTCCCGTTTTTTTCATCATGTCCTTGACTATTTGTACTGCTCTCTCTGCTAAGCCGTTAGATTTTGGATACCTGGGAGAACTAGTTATAATTTCGAAGTCCCAATCTTTAGCAAACTTCTTGCATTCTTCGGAATTGAAAGGAACGTTGTCAGCTATTATAGTTTTAGGGATACCTAATCTAGAGAAAATTTCCGCCCACGCTCGAATCACTTCCCGGGACCCCTTGTTCTTCATCTGCTTGAATTCAATCCATTTGCTGTAGTAGTCGACGACGATAAGGAAAACTTTGCTCAAATATTCGAAAATATCACACCCAACTTTATAAAATGGAATCTCCGGGATCTCATGGGGCATTAGCGGTTCTTTAGTCATCGACTTTACAAGAGCGTTACAACGCGCACAGTCACGAACTTCTTTTTCAACGTCATCATTCATTGACGGCCAATAAAATAATTCTCGGGCTCGTTTACGCGATTTATTGATGCCGGCGTGTGACTCATGGATCAACTTTACGACAAATGACCTCAACGATGCGGGTACGACTATCCTATCCTCGAAAAACAAAATTCCGTTTTCCACTATTAGGTCATTCCTCATCTTAAAAAAATGACGAGCATCTTCATGAACCTTCGTCTTGTCATTTGGCCAGCCCAACAAGCAATAATCTGACACTTTCTTCAAGATCTTATCATCATTAGTCGCATTCCTGAAAATTTCTTCCTTCTTGCTACCTACACTTAAAGACATGACTGCCGCTGTGAACAAATGATCTTCTTCTAAGTTGCCCGTTTCCCTATGGTTCCTGCTTAAATAATCGGCTATGTACATGTACCTGCCAGGTGTATATGCTACCGTTAAATCGTAGCTGAGTAGCTTCAGACGCATTCTTTGTAGCTTAGCTGAAGGAATCTTATGAATATCCTTTTGCATTATCGACATTAGAGGTTTATGATCGCTCTTTACTTCTACGGTTCTTCCGTAAATAAAATAGTGGAACTTCTTGCAGGCGAACGTTATCGCCAAGAATTCCTTCTCTACTTGAGAATATCTTTTTTCAGTGTCTGATAGACTACGCGATGCATAAGCTATTGGCATGCCCTCTTGCATCAGGCATGACCCTAACCCGTGCTGAGATGCATCAGTTTGGATCACTGTTTTCTTATTCGGATCGAACGACTTAAGAACAATTGAACTGGTAATATTTTCTTTGATAGCATTTACAGCCGCTGCGTGCACCTCTGTCCATCTAAATATTGTCCCTTTTTTCAATAGCTCCCGCAATGGCTCGATCAACTGAGAGAGTTTGGGAGTAAATTGGCGAAGATAGTTTATAGTTCCTAAAAAACTCTGAAGCGATTTCCTGTCATGAGGATCCTTAAACTCGCGAATAGCCTTTATACGATCGTCATCTATCTGCATGCCATCTTTAGAAAATATATGACCTAAATATTTGACCTTCGTCAGTCGAAATTGAAATTTATTTGGATTAAATTTGATATTTAATTTTTCCGCTCTTTCAATGACAGCCATCAGTACCCTGTCGTGCTCCTGAACCGACTTCGCATGAATAAGCAGATCATCGACAACAGCAATAACGCCCGGAATGTCACCGAAATTCTCACAAACAAACTTCTGGAATAGTTCGGTGGCGATGCAAATACCGTATGGTAATCTCTTGAACTGATAGTTCCCAAAAGGAGTACTAAAAGTGCAGAGTTTCTGCGATTCATCATCAATCTGGAGTTGCCAAAAACCTTCCCGAAGATCTAAAACCGAGTATACGCAAGAACCTAACAATTTCTCTGACACCTCATCCAGAGTCGGAACCAAAAATTGCTCTTTCACCACGCACCTGTTCAGTTCCTTGGGGTCAAGACAAATTCTCAAATCCCCGTTAGGCTTCTGTGCACTTACTAAATTATGTACCCATTCCCTTGGCTCATCTACTTTTACAATAATACCCTGCTCCACCATTTTGTCTAATTTCGCCCTCAATTTCGAGTACATAGACGAAGGGACTCGTCGCGCTGCTCTAGCCACTGGCGTTGCGCCTGGTTTTATCGCAATTTTATACTTTTTTGAAGATTTACCGATTCCATTGAAAACCTCATAATGATCTGATATGATTTTATCCCTCAGTAACTCATTCGTTTGAATTTTAATTTTTTCCACGTTGTTCACGGACCGACTCCCTGACCTTCTTATCAACCCCCACTTCTCAATCGTCGGTAAACCCAAGATCGGTACGAAATTTTCCTTAATTACTATAAATTCTTCCAAAGTCACTTCATTTTTGTGCATACACACGACATAGCACTTACCCGCAGGTATTATCTTTTGACCACTGTACGCTTCAAGTACATCGTCGGTCCGATAAATGATAGCAGCTTTGTCGATTCGTTTTAATAACTTTAATGGAATAATATTTACCTCTGATCCGGTATCGAACTTGATGGGGATGGTGGTCTCGTTTAATCGAATATGTTCAGTCCATCCTCTTCTTCGCTTTCTAGATTCAAATTGAGAATTAACTACGTTATTTACTTTTATAATTTTGATCGAATGAATAAAAACTTCACCATCATCACAATGTTTCTCAGTTTCAATTGATTTAACTTTTTTCATTCTACAAACTATTGCGAAGTGATTTGGCTTCTTGCAGTTGTTGCATAGCTTTCCTTGTGCCGGACACTTGGCGTTTCCATGTGACATGTTGCACCGGTTGCAGCGATATTGTTTTCCCGAGGGCTTGTTGTAGTTCTTCGTTGGTGTTCTATTGAATTTTTTATTTCGTATCTCGTGTACTGGATATTCCGGAGCCGTTTCGCGTTGCATGATTTTCGCTTGTCCTTTTGCCATTTCCGTGGCACGACACAGATCAGTAGCCTCTTCCAATGTAATTTTACTTTTTAACATTTTTTCTTGGAGGCTTTTGTCGCCAATGCCCATCACTATCCTGTCTCTTATCATTTCGTCTTTGTTGTCTCCGAATTCGCACGTTTTTGCTAGCTTTTTTAGGTTCACCAAAAAACTGTCGAATCTTTCCCCGTCCTTCTGATTCCTCGAGTAAAAAATGAAACGTTCGTATACAACGTTCTTCTTTGGAACACAAATGTTCTCGTATGCTTCGACCACGCTCTTAAACGACTTCTTTTGTTCAAGTGTTAGTGGCAACGTGTCAAATAAATCCAATGCATCTGTACCAGCTGCATTGAGAAAGACTGCAATTCTAGCCTCGTCTTTCTTTGTGTTGCACTCAGTTGCCACCTCGAAGACATCGTACGCTTTTTTGAATAGCCGCCAATTCTCCGCCACGTTGCCATCAAAACTTAGATCGTCTACTTTTTTCACAAACTCCATTTTCTTTCTTTTCTTATTCTTACAGCGTTCACGTGACTTAATTTTTTCGATTATTTTCTCTTTCGCTCTTAATTCCAACAATCTCTTTGATCTTCGAAGCTCTTTTGATTTATTTTCACTTTTGCCACGATAATTAGTAGACTTTTTTCTTAATGTCTTTAGCTTACTAATCGGTTTAAGATCAACCACCATTTCCTCTTTTCCGTAACGCTTTATACAATTATAATTGTTCTTTCAGCAATTACCGACTGCGCCATGTGAGATGTGTATTGAAAGAGATCTGAATGTAGACTGACTTTTATTGTAAACGTTATAATACTTATGCGTGACGATGGTGTTACAATGCTTGTCATTATGAACTAACCCTACAATTATCGCCTCATGGACGATATTATTGTATCAGTGGACGATATTATCGTCTTGGACGATAATCCACTGGAAGATTTTGCACCCCGCCAATCAAGACCTCATTGTTCTTCTTGCCTAGCTCATTGTAAGCTTCTTTACATTGAAGCACTGAGGCTGAACTGACTATGGGGGATTCCAGAGCTTCAATTGAGGCTTGGCTATCTTTGCTGGAATTTTTTGAAAGACTCGGTGCTAACCAGTTCAGATATTGCTAGGAGCTCAGCTTGCATTACCGTGGTGAAGTGTCCCAAAGATATAGAAACTTCAATCCCGGCTTCTTCACTGATAAAACCAGCTCCAGATAGCCCTTCTTTCTTGGACCCGTCTGTGTAGCTCACTAAGCCATCCTCTGGGGTATAGATTTTTTCCATACCTAGCCATTCCTCCCTACTCGGTATGACACACCTAAAATTATCCTCCAGCATCAAGATAGTCGAGATCATAAAGAGAGTTTCATCTTTTATTAGGTTTGTAATTGTGATGTGTCCTGTAGCCGAGCCCGGTGCCCAGAATCCATTACATTGGATATTAAGAGCTGAGCTAAAAGCTGTAGATTTTACAAATAAGTCTAGCGGTGGGATAGATAGAAGTGTCTCTAGGGCCCTTGTGGCTGTACTGACTTTCGCCTCAGTCATGCACAAACATGCTAACCTCTGCAGTTTATCTAGCCTCTTTTTTGCTGTCCCTGTCTCACCCATGGCAGAACATTGGTCTAACTACTGCTGTGTATATCCACCAGATGGCTCTTGGGGATAGACCCCAGGTTCTTCCGAAGGCATTTCTGCACATCCAGAAAGTTCCAATTGCCTTATCTAGCTTGTCTATTAGATGCATAATCCAAGTCATTCTATGGTCGAAGGTGACCCCTAGGTATTTTACCATCGCCCTTAGGTTAAGTATTTCCCCAAAGAGTCTAAAACTTCCGAGCTCCAGTTCATCAACATTGCTTTTCCTTTTAAACAGAATCAATTTCGTTTTTCCTGGATTTACCCTTACACCATTCTTCTACTACTTTTAACACTTCCCTCATTAGGTCTCCTAAAGTTGTCGGGCAGATTCCTCCGATAATGACCGATACATCATCTGAGTAGCCCTGGGTGAAAATTCCAGATTGATTGAGTTTGACTAGGAGAGAGTCTATTACAATGCACCAAAGTATAGGTGATAGTATGCCCCCTTGGGGACATCCCCTAGTCACTCCCAGACTGGTTGTGGTGCCACAAATGCTAGCTTCCACAGTTCTACATCCCAACATCCTGACAATCCATCTTGCAGCAATGTCTTCCGTATGTCTTTCTCTGACAGCTTTCTCAATTATGTCAAAACCTGTGTTATCGAAAGCTCCCTCTATATCCATAAAACATCCCAAGGCTACTTGTTTGTTTCTCAGAATGCTTTCGATTTTTTGGGTCATTTGGTGAAGTGCCGTATCAGTGGATTTCCCCGTCTGATAAGCATGTTGGTTCACGTGAAGTGGAAAATTCCTTAGGACTTCTTTCCTCAGGTAAAAGTCGAGAAGCGTTTCTACTGATTTTGCAGAATAGACATCAGACTGATGGGCCTAAAGTCTTTGGCTTCGCTGTGAATCGTCCGCCCAGGTTTGGGTATGAAGGCTACTCTAACTCTTTCCCAGTCCTTAGGTATGTAGGTCAGTGCAATGGAGCTCTTAAAAATGCCGATCAGTCGATGGAGGAGTAGTTCCATGCCTTCCTTGAGTAGAGCTGGAAAAATCCCGTCCGGTCCAGCTGACTTAAAGGAATGAAATTTGTGGATCGCAAATTTCACTTTCCCTTTCTTAGTCAACTTTCCAGCGAACTTCCAGTTAGCCCTACTTGGTATATGCCTATTAAGGTTAGGTTTTCTATTTATCAGTTGGGTGCTACCCGGGAAATGGGTCTCGAGAAGGTGTTCAGCTGTTTCCTTTCCGCCTGTGGTGTAACTTCCATCTGGTTTGAGCAAGGAGCCTACCTGAACGGCCGGATCCTTAGCTAAGATCTTGTGGACACGCGCATATGCCGGTATCGAGTTAGCCTCCTCAAAGAATTTTTGTTTTGTTTTTTTTTATGGATATTTAAGGTTTCTTTGTACTCTTTGAGGAGGTTCCTGTAGATAGCCCTGTTTTCCTCTTGATTTGGACCCTTTCCTGCTTTGTTCCATGCCTTCCTAAGTTCCCGCTTTTTTTCCTCTACGGACTTACTCCAGACTAAATTCTTATAAAGAGGTTTAGGGTAGGATAGGGGACATGCAGAGTGATAGGCTTTCAACAACGCTGAGGTGAGTACTTTATTTGCCTCTTCCAGCCCCTCTACCGTCGTGTAGCTTTCATAAAAGACCATTTTGTCTAGTTCTTCACTAAGCTGTCTTCTATAGGAGTCCCAATTTGTCCCAATTCGTCCCAATTTGTCCTTCTCGGATTCCTGTAAGGTTTTCTACCCGGGAAAGACCCTCTGAGTCGAAACTTAATCAGTTTGTGATCTAAATAAGTTTCTTCCTCGGCCACTTCCCATGAATGAATTTTCTCCGCCAGGCTGCAGGATACCATGGTAACATCTATGCATTCCTTTCTAGCCGAGTTGGTAAAAGTTGGCTTCCTTCCTCTATTTACTATCGTAAGGTCTGTCGTTACTACGTAATTGACTAACTCTTCCCTTCTCCTATTTATGTCGTTACTACCCCATATCGTGTGGTGTGCGTTCGCGTCAGCACCTATGATAATGGGAATGCCTTCCTTCTTGCTATAATCTACAACCTTAGCCAGATGGTGGCCTGGGGGGTTAGCGTTTAAGTCGTAGGGCATGTAGATTGATACTACAATGCAATCTCCATCCTCTCCATTTCCACCACAGTTTCAGAAAATCTTTCATTGATTTGTGGTCAGCATTTAGAAAGCACAACGAGCCGCATGAGTAGCTGCTTCAGCTCCGCATTTTGTCCCGTAACCGATCTGTAACCGCCTCGTCGAATCGTCTTTCCCAAAAAATCTGGTAAATATGCGTATAAATGAAGCGTTTTATACGAGAGAGAAATGAAATTATGTTCCGCTTACAACATCTATATTCGCCAGCAGCTTAACAAATCTCCAAGTCCATTCCCGGATTGTCTTCTCATCCGCTTTGAAAATCGCTCGTCTATAAGACTCCGATGAATATTCCTTTAAAAATGTCAAACACCATAACAAATGCTTAGGTTGAGCATTACGAGGTACCCTCATTTCTATCTTCTTCCAGACAATGGAACATACATTCGGCGTTA
The DNA here is from genome assembly GCA_029228625.1 of Pseudolycoriella hygida. Classification (NCBI taxonomy): domain Eukaryota; kingdom Metazoa; phylum Arthropoda; class Insecta; order Diptera; family Sciaridae; genus Pseudolycoriella; species Pseudolycoriella hygida. Next base: position 88,298,878 of record CM055406.1, read on the forward strand.
CACCGAAGAACGACTTAAGGCGCCGTAACGCAAGCTTCGTCGTTGATAGTCTCGTCTTGGTGTAACCACTTCCCAATTTTAAGAACATATGGCCATCCATGCCTACAGAGAATGAATGAAAATATTTCACTGGTGAGCAACAACAAAAACGTTCATTCATAACAACAAATAATTCTAAAGGTTTATAGACCGGTCTTGAAACTATAAAAATTTTGTACGACTATTACGAACACTTGCGTCACATTACATTTTGCTGTGCTATGTACTTCACTTTGTTCCACATAAGAACATAAATTCTATTGAAAACAATTCAAATCTCTGAATTGCATACGTAACACATCGGCATAACTGTTTTGTAGGTTTTGAAAACTTGTGTGCAATTGTAAAGCTCTAAATTTTAATGCCTAATCTAAAAATGTTTTATAATACAAAATGAACAAAATTAAATACATCTATTCACCTATGTGACGAATTACATAGATTTGATCCCTGAAAATGAACTAAACGAGCCAATAAAAGAATTATCTGAAGACATACAAAAGCTCAATTTTAAAATTAAGTTTTTGAATTGAGTCCGAAACCTTGTTTTTATTGCGGAGCCGAACCTGAACCTTAGTTATTATTTTGAACCCGAACCCGAACCGCTTTTTCTATTTTTGAAAACCCTGAACCCGAACTCGAACCGTTTTTTTGATTTGCGAAAACCCTAAACCCGAACCCAAACCGTTTTTTTAATTTTCAAAAACCATGAACCGTAACCCGAACCGCTTTTCCAAAGGTTCGGAAGCCTGGTCAAAATATATTACCGTTGCAGTTGTATATAAACATAACATTTTGTCATAATAAAATCACTTTCTAATTGTGGATTCAAGTTAAAACACTTAGTTTTATTCCTTCTTCCCACAACTGGTGACCTCTGACAAACGAACACAAGTTTAAGTCGCAGATTCTAACTTACAAACGAACAACTGGTTCACGTAAATCAAATCTACATTTCAATTTAATTCAAACTCAATCGAAATCGTTTCTTGCTACTGCAACAACAAACAAATAAGTTAAACACTTTTAATTCATTCTTTCAGTGCAAACAAATCAATTAAAAATGCCTAACTCAAATACCGAACGAACACCGCAAAATGATCAACCAAACCCCAATGCTTCTACTCAACAGGTACACGCAGGGAACTCAAACGCAAATGCTCCACCTAATGTGCAGCAAAATAACACTTCCAACAACTCAATAAGCCGAATTCAAGTTAAGGTTCCTCCTTTTTGGAAGCAAAACCCTCAACTGTGGTTCAGACACAATAGCAATAATATTGCAATATGGCTGACAGTGAGTAGCGCTTAAACGTTGCTCCGCTAATAAATTAGTTAAATATATGCCCATAGATAACGTTTTGAGATAATTATTGTTGCATATGTGAAGTTTATAATCCAATTAGTATAAAAATAAAAATAAACTGCATAAAATACATTAAAAGGAATACTAAAATCCACAATATAAACTTTGTAGAACGGTGCAAGATGAAGGGGGTTGGCGGTTCAAGTCGTTGGCCGTTCAACAAATATCGACGGTACGGTCTAAATGTAAGGCGCGTACTCTTTCGATACAGAGAATGACTTTTGAAATAAAACGACAAGGTTCTATTTTCAATTGATTTCTATTGGGTTTATCTTTGCACAAACTAAAAGTAAGTCGTATGCAAGCTGCCAATCGAAAGCTGAATGAAGTGGCTGAAGTTCTACTACGCCTTATATAGCAGCAAAACCGTCATGGCTGCGTTGTCTGGATCTTTCTAGAACTTGTGTCAAACTTGTTGCGCCATCCCAATGTGATGTTGTGAGATGTTTACTATGCGCTGGTAGATGTCGTGATGTGTTTATATGTAATACAGTGGTGTAGTTAGATGTATAATTTGATGTGATGCTACAACTTACAATTGTTACTGTCGTATTGTTGTCGAACAAGAAAAAATGTGCTTCGATCAAACCATCAACTTGTAATCAAATCGATTTGCGAAACAACAGCTCAACATTAAAAATAGTGCAAAGTACCATCACAGGGAATTACATTGGTCAAATTTCAGTGTAGTCTACAAAACGGCTAAACCCCACCATACCTAACCTCAACATTTGTCCCGTAAATGAAAAGGCCAGGTGCAAATCTTCCAGATCGCGAATGCATCTCAGAGAGTTCATTTCAAAACAAAACGAATCGCTAAAGGATTCAATTAATAAAATAAATGAAGAACTCCTCATTTCAGTGGAAAGTAAACTCACCACGAAAATTCAAAATCTGGAGTCGAAACTAGATTCAAAAATTATTTCGGTCAAAAAAGAATGCGTGGATTCTATGCAGAAAATAGCGGCGGAATTGGAAGGGACAATGTACGTAAAAAACAGTGCTCTGGAAAGCCGTTTGGATAACTTAGAACGCCAGTCCAAATTGCGTGATGTTATGGTAAAAAATGTGCCGTATCAAAAGAATGAAAAGATTTGGGACATTATAGCAAAAATCGCAGAAGCAGTTGGTTTTACTGAAAGAAACTGGATCAAAATAGTATACCGTATACGGCAGTCAAATAACAACAAAAGCGCGCCACCTATTGTCATTAAGTTCTATGAGGAGGACTATAAAAGCACGTTCATGAGGGATTATTTTAAAACACGCACGCTCAACCATAAGGAATTAGTATACGCTACGGCGCAACGAATTATCATAAATGACGCACTGTCGCCAAAAAATTCTACAATTTTCCAAAAAGCTATGCAATTGAAGCACCAAAACGTCATAAATTCAGTGAGCATTAGGAATGGTTTTGTGTTCTATAAAACTGATGTCGATTCTCAAAACGTTAGAATAAATTCGTTAGCGCAACTGGAGAAAATTAGTGGAGAAGCAAATCAAGCAACAAATAGGAAAAATAAGAATGAAGCTGAAGGAAAAAATAACTCAAAGCATCGAACAATACGCCAAATCTTTCGGAGAGTCAACCAAATGCTCATCGCCCCAAGGACACAGCAAAGTAAAATTGTGAAGTATAAATTTAATGTAAGCGTTTGGTACCTTAATTTAGTTCTAACATTTTATTTTTCAAATATAGCGATTGCTCTGAAGGATGTTAATAAATTTTCCTTAAAAGATTTTGTAAAAAAAATAATTATTTTGAAGTTTTAGGTTTTAAATGGTTCAAGCTAAATGAAAATAACAAAAATTGGTCTTCTGTCGAACAAACGAATTTAATGATAAAAATAAGTTCAGGACGGGTCATAGTGAATGGTGTAAGGGGTGGAGCGAATCTTGATGGCTGGAGGTAAAGGCTGCGGTGGGAGTGGAGTGAGCAAAGTGAGTATTCCGAAGATTCTATTGAAAACAATGTTCAGAGATGAAAATTCATTGAATTTTTGTCACCTTAACATCTCGAGTGTAAGTCCCAAGATGGATGAGTTAAGATATTTGTTCCGAGACTTGAATGCACACGTAATCTCATTTAGCGAGACTTGGTTTAAAAGTCATGTAACGAACAAATCTGTCAGTATGAGCGGGTACAACTTGATAAGGTCCGATAGGTTTAGGAAAAGAAGCGGCGGAGTTGCAGTATACATAAGTAATGCAATTAGATTTAAGATCGTAGCATCGTCGTCTGTCGATAAACAAGGAATCTCTTCCACAGGTCAGTTTAAAACAGACTACTTGCTGATAGACCTAATTTTTCCAGGCACCAAAATTATTCTCTGTGTGTGTTCTACAAAGCGATTAAAACGTCGGAGTTTGATATGGTTGATAAGGTTCTCACCACGCATGCAGAAAGTTATGAACATGTAATAATTTTATGTGATTTCAACGAGAATTTACTCGATCCAAACCCCAAACTGGCGACTAGGATTAAAAATTTCGTGAACATTTTCAAGAACCATGGTTTCTTTCTTTTATCTCAACTACCTACAAACTATCATTCCGATGGAGCTTCTCTGCTCGACCTTGCCTTTGTGCGCGCGGCTGGTAGAGTCCACAGATTTACGCAATTTAGTTCTGGCTTGTCCGCACACGATTCCCTTGTTCTTTCGTATTATATCCCCTCAAACTTTTTGAGTAACAAAGAGAAATACGCCCGAAAGATAAACTCGATTAATAAAGACGTTTTACTAGAAGATTGTTCAAAATTAGACTGGACCTCTATAATGACATTGACTGATTCCGATGACATGTTGCAAAGACTAAATGGCAATCTCAAATATCTCCTAGACCGGCACGCGCCGCTGGTAAGGGTAAAGCAAGGTAGGGATCCAGATGTTCCGTGGATGAAGGAGGAAGTGGTCCGGGTCATCACTGAAAAAGATATTGCTTTTAGATTTTGGAAGTTTTCTAGAACGACAGCATCACGCAATGATTACTGCAAGCTGCGAAATTCGGCAACTAAGACGATTAGAGATGCGAAAAGAAAATATTATTGTAACATTTTTAGCAAAGCGACAGACTCGAAATCTTTTTGGAATGTGATCAAGAGGATTGGCCTAGGTAAAGAAAAAAAATCTGAATGCACCATTTACGGCAAATGACTTTAACGCTTATCTACATGACGTTAGTCAGACGGCAAATGCTAAGTTTGGAAATCTCTCCCCACGTATTCTGTCCAGTACTCTTATCAAGCCGACAGAAGATCAGGGGTTGTCTTTTGCTTTTCGTAATGTGACCCAAGAAGAAGTCCTCCGTGCTATTATGCTTATTAGATCCAAAGCCGTTGGACTGGATGATATCCCAATAGCATTTGTAAAGCTAACTTTGCCGGTTATTCTACCCTTCATAGTGCACCTTTTTAACCATGTACTTACCTCATCGAAATACCCCTCAGCGTTCAGTCTAAAATTTTCCATGAACACAAAAGTTCTTCTACCTATGAAATGAAAGACCAATTCACATCCTACCGGAACTGTCTAAGGCACTAGAACGAGTGATGAAATGACAGATAACAGATTTTACTTCAGAGCATGGATTGATGCAAGATCGTCAGTCGGGCTTCAGGGTAAGGCACAGTACTACTACCGCATGACTGAGAATTATGCATGATTTATGCAGCGCTCAGAACATCAAACCAGGGAAACAGAAAAAATTTGTGTCCTTCTTACTGCTGCTTGACTTTTCGAAGGCATTCGATACAGTGAACCATGCGATCATAATAAAGAAGCTCCGTAAAAACTTCCTCTTTGATATCACAGCCGTAAATCTCATTAAATCGTATCTAGCTGGCAGGATTCATTGCGTTGAGATAGATGGGCACATTTCAAACTTTGTGCCGGTTAACTGTGGGCTGCCTCAAGGAACGGTGCTGTCCCCTTTGCTGTTCTCGATATATGTGAATGATCTCCATGAAGTACTGAAAAATTCTACATGTCACATGTTTGCGGACGACTTCCAGCTATACGCTAGTAGAAGAAGTGGAAGAAGTGCGTCACGCGATTAAATTAATAAATTCAGACCTTGAGAGGATATCAAATTGGACTTCTCTCTATTAATACTGGCAAGTCAAAGGTCCTGATAATATCTAAACCGGCGAATCTGCCGAATCCGGTGTTTGAGATTGAAGGTGAAGAAATACCGATAGTTAGTAAAGCCAAAGTATTAGGTGTGTGGATAAACGAATCATTGACATGGGATGACCATTGCAGGGAGGTGCGAAATAAGATATACGGTGGGTTATGGGCTCTCTGGAGAGCTAAAACTTCACTTCCGCTCCCGGTTAGGATGAAGCTGGTAAAGGCTTACCTGATGCCACACTTTATGTACGGGAGTGTGGTTATGCCAGCACTGGATGCTGCATCTATGGAGGTGCTTCAGGTGGCATACAATGACTGCCTTCGTTTTATATACGCTGTGAGTAGAAATGAGAGTGTGTCGCGGTATGCCAAGTCGATTTTTGGATGCACGTTTTCTGATAACAGGAAGGCTGAAGAATGCAAATTTTTGTACAATTTAGCCTATAGTAAGACCCCGGCTTATTTGTTTGAATTGCTGGTGCCAGCACACTCAACAAGAACACTAAATTACATTGTTCCGAAGAGCCATTCTGAAATTTTTCACCGATCTTATTTTGCTCACGCCATTACCACTTGGAATTCTCTTCCAGTTGATGTTAAGAGAAAACATACACCCGCTACATTCACTGCATCCTGTCTTGAATATTTTTCCCAATTGTGACATATACTAGTATATAATGTGATAGAAGACTAATTTTACTTTCTAGTTATTTTTGTTTTGGTTTTTTATTCTTTTGTTTGTTTGTTTGTTTTTTTTTTCGTCTATTTAGCTTGAACCTTTGATATGAATATGATAGGATAAGAATGTTAAGGTAGAATCTCCCAAAAGTGAAAATATGATTTGCATGAATAGAAATTTAAGGATGAATTGCTTAGGATAGTTATATTTTGCCTTGTGTACATTAATAAATAAACACATACATATAAGTATACATACATAAAAAATTCGGTAAAAAGGCGACGAAATGTAAAACTCCATGCGGCTTCAATAACAAGCCGTCGGAAAACTAGAGGACCGGTTGAATTCAGCGACGTTCGACCACGGTCCCAGCCTCTGTCGCTTATACGTTACGGAGAAATCGTCAGGGAGAGACTACTTAATTGACACTGGCGCAGATATAAGTGTCGTACCTCCAACGTCCAAAAAAAATGGCAACTCGCCTGGTATTTTTAAGCTTTTCGCGGCCAATGGCACGCAAATTCAAACGTACGGTAGCAAAACGCTCACTCTGAACATCGGGTTACGACGGCCCATACGTTGGGTATTCGTGATAACAGACGTGCAAACTCCGATAATAGGTTCAGACCTGCTAAGAAAACATGACCTTTGGATTGACGTAAAGAATAGCAAAGTAAGAGACAATGTAACTAACATGTCCATCCTAGGGAAGCTTAAACCAGTAAATTCCTCCATTAAAGTTAAAACCTTAACTAATCAGTCCGTGTATAACGAATTGATACAAAAATTCCAGGACATCCTAGACCTTACGGCGATTAAAAATTTTTCAAAAAAACACAATGTCAAGCATCGCATCGTAACGAACTGTCAGCCAATTTTCTCTAAACCAAGAAGATTAAACCCGGAGAAATTAAAAATCGCTAAATCCTAATTTGAACGAATGCTTGAGCTCGGAATTTGCCGACCATCTGACAGTCCATGGGCATCGACATTACACATCGCCCCGAAACCTTCAGGCGGATGGCGCCCATGCGGTGACTACAGACGTCTAAACGCTAACACATTGCCAGAACAAATGCCGATCTCACACGTGCAAGATTTCAATCACTTTTTGAATAATAAAGAAATCTTCAGCGTTATCGACCTTGTTAGGGCGTACAATCAAATCCCTGTGGCTGAAGAAGACATCCAAAAAACAGCCCTGATCACTCCCTTCGATGACCTTCGGCTTGTGCAACGCAGCACAGACCTTCCAACGGTTCGTTAACACAATAATTCAGGGACTCGACTTCTACTATGCGTACCTAGACGACATTTTAATAGCATCGAAGAGCGAGCAAGAACACTTAGAGCACTTACACATCTTGCTTAAGAGACTCAATGCCTTCGGAGTTGTAATTAATATTAATAAATGCTGTCTGGAGCAGTCTGAGGTTAAATTCCCCGGCTATACGATGAATAAACACGGCACCAAACCTTTGAATACTAAAGTTGAAGCCATTATAGACTTTAAATTACCTGAAAAAGTTTCACAACTCAAACGTTTCTTGGGTATGCTAAACTATTACCGGCGTTTTTTACCGCACGCGGCAGAAACCCAGATTCCTTTACTAGACTGTACTAAAGGAAGCACAAAGAAAGAAAAAACATTGATCAACTGGACTCCGCGGCTACTGGAAGCTTTTCAAAATTGCAAAAAGCAACTAGCCACGGCGGCACTCCTCGCTCATCCTGAAGAAGATGCGAAAATTTGCTTAATGGTAGACGCTTCTGACACAGCTATCGGAGGTGTTGTCAACCAGCTAACCAGCAATGGATGGCCCCTCTTCCAATTTTTTCAAAAAGACTCACTACAACAGAAAGTAAATACTCAACTTACGACAGAGAATTATTGGCAATGTACAAATCAATCAAGCACTTCCGAAACATTCTGGAAGCACGTACATTCACAATCTTCACTGACCACAAGCCTCTCGTTTTTGCTTTTAATCAGCAAAACGAAAAAGCTTCTCCACGTCAATTAAGACACTTAGACTTCATAGGTCAGTTCTCCACAGACATTCAGCATATCTCTGGACAGGACAACGTAGTCGCTGACACATTGTCAAGAGTGGACACCATCTCTCTTGCCAGTTCTATAGACTACAACCTCATAGCTCAAAAACAAAACGAAGATCCGGAATTACAACAATTTACGGCTCGAAAGAGCGGACTCAAGCTACTTAAAATAGAGTTTAACAACGTTCTTCTAACTTGTGACGTTTCTACTGAAGTTCCTCGCCCGTTCATTCCGGAATCTCTCCGAAAAATGATCTTCGAGCAGGTTCACAATCTAGCACATCCAGGAGTAAAAGCCACCACAAAACTGCTGAAAAACAAAGATACTCAAATTTTCTGCAAGAGTTGTGTCCCCTGCCAGAAAAATAACGTCCACAGACATAATAAATCATTATTCAGTCAAATCGAGACACCTAATCAACGGTTTGAACATGTCCACATCGACTTAGTTGGCCCTCTTCCTCCCTCGAAAGGATACATGTACTTTTTTTTTTTTTTTTCTCAAGGGTGAGGAAACCTTCAAAAGGCACCTGGTCCTCCTGGACCCAGGTAGTGTTGGATTTTTACCAACTAAAACCTCCTTCCTT
>CM055406.1:88308239-88324604 GCA_029228625.1 Pseudolycoriella hygida
CAAATCGATTTGATTACAAGTTGATGGTTTGATCGAAGCACATTTTTTCTTGTTCGACAACAATACGACAGTAACAATTGTAAGTTGTAGCATCACATCAAATTATACATCTAACTACACCACTGTATTACATATAAACACATCACGACATCTACCAGCGCATAGTAAACATCTCACAACATCACATTGGGATGGCGCAACAAGTTTGACACAAGTTCTAGAAAGATCCAGACAACGCAGCCATGACGGTTTTGCTGCTATATAAGGCGTAGTAGAACTTCAGCCACTTCATTCAGCTTTCGATTGGCAGCTTGCATACGACTTACTTTTAGTTTGTGCAAAGATAAACCCAATAGAAATCAATTGAAAATAGAACCTTGTCGTTTTATTTCAAAAGTCATTCTCTGTATCGAAAGAGTACGCGCCTTACATTTAGACCGTACCGTCGATATTTGTTGAACGGCCAACGACTTGAACCGCCAACCCCCTTCATCTTGCACCGTTCTACAAAGTTTATATTGTGGATTTTAGTATTCCTTTTAATGTATTTTATGCAGTTTATTTTTATTTTTATACTAATTGGATTATAAACTTCACATATGCAACAATAATTATCTCAAAACGTTATCTATGGGCATATATTTAACTAATTTATTAGCGGAGCAACGTTTAAGCGCTACTCACTGTCAGCCATATTGCAATATTATTGCTATTGTGTCTGAACCACAGTTGAGGGTTTTGCTTCCAAAAAGGAGGAACCTTAACTTGAATTCGGCTTATTGAGTTGTTGGAAGTGTTATTTTGCTGCACATTAGGTGGAGCATTTGCGTTTGAGTTCCCTGCGTGTACCTGTTGAGTAGAAGCATTGGGGTTTGGTTGATCATTTTGCGGTGTTCGTTCGGTATTTGAGTTAGGCATTTTTAATTGATTTGTTTGCACTGAAAGAATGAATTAAAAGTGTTTAACTTATTTGTTTGTTGTTGCAGTAGCAAGAAACGATTTCGATTGAGTTTGAATTAAATTGAAATGTAGATTTGATTTACGTGAACCAGTTGTTCGTTTGTAAGTTAGAATCTGCGACTTAAACTTGTGTTCGTTTGTCAGAGGTCACCAGTTGTGGGAAGAAGGAATAAAACTAAGTGTTTTAACTTGAATCCACAATTAGAAAGTGATTTTATTATGACAAAATGTTATGTTTATATACAACTGCAACGGTAATATATTTTGACCAGGCTTCCGAACCTTTGGAAAAGCGGTTCGGGTTACGGTTCATGGTTTTTGAAAATTAAAAAAACGGTTTGGGTTCGGGTTTAGGGTTTTCGCAAATCAAAAAAACGGTTCGAGTTCGGGTTCAGGGTTTTCAAAAATAGAAAAAGCGGTTCGGGTTCGGGTTCAAAATAATAACTAAGGTTCAGGTTCGGCTCCGCAATAAAAACAAGGTTTCGGACTCAATTCAAAAACTTAATTTTAAAATTGAGCTTTTGTATGTCTTCAGATAATTCTTTTATTGGCTCGTTTAGTTCATTTTCAGGGATCAAATCTATGTAATTCGTCACATAGGTGAATAGATGTATTTAATTTTGTTCATTTTGTATTATAAAACATTTTTAGATTAGGCATTAAAATTTAGAGCTTTACAATTGCACACAAGTTTTCAAAACCTACAAAACAGTTATGCCGATGTGTTACGTATGCAATTCAGAGATTTGAATTGTTTTCAATAGAATTTATGTTCTTATGTGGAACAAAGTGAAGTACATAGCACAGCAAAATGTAATGTGACGCAAGTGTTCGTAATAGTCGTACAAAATTTTTATAGTTTCAAGACCGGTCTATAAACCTTTAGAATTATTTGTTGTTATGAATGAACGTTTTTGTTGTTGCTCACCAGTGAAATATTTTCATTCATTCTCTGTAGGCATGGATGGCCATATGTTCTTAAAATTGGGAAGTGGTTACACCAAGACGAGACTATCAACGACGAAGCTTGCGTTACGGCGCCTTAAGTCGTTCTTCGGTGTAACGCCGAATGTATGTTCCATTGTCTGGAAGAAGATAGAAATGAGGGTACCTCGTAATGCTCAACCTAAGCATTTGTTATGGTGTTTGACATTTTTAAAGGAATATTCATCGGAGTCTTATAGACGAGCGATTTTCAAAGCGGATGAGAAGACAATCCGGGAATGGACTTGGAGATTTGTTAAGCTGCTGGCGAATATAGATGTTGTAAGCGGAACATAATTTCATTTCTCTCTCGTATAAAACGCTTCATTTATACGCATATTTACCAGATTTTTTGGGAAAGACGATTCGACGAGGCGGTTACAGATCGGTTACGGGACAAAATGCGGAGCTGAAGCAGCTACTCATGCGGCTCGTTGTGCTTTCTAAATGCTGACCACAAATCAATGAAAGATTTTCTGAAACTGTGGTGGAAATGGAGAGGATGGAGATTGCATTGTAGTATCAATCTACATGCCCTACGACTTAAACGCTAACCCCCCAGGCCACCATCTGGCTAAGGTTGTAGATTATAGCAAGAAGGAAGGCATTCCCATTATCATAGGTGCTGACGCGAACGCACACCACACGATATGGGGTAGTAACGACATAAATAGGAGAAGGGAAGAGTTAGTCAATTACGTAGTAACGACAGACCTTACGATAGTAAATAGAGGAAGGAAGCCAACTTTTACCAACTCGGCTAGAAAGGAATGCATAGATGTTACCATGGTATCCTGCAGCCTGGCGGAGAAAATTCATTCATGGGAAGTGGCCGAGGAAGAAACTTATTTAGATCACAAACTGATTAAGTTTCGACTCAGAGGGTCTTTCCCGGGTAGAAAACCTTACAGGAATCCGAGAAGGACAAATTGGGACGAATTGGGACAAATTGGGACTCCTATAGAAGACAGCTTAGTGAAGAACTAGACAAAATGGTCTTTTATGAAAGCTACACGACGGTAGAGGGGCTGGAAGAGGCAAATAAAGTACTCACCTCAGCGTTGTTGAAAGCCTATCACTCTGCATGTCCCCTATCCTACCCTAAACCTCTTTATAAGAATTTAGTCTGGAGTAAGTCCGTAGAGGAAAAAAAGCGGGAACTTAGGAAGGCATGGAACAAAGCAGGAAAGGGTCCAAATCAAGAGGAAAACAGGGCTATCTACAGGAACCTCCTCAAAGAGTACAAAGAAACCTTAAATATCCATAAAAAAAAACAAAACAAAAATTCTTTGAGGAGGCTAACTCGATACCGGCATATGCGCGTGTCCACAAGATCTTAGCTAAGGATCCGGCCGTTCAGGTAGGCTCCTTGCTCAAACCAGATGGAAGTTACACCACAGGCGGAAAGGAAACAGCTGAACACCTTCTCGAGACCCATTTCCCGGGTAGCACCCAACTGATAAATAGAAAACCTAACCTTAATAGGCATATACCAAGTAGGGCTAACTGGAAGTTCGCTGGAAAGTTGACTAAGAAAGGGAAAGTGAAATTTGCGATCCACAAATTTCATTCCTTTAAGTCAGCTGGACCGGACGGGATTTTTCCAGCTCTACTCAAGGAAGGCATGGAACTACTCCTCCATCGACTGATCGGCATTTTTAAGAGCTCCATTGCACTGACCTACATACCTAAGGACTGGGAAAGAGTTAGAGTAGCCTTCATACCCAAACCTGGGCGGACGATTCACAGCGAAGCCAAAGACTTTAGGCCCATCAGTCTGATGTCTATTCTGCAAAATCAGTAGAAACGCTTCTCGACTTTTACCTGAGGAAAGAAGTCCTAAGGAATTTTCCACTTCACGTGAACCAACATGCTTATCAGACGGGGAAATCCACTGATACGGCACTTCACCAAATGACCCAAAAAATCGAAAGCATTCTGAGAAACAAACAAGTAGCCTTGGGATGTTTTATGGATATAGAGGGAGCTTTCGATAACACAGGTTTTGACATAATTGAGAAAGCTGTCAGAGAAAGACATACGGAAGACATTGCTGCAAGATGGATTGTCAGGATGTTGGGATGTAGAACTGTGGAAGCTAGCATTTGTGGCACCACAACCAGTCTGGGAGTGACTAGGGGATGTCCCCAAGGGGGCATACTATCACCTATACTTTGGTGCATTGTAATAGACTCTCTCCTAGTCAAACTCAATCAATCTGGAATTTTCACCCAGGGCTACTCAGATGATGTATCGGTCATTATCGGAGGAATCTGCCCGACAACTTTAGGAGACCTAATGAGGGAAGTGTTAAAAGTAGTAGAAGAATGGTGTAAGGGTAAATCCAGGAAAAACGAAATTGATTCTGTTTAAAAGGAAAAGCAATGTTGATGAACTGGAGCTCGGAAGTTTTAGACTCTTTGGGGAAATACTTAACCTAAGGGCGATGGTAAAATACCTAGGGGTCACCTTCGACCATAGAATGACTTGGATTATGCATCTAATAGACAAGCTAGATAAGGCAATTGGAACTTTCTGGATGTGCAGAAACGCCTTCGGAAGAACCTGGGGTCTATCCCCAAGAGCCATCTGGTGGATATACACAGCAGTAGTTAGACCAATGTTCTGCCATGGGTGCATTGTCTGGTGGTCGAGAGTAGAGATAGGGACAGCAAAAAAGAGGCTAGATAAACTCCAGAGGTTAGCATGTTTGTGCATGACTGGGGCGAAATTCAGCACAGCCACAAGGGCCCTAGAGGCACTTCTATCTATCCCACCGCTCGATCTATTTGTAAAATCTACAGCTTTTAGCTCAGCTCTTAATATCCAATGTAATGGATTCTGGGCACCGGGCTCGGCTACAGGACACATGACAATTACAAACCTAATAAAAGATGAAACTCTCATTATGAGAAGTGACCAGATCTCGACTATCTTGATGCTGGAGGATAATTTTAGGTGTGTCATACCGAGTAGGGAGGAATGGTTAGGCTTGGATAAAACCTATCCCCCAGAGGATGGCCTAGTGAGCTACACAGACGGGTCCAAGAAAGAAGGGCTATCTGGAACTGGCTTAATCTGTGAAGAAGCCGGGATTGAAGGTTCTATATCCTTGGGATACTTCACTACGGTAATGCAAGCTGAGCTCCTAGCAATATCTGAACTGGTTAGCACTGAAACTTTCAAAAAATTCCAGCACAGAAGACTCTACATTTGCTCGGATAGCCAAGCCTCAATTGAAGCTCTGGAATCCCCCATAGTCAGTTCGGCCACAGTGCTTCAATGCAAAGAAGCTCTCAATGAGTTAGGCAGGAAGAACAATGAGGTCTTGACTCTATGGGTGCCGGGTCATTCTGGTATCCAAGGCAATGAGAGAGCTGATGAATTAGCAGACAAGGGAGCTAATCAGCGCCCGATTGGGCCAGAACCCTTCTGCGGTATAACGAAGAACGAGAGAAAGAGTATCATCAAAAACTGGCTAGATGCGCAGCACAGGAGAGTCTGGGAAAGGTACGAAGGGGGTAAGCACACAAAAATTTTCTGTAAGGCTCCTCTTAGGAAGTTCAGTGACGGTTTACTGGACCTAGACAGACCTAACATTAAGAGAGTAGTTGAAGTCCTAACAGGACACTGTGGGCTCAACAGACACCTCAATGTTATAGGATATGCAGAAAACCCACAATGTGCCTGCGAACATAACGAGAAAACTGGTTACCACATGATTAGTGACTGCCCCAGATATAGACATCATAGACAAAGGATCTTAGGCAAACCAGAATTAAGCCCTAAAGACGTAACTATCGACAAAATTAAGGTACATGACCTGGCCTTCTTCCTTAAAAGAACACGTAGGCTGGAATGGTAACCCGGATCTGATCTGATCATTATCCTACCAACTGACTCAGAATGACCCAACAAGCATATGACGAAGTACACCGAAGCTCGGAAATTATATGACTATACAATTACACGGAGTTGACGATCAAATTCACTTTTACGAATTCAAACACCTCACTGTCAATTCATCTTTCTTTGTAAAATTTTCATTTCATTTGTTAAATAAACCAAGAAAGGAGGGGGCAATGGAACAAAGGACAAATCGTCCAGGTTCCTGTCAAAAATTTTAAAAATTTGACCCTCCTCACACCTTCAATCTAATCTAATCTAATGTTGACGATTTTTTATTAAAGTCAGACAATTTTTTGTCTCTATCAATGTGAAGGCTACATAAAAATGCATTCAATAATAAAGAAAGATAAGCATATGAAAGAGTATGCAATCTATTTTAATCAACTGCTCAATTGAACAGTTTCGGTTACACAAACACGACAAAATTAATTATTTGTTGTTATGAATGAACGTTTTTGTTGTTGCTCACCAGTGAAATATTTTCATTCATTCTCTGTAGGCATGGATGGCCATATGTTCTTAAAATTGGGAAGTGGTTACACCAAGACGAGACTATCAACGACGAAGCTTGCGTTACGGCGCCTTAAGTCGTTCTTCGGTGTAACGCCGAATGTATGTTCCATTGTCGGGAAGAAGATAGAAATGCTCAACCTAAGCATTTGCTATGGTGTTTGACATTTTTAAAGGAATATTCATCGGAGTCTTATAGACGAGCGATTTTCAAAGCGGGTGAGAAGACAATCCGGGAATGGACTTGGAGATTTGTTAAGCTGCTGGCGAATATAGATGTTGTAAGCGGAACATAATTTCATTTCTCTCTCGTATAAAACGCTTCATTTATACGCATATTTACCAGATTTTTTGGGAAAGACGATTCAACGAGGCGGTTACAGATCGGTTACGGGACAAAATGCGGAGTTGAAGCAGCTGCTCATGCGGCGCGTTGTGCTTTCTAAATGCTGACCACAAATCAATGAAAGATTTTCTGAAACTGTATTTGGGCCATTCTACAGCATGTACCCATGAGAACGGATTCTGATGAGTAAAGCGCACAACAGTAAAATTTTTGATGTATGAAAAACTTTCTCATTAAACTTCAACGTAGATTTTCTCCATATATCATAATTCTTAATTTTGTGCGGTTCACTCATCAGAAGCCGTTCTCATGGGTACATGCTGTAGAATGGCCCATTTTCAAACTGTATTTTTGCGTTCAACGAATTAGAAAGGTGCTGTTAAACACATATCAAAAGTGCCCTGGAATATACCCTTTTATAAAACAATGCTATTCCGCTCCAACAATATTGACATTCGGCAACTTTGACATCTTATCGCAACGCGGATGCCAACAGGGAGATCCATGTGGACCACTGGTTTTTAGTATTTCAATCCATGAAATGGTACGTAGGTTAGAATCTGAATTTAACGTCTGGTACCTGGACGATGGATCTCTCGGTGGTTCACCAGAAATTGTATTGAAAGATCCGAGGGGTGGCGCACTTCATTTATTCCATTTATTCTTTTATTCCATTTATTCCCAAAATTTTTTTTGTTGTTTTTGCGAAATATCTGAACCAAACCCATCACAAGTTAGACAAATAAGTTCAAAAAAAGGTTTGCACAAATTATAAAGCATTTAAACCATCTTGAGAATAAATTTTATTTTTTTTTTGAAATATATATTCCATTTTTCAACAAAAATTCTTTTAAGTTTTCAAAAGTGGGTTTTTTCACTTTTTGACACATTAGTATGGTTTGTTGTGTGCGTTGCCATCAAAATCAAGTCTATTTGAGGTTTTGACGAATTTGAAAAAATTATAATTTATTCCATTTATTCCAATATTTATTCCATTTATTTCCATTTATTTCATTTATTCCCATTTATTCCATTTATTCCCATTTATTCCATTTATTCCCATTTATTCCATTTATTCCATAAACCGCAGAAGTGCTTCACCCCTCGGAAAGATCTGACTATTATCATTGAAATGTCAGCTCAATTAGGCTTGCGACTAAATTTTTCCAAATGTGAGTTGATGATCCTTGGCGATGGTGACTTGGAGGATTTCAACAATTTTGCACCTGGAATTAGTTGGAAAACTTCCGACATTGATTAGCTCGGAGCGCCATTAAAAGACATTGGAATTCCATCAGCCATTCATACAAAATTATCTAAGTTGCAACGCATGGACGGTCTCAGTTCGCATCAAGCTTTTTACTTAATTCGACAATCTTTTTCAGTACCACAATTCACGAATTTACTTCGAACGTCGCCCTGCTGGCGCGCAATGACTGATTGACAAGATTACGACTACTTTGTGAAGACTTCAATTGAAGCCATATCTAATTGTCAGTTGAATTCCTTCTAGTGGAATGAGGCAGCACTCCCGGTCAAGTATGGTGGCTTAGGTTTGAGAAGCGTCACTAACCTATGCTTTTCAAGTTTCTTGAGCTCTTACTACTCTACGCTGGATTTGGTGTGGGAAATTCTACCGACAGACGTTCAACCACCAATCCGTTTGGCTCACGAAGCTTTTGCATTGTGGCATTCAATAACTGGACAAGATGCGTTAGAGTGTCCACACTGTAAATGCCAACGAAACTGGGATCATATTCTCTGTGCAACGATACAACGAAGGAATTTTGAATCTTGTTCGTCAGACGTTGATAACGCAAGGATTTTAGCCAATGTTTTAAAAAACTCAAGTTCATGGCTAAACGCTGTACATTGTTCCCCTCTTGAAATTATACTCGACAATCAATCATTCAGAATATCAGTTTCTCTTCGTCTTGGATTACCAATATGGCATCCCCACGAATGCAGGTGCTTCATGAAAGTAGATACGTTTGGGCATCACGGTTTAGCGTGCAAAAAGAGCTTCGGTAGGAAATCACGTCACGAGACAATTAACGACTTGATTAAACGAGCCCTAACAACTTGTGGATTCCCATTTATCCCAGAGCCTTCAGGATGTAGCAGGTCAGATGGTGAAAAGCCAGATGGCCTAACTCTGATTCCCTGGAAAAGAGGTAAACCTTTGGTTTGGGACTTTACCTGTGCTGACACAGTATGTCAATCCTACATTTCATCTACGAAACGAAAAGCAGGAACGGCCGCAAAAACAATGAGAAAATGTGAAACATTCAAAATATGCATCGCTGGAAAGTCAGTTCACATTTTGTCCAGTTTCAATCGAAACTTTCGGTTCTTGGGGTCCAGAGGGAAAAGCCCTAATTGATGAAATAGGGAAGAGACTTCAGGAAGTTTCAGGGGAAAAAAGATCAAAAGGTTATTTCTTACAACGCATTACAGCCGGTTCATTCCTTTTTTACCTAGTATGACACTTTAAAATTAAACAATTTTTTACTGTACCCAGCAAATAAAGTTCTATCCAAATTTCGAGGTGCTGCGGGAAACGGGGAATTCGCATAGAAAAATTTGATTTTACCAGCAACCATGATAAAGGACGAAAGTTAGTATTTTATTTAATTGATTCAAAAGTTGTTGTAAATCATTGCTTCGTGGGGAAATTTCAAATTAAGAGATTTTTCAATACTACAGGAAGTTGCGGGAAACACGAACAATTGATGGACATCAGTCGATTCGAATAGTCAGCACTGACATCTGTAAAATTGTTTGACACATTCGTTTATTACAGAAATATGAAGTAGCTACGAAACATTTGTCATCTTGAAACCTTTTTGAAGTAAAATACCGAGGTTTGAACTTGTTTCTTTTTAATTTCTTAAGTTTCTTCCTTGTAATTTTTACAGTAAAAAAAACTCACCGCAATATTTATTAAGTAATTTTATTTTCTGGTGCATTGCCTGGTGTTGACATGCGTGCGATGCGAAGTGACTCTTAAAAATTGTTATATTTTTCAAAAAATTAATTTTCATATGTTACATAGAACAGTCAGAATAAAGAAAATCATAGATCTGCATCGTTTTAAGAGAAGAATACAATTTTCATATTTATCCATTTTTGTGTCAGTTTTCGAGCCGTGGATGCTTTCAGTTGCTGGGATGTGACTAATTTTTGGTTTGTATTACTTTTTGTATGTGTAAAACCATTTCAAACATTTCGAAAATGTGAATTTCACATTTTTGTTTTTCACAGATGTTGTCACATTTATGTGAAAATATGTGAGTAAAATGTGAAACACATAATTTTCAAACGGCAGATTTGTCGTCAGCTTAAGATTTTTTATGGATATTTTTGCACATCTGAAAAGCTTATGGTAGAATGTGCCGAGATGTGACCTAAAGTCCCACAATGAAGTACTTTATATATGGAAATGTGACGTTCACATCTGGCAAATGTGACGAAAATGCAAACTACTTTATTGTGTTACTTTAGGTCACTTCTCGGCACATTCTAGCATAAAGATTTCAGATGTGCAATAATATAGACGAAGAGTTCAATGTCGACGACAAATGTGCCATTTCAAAATTATGTGACTTCACATATTTTCTTCACATTTGTTTCATATATTTGAAATGCGAAATGTGAAAATCGAATTTCACATCTCGGATTTTTCGTGTTTAAAATGTTTTTATATATAAAAAGTGAAACAAACAAAAAATCAGGTCACATCTCAGCAACTAGTCATATACAGAGCCCAAAAAAGGGTGAAAAACAACGAATTCTTCAAAATCCTTAACTTTAATCATTTCTAAGCAACAACTGAGTTACCTTCTATTGAAACGAAACTGAAAGTAAGCAAACATTATTGTTTACTTGACATTAGACAATATTAGATGCCCGTACATTTTACTGTGTTAGACGCGACCAATATGACTACTATGAAAAATATTTAAATAAAAATATTAGTTCTTGAAAAGATGTATGCGAGCGAAACCATAAAGAAAGTGTTGTGGTAGGTTGCATGTCATCCGAATTAGACAATATTGCAAATCTCATTCTAAATGAGAAGATGGATTTATGATGACAAAAAACTTGGAACTCCACACATTTTAAGAGTTTATGTTAATTTTGCTTCTAAATATACGAATTTGCTTATGTCTATTACTTTCTCACTTTTCCCGCAACTCCCAGACAATTAATGTTATGAAATTATAGATTTTTTAGTCAAAAACAATTCTGAAAAGTTACCTTAATTTAGTACACAATTTTTAATGAAATTTTAATATTTCTCGATTAATGTAACTAACTTTTTACCAAAAAAAATTCCCAACTTTACTTATGACATTGTAATTTAAAGCATAGCTTTCAGTAAAAAAGAAAGCTTCCGAAAATCGGTGCAAATTCACATGCGATTTTCACATTTTTTCTAATTTTACATAATTTCACATTTCCTCATCTTGGCCTACCTATCAACTTTTGTCGATGGCTGGACATCAATTATCTCTTTTTATGATGGAATGCGCCGAGATGTGCACAAACACTACTGAAATGAGCGCTCGGTAAGGCAAATGTGCCGTTCACATAATTTCCACAGATGTGAAACAAATGTGAAACACAGAATTTTTAAACGGCACATTTTGCTTTTCTACAAAACTTTTTGAACGGGCTAGTGCACATCTCAAAACTTTAGGTATAAATGTGCCGAAATGTGACCTATACCACTGAATACATCAGCTTTCTATAGGCGACAATGCCAATCACATCTGGGCAAATGTGACTTTTTTTTGCAAATTCGCTAGGATCAGGATCATTGTAAAACTTTCCTGGCAAGAGCTTTTACTGACAAATTTCGAAATTTAAAGATATGTGAAAATAATAATATGCAAAAATTGTTAGGAAGAGGAAAAACAAGAAAAAATTACAAAACTAACATTTTATGTAAATTTGTGCCGATTTTCGGAAGCTTTCTTTCTTACTTAAAGCAGTGCTTTAAATTTCAACCTCACAAGTAAAGAACCTGCAATTTTTTTGGGGTAAAAGGTCAGTTATATTGATCGCAAAATATTAAAATTTCGTTAAGAATTGTGTACTAAATTACCATTAAGAATTGTTTTTGACTAAAAAAAGCTTTGAATTCATAACATTAATTGTCTGTAGAAGAAAACATTTATTACGAAAAGAAGACAATCCAATTGAAGGTTGCTTACAATAACACAGAATACCGATCTATCAATTAAGACAATCACATTACAAACTTTAAGTCGAATTTAAATTTTTTCACGTCCGACTAATTATGTGGATAGTCTTTGTCAATGTCATGAAGTGATTGTAGATTAACGTGCGTACCTGGCATAGCCTTAACCGCATGGGCCCCATGGGCGCGGAATTGGTATACGTCCAATTAACGCGAGTCGCCAAAGTGACTCTACCTATTTGCGGCAGGTTTGCGTAACCCTCCGCGACCTAGGTGAGGCCCGAGATACTATCATCTCTCTACTGTATTTTCGCCAACCTGGTTGTCTAGGAAGGACTAGGGGTGCAGTCACCCATTTCAAAGCGAGACTGTTCTGACGCAGTTCACTATGTCCCACAGCCTCCGCGTTGCAGCGCCACTAGGCACATCAACCAAGCGCTAGGCCGGATGCGGCCATATCGCATGACACACTACCGAATTTACCCTCTGTGAGGGCTTCCGCGGTAAGGCTCTTAACCCACTTCGGTAGGAGTGTACGCAATCACCCCAGGCACCGCCGGACCAACTCAGGAAACCATAGTGTCGACACTCACCAGTGGACCAACGGGTCGAAGCAAGCTAAGACCGTTGGCTACCACCCCTGTGGTATTTGTCAATGTCAGTTCGGAAAGTTCCAACAACTTAGACTTGTCAAGCTTAAAATTATTCAAGAAATCTAATACACTCTTCCCATAACAACCTCTACCGCCGAAAAAGGGACCATGTACTGACCATTCTCTGGAGCCAAATGATGAACTATACGAGGGGTACCCTGAAAGTTTCGGGAATCGGCTACTTCTGACACGTAAAAGCATTTGATATGAATTTTATTGGAAAATTTCATCATTTCTAAGTATATTGCACACTTAACATCATAAAAAAATTATTCGTTGTAATTGGATAAATTTATCCAAAAAAAGGCGTCGGCCATTTTTGAAAATGGAAGATTTTTTTTTTTTTTTGAACTTCTGCTAGTTTTCGATTTTTTTTTCTTTAGTTTAATTTTTATAGAAGTAGTTTATGTATGTACGTGGAAAGTATGCTCGATCTAGATATTTTTAAGTTATACACGCGAACTTTAAATTTTGACATATATTGGTAATGAGTCAGCTCAAAAATATCGACCTCTGACGGATCAAACGTTCCTAAGACCTATCTGAAAATATATTTTTATCAATAAATCATCGTTGACGTTACGTTGGACTCCCAACTACCCGAATAGTTCAAGTTTATGTAAAATAATTGTCAATTCACAGATAAAATCATTGATCTCTGAGTGTGTGTCCTTGTAAAATTTCATGTGACTAATTCCCTCAGTCAAGTCAAAATGGCCGCCGTGATAGGCGTGTTTTGGTTTGCTCTGTGTAAGTTTTGTTTATTTTTACAATTTTACGTTTCGATCCGGGTTTTGTTTTAATTAATTTAATTTTTATTAGTTGTTTTTGTGTTGGGTGCCGAATCACTCAAATCATAACGCGGGTTTTATTGTTCTTTTTGCGTGTTTCAATTGCATTGTGATTCGAATGCAACGTGGCAGGTATTTGCTGGATTTCTCTTATTTTTCACTTTCTCTATTGCTTACAAAATGAGCTTTGGATTGTTTTCTGTGCGATATGCGCGTTCTAATATCAATTTTGTTGTTTTTGGAATTTCAATTACATTTACATTTTAGTTTCCGAATGACATGACGTCTCGTTAACATAACCTCAATCTTGTGGTGTTTGTCGAATCAACGTTTTGCTAAACAATCTAATCAAACCTGTGTACTTTATTTGTCTCGGCATCCTGCTTCTAGTAAAATGTTTATGATCATAATTTCGGTTGATGGCTTCGCTATATGTGTAGCAATCCGTTTGGTAAAAAATATAAACAAACGAACACATTGCATTCCAAACGGTCGTTCTTGGTACCCATTAAAACTTGTACTTCCGGTGCGGTTCGGCTTACCAGGCCGTCCCACTGTATTCATTCTCGGTAAAAACAATTCAACACAGCCTCGGACGGGTGTTGGATACTGGGTACGACCAGCGCTCGACTTGCTAGGTACCCCATCGTTGACGATCAGGCAATGCAAAATGGTTGATGGTTTGTTTATTGGAAGTCTAAACGTTAATGGGGGTTTTCGGGATCGCAGGGAGGAATTAGTTGATCTGGCTAAGGACTACGGTATAGACATATTGGCGTTGAGTGACGTTAGGACGAAGGGACAGACGGAAGAACACGTGGGCGGGTATAAGGTGTTTTTGTCCGGAGTTCAGTCTGGTAGGGCAAACTGGGGGGTTGGAATCGCTATCAGGAAGGAATTGGTCAAATTTGTCCTAAATGTTCGTTTCGTAAATGAAAGGCTGATGTGGGTCTCTGTAAAGTTAGCGGGTGGAATTTATCGCTTGGTTAGCGTATATAGCCCTTGCAATGGTAGTGATGCTACTGACTTGGACACTTTTTACGAACAGCTAGGGGACGTAGTTAGCAAAAAGGGAAATGAATCATTGATTTTGCTGGGGGATTTTAATGCAAGAATAGGAAACTTTAAAAGCAACTCAGGGTATGGGAAGGTAGTGGGTAGATTTGGGGAAGAAACACTGAATTCAAATGGTAAACGGTTGTTGGATTTTTGTGATTTCAATGGGTTAGCAATAACCAACTCTTTCTATAGGCACAAGTGGATCCATCGGTATACGTACGTCAATGAGGTTTGGGTCACAAATCCATTATTTATTACATGGTTATAGAGCAGGACAGGAGACAGGTAGTCAGGGACACACGTGTTTTCAGGGGTTTCACTTTCGGTTCTGACCACTACTTTTTGGGTACCCATCTGTCGGTTGGTAAACTCTGTCAGACTAAAAGGAAGAAGGTGGTAAGTCGCAAATTTCGTGTGGGCAAATTTAGGGAAGAGGCAGTTAGGTCTCGTTTTATGGCAAGATTCGCCGAAGGATTTGAGGGGCTTCCAGCTGACTGCGGGGACATTGAGGCTGAGTGGGCGAATTTTAAGAAATTTGTCTTGGATCTGGCTGAGGAATGTCTGGGCAGTGTCGCTAGCGGGGGTCGAAACAAAAAGACGGGTTGGTGGAACGCCGATATCAGGGGGGCTGTATTGGAGAAAAGGAAACTATACTTGATTTGGTTACAGGACAGGACGGTGGCAAAGTGGGAGACTTATAAGGCTTGTAGGCAACTGGTTAAGGATCTAGTCAGGGAAGCGAAGGACCGGGAGGGGAAAAAGTTTGGGGAGGATTTGGAAAGGGCAGGTCAAGGCAGGGGTAAGAAATTTTGGTCGATGATTAAGGACATTAGGCGCGGTGGCGTGAAAGAGGGCTGTAGTAGTATTTTAGATAAAGACGGCGAGTTAATTACAGATAGGGGTGAAGTCTTGAAGACTTGGCGGCATTACTTTAAGGATTTATTTACATCTGTCAATCAGGTAGAAGAAAATGGGAGGGAGGCAGGTCCTAGCTCGGAGGTGGAGGAGGAAATTATACTGGATGAGGTGTCCCGAAAGGTCGGCAGATTAAGGGAAGGAAAATCCGCAGGGGTGGATGAAATTAGGACGGAATTTATTAAGTATAGCGGATCAGGTGGGATCCAATGGCTTTGTAGGATTTTCATTTTGGCCATGAGGTCTTCAACAGTACCTGCTGACTGGAGCTTCGGTGTTATTGCTAAAATTTATAAGAAGGGCAACCGTAAGGTTTGCAGTAACTACAGGGGGATATCGCTCTTGAGCGTGGTAGGTAAGGTGTACACGGGTGTACTTGTTGACCGGGTTAGGAACATAGTGGAAGGAGTACTGGATGAGATTCAGGGTGGTTTCAGGCCTCTGAAGGGATGTCAGGATCAGATTTTCTGCCTCAGGCAGACTATCGAAAAGCTTTATGAAAAGAACAGGGACTTATACTTATGCTTCATCGACTTGGAGAAGGCATTCGACCGGGTACCAAGGCAGAAGCTATTCGGGATTCTTAGCGAGTACGGTATCAATGGGGGTTTACTGCGTGCCATTAAGAGTATTTACTCAGAAAGCAGGGCCGCGGTGATAGATAGAATAGAATGAATAGAATAGATGACGATGAATAGATGAATAGATGGCGAAATTAGCGAGTCTTTCGAGGTTAAAGAGGGCGTTCGTCAGGGTTGTTGTCTTTCCCCGCTTCTGTTCATAATTTTCATGGACAAAATCATCAAGCAGGCAAACTTGCAGGGAAATGTCGGGGTGGGTGAGGTAATAATGAAAATCCTGGCCTACGCGGATGACTTGATTCTGTTGGCAGATAGTACCACGGAGTTGCAGGGTGGGATTGACTGCCTAAATGCTGCATGTGAGGATTATGGGATGAAGATAAGTGTAGGGAAAACTAAGGTTATGCATGTCGGCAAAGCTCGGAAGGAGATAGCTTGCAATTTAAATGGG
>CM055406.1:88334233-88345790 GCA_029228625.1 Pseudolycoriella hygida
TTCCTGCCGTGAAGCTATGAGCTGCATCAAAATTCACAAGAAAACTTCTGAGTTTCTGCTAAACGTCAGTCGCACAAGGCTAAGAATCTTTACAGGTGTGACAACAGGACACTACTATTTTAACAAGCATCTAACTACAATTGGAAGACGAACGGACCCATCCCACCTATCCTGTGATCTGTGTGGGCACCACACGGACCGGCAGAACATTATTTGTGCGACTGCCCAGCTTTCATTACAGAAATGAGAATACATCTAGGCGGTTTCACAATAAAATATGAGCAGATAAAACACATCACTAATTCCATGCAAAAAGTGGAAAATGCGTTACGTGCAAACCCTCTAACGGGTAAAATGTTTAGATATTAGAATTTCTTGTATGAAGAAGTTGAAGATTAAACACTTGTAGAAACTTCTTTCATATAACACAAGCCTCGTATGTGCTTTGTTTAGCAAGAAAACAACGTTTGCACATAGCCTACCAATGGAATTGCCCACATACATCCAAAGTATATCCTGAACTATATAAATTAAATAGAACAGGAAGGTTTGAAAGAACAGACATCGAGTAACTGAAACGACAACCGCCAGCACAATGGGCCCAAACGGCGGCCCCGTGCGTGTTTTACTACGGTAAAAAGGCTACTTCTCAATAAAAAAAATTTCAAACACTTAAGCGTAACATCTATTTTGTTTGCCGCATTTATTCTGATGCGTACAGGTCCCTTGCATATGTTTTTAGTCGAAAATAGAAAATATTTCAAAAGAAGTTTTTGTTTTCCGAAGCTTAAGCGTCACCCAAATTGATATCAGCTGTTTTGGAAGAAGGGACAAGGATTTGCGATACATTTCCATTTTAAAAGGGTTTTGGTCCCCTAGGGGCTACGCAGGCTTTATCATTTTCGCGTGTTGTCTATTCAGAGAGCCATATTTTTTTTCGTTTTAAATAATGATGCGTAATGCTTCAAATTCCCCCGTACTCCACTTCCTCCGTGGAACGTATGCAACGTTCCCCGTATTCCACTTCCCCCGTATTCCACTTCCCCCGTATTCCACTTACCCCGTATTCAACGTTCACCGCATTCCAAGTTCGCCGTATTCAACTTTCCCCGCCAAATAATGACCTATAGCTCGGTAGTATGAAACTTTTTCACCCAACATTGTTCAGCAAATTTGTTGCCCAAGCCTCCTCTATCGATTGGCACTCAAAAATTATCTCTACTTTGTCCAACAACAAAAGTTCCCTAACAACAAAGTGAGGAAACCCCAAAATTTTAACAGTTTTCCTTACGTTGCTTCTCCGCATGAAGTCGGATCAAAAATCTTTCCTCTACAAACTTGTAGGCCATCAAAAACTCTAAGACTTTGCTTCGCCGACCAAATCTCTAAGACGTCATCTTAACTGACTTTTGGACGATTTTCAATTTTCACCCTTTCTTGACCCATAACTCCCTTATTTCAGAACAATATCCCACCCCGGAACATGTTCTCTCGACGTTTTGCACCATACCCGACAACATATCAAAAATTGTTTTTTCAGTAATTTTCGGGCAGCGGAGCAAATTTTTGCCCATTTTTGCCTCCTTTGACCGACCCTGGACACCGAACCGCTCAACCGATTTTCTTAAAATCGGTTCCACTACCTTCACACTGTCAAAACCTTTCATGTGACACCTCACTGGTCTCATTCCAGCAACTACCGGCCGAGATATTGGTTAATAAGTGCTCCAGCTCTGGATAAAATCGCCAAATAATGACCTATAGCTCGGTAGTATGAAACTTTTTCACCCAACATTGTTCAGCAAATTTGTTGCCCAAGCCTCCACTATCGGTTGGCACTCAAAAATTATCTCTACTTTGTCCAGCTTTGTTCTACTTTGTTCTACTCATCAACATCAACAACTTCCCTGAAGAAACCAAAGGCGTAACTATTCTCATTCAGAAAATACCAAAAATCCAAGATGGCGTCACTTTCACAGGTGGCAGCCATTTTCTTAGGATTCATAAAGATTCTACTCACAAAACTCTAAGACTTTGCCAAAGAAACCTATCGCCCAACTCCCATACATTCCAAGATATTTTTAAAAACATTAAAATTGGCCCAATGTCCAACTGTCCGACATTTTCACCAACGCTGGTGACTTCTACTCACTAAACTCTAAGACTTTGCCAAAGAAACCTATCGCCCAACTCCCATGCATTCCAAGATATTTTTAAAAACATAAAAATTGACCCAATGTCCCACTGCCCGACATTTACACCAACCAAAAAAATGTATAAAGAAAATCAATGCATAATTTCGTTCCATACAAATAATTCCTTACAAAAAAAATATTTGAATACGCCACATGATTTCATTTCATACAAATAAAAAATAGTTATTTGGATCACAAGGGACGAAAGTGAAAAATTTCAACCGTGTGCGAAATTTGCAGCCCGCGCCGAAGGCAAGGGCGGCAATCGCACAGGTTGAAATTTTTTACGTCGTCACATGTGATTCACACAAATTTTCATTACAACGAATACGAATCTTGTAATTTTCGAATCCCAAATAGACGCGAAAATTAAAAAATGCAACTCGAAACGAAGGCTTACTCATTAATCAATTCAACTAAGGTCAATAATTTATTCATTGGAATTGTTATGATTGAAACATCACTGCAGTAATAGCAGCAACAGCATGTAGAAATTAAAAATATGATGTTTTTCATGCCGGGCGCCTAAATTACAAGAAAAAGTCTGTAATTTATGCCCAATTCATGAAAAGTTGTATGTGCATTGTGCACCTGCTTAGTTCGCGAAATTTCCTAAAATCAATCGTCCATAGCATGTACACAAATAACCATTGTGATTCTCATGCGAAATGATCCACATCCAAAACTCATGATACACATTCAAAACTAAGTGATTCACATAACAAGAACTACGAGAATATTGCAGTTTTTCCTTACAAAACTAGAAAGACAAAACTAATTTAAAAAAAAATAACATTTAGTTCTTCAACAATATCATGTTTAATTCCACATAAAAAATCTTGGTAGCACCGGCGCACAGATTTGTTACACTTTGATCGAAGTAAACTCAATGAAGTGTCGAAGTTTTTTTGTTGTGTCAGTTATTTTCGCACCTCTGTTTAGAGGACCGAAAAAAATTTCGTCCCTCTGTTTATTTTCGCACCTCTGTTTAGAGGGCCGAAAATACTTTCGGTTCCCATAGCATTCTAAGGCCTACTGAGAGTTGCATTTTTTAATTTTCGCGTCTCATTTGGGAAGAGAAATATACAAGTTTCGTATTCGATGTAAATGCATTGAGAATATTAGTGAATGAAGCCACATGCATAATAGTACATTACATCACAAGGAGCTAAAACGGTGTATTTAGACCCAGGTGGTGAAAAGGTCGAAAGACCTTTTCAACACCGTGGTCTAAATCAGTACCGTTTTAGCTCCGAGTGATGTATACTATTTTTCGCGCAGACGGACAAAAAGTCAGATTCCGAACAAAACACTCAACAAGCTTTGATACAGAATTTGCATTTTCATCATAGGACACTGCGACAGTTTGTTCCTTATTCTTCATCCTATTTTTCATAACAGTTGTTTTCGATGTGAAAAATAATTGATACGATGACCGAAATTGTATCAAAAGTGAAGTGAATTCGGAAATAATTATGTGAGAACTTAGTTTCAGGTATTATTATTGCACGGACAAAAAACGTCAGATTTCCTCACAATATTGAGACCGTAAAGTAGGCTTGTTCGGTACGCTTTTGAACATTAACTTTTTTTGCCACCTGTCGTTTTCGACCCAGGACCGAAAAGTCTTTTTTGCCCAGTTGAATTTACTGACTTCAATCAAATATCGTAACTGAATGAAAACATCACATCAATTGCAATAATAATGCCTGAAACTAAGTTCTCACATAATTATTTCCGAATTCACTTCACTTTTGATACAATTTCGGTCATAGTATGAATTATTTTTCACATCGAAAACAACTGTTATGAAAAATAGGATGAAGAATAAGGAACAAACTGTCGCAGTGTCCTATGATGAAAATGCAAATTCTGTATTAAAGCTTGTTGAGTGTTTTGTTCGGAATCTGACTTTTTGTCCGTCTGCGCGAAAAATAGTATACATCACTCGGAGCGAAAACGGTACTGATTTAGACCACGGTGTTGAAAAGGTCTTTCCTCGGGCTCCGCTGCGCTCCGCCCTCGGATTCGACCTTTTCACCACCTGGGTCTAAATACACCGTTTTAGCTCCTTGTGATGTAATGTACTATTCTCCTTGAAATTACTTGAACAAATCTCTTTATAATTTGCATTTTTGAGCTGTACAGACGTGTTTCGCTGTTGCTTGCGAGAATCGGTGTTCATGTTTACGATCTGTAGTGCCCAAATCAATGACTGCAGTTTGTGGACTGACATTAGAACATTAAAGTGGTTAAAATACAATTAAATTAGGCGATCGAAAGCCGCGGTGAGGTGGATTGGTGCTATATTGCCATTGGCGCCTAAAAACTTGGAAACGACCTTCTACACGAATATTTGGATATAAATATATCTTGAACATTACAAGCGCGGAATCTGTGCGAAATTTTTAACCAAAACTTTAGTGACGATAAGAACAGATCGGGAGGAAAGTAAAGCATAAAACCAAATCTGAAATTTTTGTGCCGAATTCACTAAGAAATGGCGGCACACATAAGGTGAATTGATACTTACTGATCGAATGCCAACAAAAACCAGTCGTATCATGGTAATGAACATCACTCACTGGTGAGTTTGCACTGTTTTTGCGTGAAAATTAAATATATTGGAACGTCCTCAACTGAAAATCTGGTTAAGCCAAACAATCCGACTGAGCGTGAAAGAACGTAAACAGACATCAGCTGAGATTTTTATGCACATAAATCTCTGTCTAGACGCGGCGTAAATTGGTTTATGAATGAATTTATCATTGCATCAACATTATCACAGTCACTTCCGCACATCCATATACATAGAGTGAGATAGCAGTGTTGAATAAATCCAGCACTTGCACCTGATTTACATTTATGCTGATACGGTTGCATTTCGGCCTCACGTTATGGTGCACTCTGATAACAAACACAAACATTAAAAACACCTTGCGTTCCGAGAAAGATATTGAGATCTGCTCAGAGTCTACTGTCACATCTGTCACGTTCAGTACTAGATTCGCTTTTAAAAATACTAATTTGGCGCGTGGTTTCGAATTGTCATCCATATGAGAGGAGAATTTTTTAATTTTTAGACAATTTTCCCTTCTATTGGAAAAAGTCGCTCAGTAACGATTCCAATGAGTTCAAATCAGAAGGACCTGAGAGGGGTCAGCAAGACGGACTCGTTCGACAAGTTGAATATATGCCCTATTTGCTTTCGAGGCTTCAAAACAAAGGCTGGTTTAAGTCAACACTTGACTAAAGGGCATTCACAGGAAGAGATAGATGAATTTATTGAAGTTCGCACCAAATCCCAGCCAACTTTTTCATCATCAGACTGGCGTTCTGACCGTGCAATCATCAAATGGAACAAATTTCAGGTCATATCGGATGACATTAGAAGCTCGTCAGGGAAGTCGTTCCAAATTTTCGATATTCAGGAGAATGAGGCTGTGGGTGACTGTTTGTTCGCTGCAGCGTTGGCTTTTCTGAAAAACCACAACGTTCCCAACCTACCACAAAGCACAGGTCAACTCCGGTCAATGGTGATAGACCATATTTTGAAACCGAGCGCGGATGAGAGTGAATCCAACTTCAACCGTTTCCGAATTCACCTGACAGAAAACCTTCGTAATCACATCCCAAGCTTCTCATTAGATACAACCCCAGAAGAAACCTTGAAGGAGGGCTATGCCAGCTATATGTCACTGGCCCATAACTTTGGGACCACAACCGAGCTTAGCGCAATGACAGAAATTTTCAATTTTGGTTTTTGCATCATTAGGGAGAACGACAACAACAACTACACCTGCTACGACTACGGATCAATGGAAAGTTGTAAGAACAAGCAAGACCATGAACCGGCTCTGGTACTTAATCTGTTGTTTACGGGTGACATCGGCAGTGGTCATTTTAGATTGTTGGTACCCGAACGGACCCAGACAGTTATTGTGATCCCACCAGGAGCGTACAAACTCGTAAAGAGCTGCACCTCGGTCAGACAAGCATCCATTGCGCCGCTAGGCTTCAGCGAATTTAGTGTCTCGGATTCGAGTGCAGATAACGACCAATCCAATATGTGGGATTCCAATGTCGACACTTCTTTTGAAGACTTCATACTGCTCCTGGCTCGATGCAGGACGGACATCAGGGTGTTGAAACGGGTTCCCAGAGGAGCTAGAATTATGGCGGCGAATCGCTTATCCCAATGTGTTCAGGAATGTTTGGCAAATCCAAATTTAGCATCAAAGTGGAAAAACCTACTCACATTTGCTTATACCTCCCTTCGAGTACCGGTAAAAATTAATAACGTCTCACTGTCAGCGATGGTAAAGAGGAACATCGCGAAAACTGAATTGGTATTCACTAGGCGGTCGAATAAGAAATCACCCCTGTCTTTATCTAAACGAGTGGAATTAAAAATTGCCGAAGGGGATGTTAAAGGTGCCGTCAAAATATTATCCTCAACAGACTCGCTTGCGCCTCAAAATGAAACAACTTTCGAAAAATTAAAATTGAAACACCCTCCACCCATAAGAGAAATGTCCTACCCAGATCCACCCAATGAGAATGACGAACCATTGGTGGTCTCCGAGAAGGACGTCTTCTTGTCAATCAAGAGTTTTCCGAATGGTTCAGGGTCAGGCATAGACGGTCTGCTACCACAACACCTGAAAGACCTCACACTACCTTCAACTGGTGAGGCTGGTCTGAACTTACTGAAATCAATAACGGCACTTACGAACTATATGTTGTCGGGTAAGGTCCAATCCGACTTCATCAAAATTATGTATGGAGCTTCGCTATGCGATTTTGACAAGAAAGTTGGTAGTGTGAGACCCATAGCAGTTGGTAACACCTTCCGACGGATTACGTCCAAGTTAGCAAGTGCCTCGGTTCGTTCGGAAAGGTCTTCGAAATTCGCACCGCGTCAGGTGGGGTTCGGCATAAAAGGAGGTTGTGAAGCTACTGTACACGCTACGAGAACTTTTATAAAAAAAAATTCGCATCGGAAGGTGGTGATTATAAAAATCGACTTTCAAAATGCCTTCAACGAGGTCGACCGTGACGTATTTCTCAAAGAAATGAAATTGAATTGTCCAGCAATTTTCCCGTACTTATGGCAGTGTTACTCCTCACCTACTCTGTTATTCTACGGGGATTACATTCTCATGTCACATAATGGTGCACAACAAGGGGACCCCTGTGGCCCTCTGCTATTTAGTTCAGCGATGCAATTTGTGGTGGAGTCCTTGGTATCTGACTTTATAGTTTTCTACCTGGACGACGGTATCATTGCGGGTGAATATGAAACCGTTCTTCGGGATTTCAAAACAGTCAAGGACGAGTGCGCGAAAATTGGTCTACAAATAAACCCCGAGAAATGCGAGTTATATTTTTGCTCAGAAGTGGACCGCGACGTAGTTAGTCAATTTGAACAAATTTCACCTGGCATATGTGTCATCAATGAATTCACACTGCTTGGCACGGCAATCACCGAGAATGCTTTTGATAAAAATTTTAAACGAAAAGTTGCGAGAATTGAAAGTTTTATTTGAGCGGCTCCGTGAACTGGACAACTTTCATATAGCCTTCTACGTGCTCAAAAATTGTTTTGCCATCCCAAAGTTGGTATTTTTGCTCCGGACAACGCCAACGTGGAACTATATGGACACCATTGATGAAATCGATAACGAAATAAAGTCTACATTTCAACTGCTGACGAATTCACGTTTTGATGATGCCACATGGTCATTAGCCTCCTTACCTGTCAACGCTGGTGGTACAGGTGTGAGTAAAGTTCGAGATATAGCCCTGCCTGCATTCCTATCTTCGGTCAACGCAGTTTCTCCACTTGTCAGTACTATGTTAAATCTCCCTACGCTGAACATTGAAGAAATAGCTGAGTACGAATTTGGCCTAAATGTGTGGCATCGCTTACACCCGAACGCAATGCAACCTGCCATCCCATCGGCACAGAACCAGTGGAATGCCATCACGGTCAAACGGTTGCTGGATAGTCTCAATTTCGTCCGCAATGAAGATAATGCACGATTGTTGTCAATCCAAAGGCCAGAATCTGGAGCTTGGCTTCATGCCCTCTCATCGAGTTCACTTGGGACCCTGCTGGAAAATAACTCTTTCCGTATAATAATGGGTTTAAGACTTGGTATCAACATTTGCTCGAATCATATGTGCTTCTGCGGATCGCAAGTTGACACAACCGGTCACCATGGTTTAAAATGTAAAAACAGCGCAGGACGCCATGCACGCCATGCTGAGTTGAATACAATCATTAAGCGAGCCTTGGTGTTGGCTGACGTACCAGCACAGTTGGAGCCAGTGGGTTTGGTTAGAGAAGATGGCAAACGCGTAGACGGCATGTCGTTGATACCATGGTCAAAGGGGCGTACTTTAATATGGGACGCTACATGTGCGGACACCCTCGCACCAAGTAACCTAAGACTAAGCATAAGAACATCGGGTGCAGCAGCGGAAGAAAAGGCTAAACGAAAGGCCAGAAAATAGCTCAAAACTATTTCGTACCCTTTGCTGTAGAAACCATGGGCGCATGGGGACGCGATGCCATCGTCTTTTTTGAAGACTTGAGCAAGAGGATTAGGATTAAAACTAATGAACCACGATCGAAGTCTTTTCTAAAGCAGAGATTGAGTCTGGCCATCCAAAGAGGAAACGCTGCGGCGGTAATGGGTACTTTCAGAGACTCGGATAGGTTTAATGAAGTTTTTTACGTGCTGTGATTTCTTTTTCTTTTCCTTTTTTCATCTTATTTTATTTTATTTTTCTTGTAAATTTTGTGACCAAAGTCATTTTTGTACCAATGCTGAGCAATAAACCAATATTTCATCTCTCATACAACATTTCTAATCATTTTTCGTTGTATAAATTTTATACTTCACAGGAAGTACGCAGTTCCAAATGTATAAATACCACTTTTTAATTCGCTTGAAAGTATCGCCGGTTGGTGATGTCCAGCGCTAAGCGTCGTTGCAAAACGATGCTAGGTGAGGATGGCGATACTGTTCTTATTATGGGAGACTGTACCCATAATAACAGCGCTTTATTTTTGTGGGACTGCTTCATTGCGGTCCAGAATTAACAAAAGGAACGTCTCTCGTTCTCTGTCTCTAGGTTTCCCTTGTGGTTTTCTCTTCCTCCTCGAAATTAGGTTTGCATTGCTTTTTTGGGTTAAAAAAAGCAATGCAAAAGGGTTTAGTTCCTTGGAACTCTTCAAGCAGGTCGGACGTAGATAGATTCACATGCGAATCTACTTTTGCATTGCCTTTTTTTGAATCATATAAGGCAATGCAAAACGACTTTTTGCTTTAGTTCCTCGGAACTCTTCAAGCAGGTCGGACGTAGATAGATTCACATGCGAATCTACTTTTGCATTGCCTTTTTTTGAATCATATAAGGCAATGCAAAAGAATCTACTATTGCATTGCCTTTTCTTTGGCTTTCGGCTTATAAAAGGCAATGCAAAACGACTTTTTGCTTTAGTTGCTCGGAACTCTTCAAGCAGGTCGGACCTATGTTGGTTCACGCTGGAAATTTGTGACCGACAAACCGACAGACAGACAAACAGACAAACTTTTGAATTTTATAATTATAAACTAGCTTGGTTACCCGGGCTTCGCCCGGGATATGGTTTCAGTAATTTATGAAAATTGGTTACCAATAAACATGTTTTTGATTTCAAACCTTTACGTCTACAATCAGTTCTTTGCTGAAAATTTCTAGGAAACCTCAAATTACATAAAATACTTTAGTATCCTACTTTGAGCTCTGACCCGGCAAAAAGTTGAAAATTTGCTTCGTATCATGCGTACATGCGTATCGTTAGGCCCACGTAACTACATAGACCCTCCTCCCGAAAACACTCAACAGATTTCCGAAAACTGAGATCTTCCTCACAATTTGCGTGGTGTACTTTTTACCCTCAAAGAAACACTTTTCTCATATAATTCCGCCCGTCCGATCGCCAGATTTTGCTCGTCTTTGAAAGTCAAATCGCATAAAACAAACGTGACTTTGCGATTGAAGTGAATAAGAAGACAGATGAAAAAAGTAATTTTTCAAGGTACAGCCATTTTCTTTTTTTCCTTAAGTGAAGTTATTTTTGTGCAAGGATAAGTTATTCAGACATTTGTAAAGCAAAATTCTCCTACAGTTATAAATAAAATGAAATGGCGATACTCAAAGTGTCATGAAATTTACAAAACCAAAAGCTGCGCAAAAGAGTCCTCTACCATCTATCAAAAATCATTTTTAGGTCCTCGGACGACCGTAGCATCTTAGTTGGTTTCTGGGACCAATAGTTTCATGAGAAATTGAGTTCCCCCTGACGTCTACTGCAGCAAATCAAAAATTAAATTTTGGACCTCAACCAACCAGCCTTTTCTTGATGCCCGTGAGCTCGTGTTCGCCGGATTGTCTAAACTTTGTTTACCTGTATTTAAAGGAATTAGCTTTTTATATGAAGATTTACTGTGATGAGTCCTGGAACCAAGACTCGTATGGGTAAAAATGTTCCATTTGACATCCCCTTAAGCACTTCAATAATTAATTTTTCAGCCATCGGGTGACCCTGGGTTAGACCTGGACGATTGACAAAAATATTTCACTCGTAGTCCTCTACAAAACTTCAAAAATAATTTGTTGGTCCTTAGATGACGATGACGTCTGGGACATTTGAATAGACAAAAATGTTTCCTCGACATCCTCTACAATGATTTCAAAATTATTTTTCTTATACTTGAATGACTCTAGGATCAATCTGGATGCCCGAGTGAACGAGAACACATTGTGTACATTGGTAAAATGCTCCCCTCCAACTCCTGTACAACAATTCGAAAATTAATTTTTTGGTCCTCGGCTGACGATAGCGTCGCCTGAGAATCACACTTCAATGGGCAAAAGTGTTTCGCCCTACGTCCTCTACAACACTTCAAAAATTAATAATTTGGCCATCGGCCTCGCCATCAACCAACCGTTACACCGACCTTGGGCCTCGGTTGAGCTGAGTGACTTATTGTACAGAGAGGCGTTCCAAGGTGCACCAAGGTGTAGTGAGGTGCACCAAGGTGCAGTGAGGTGCAGTGAGGTGCACCAAGGTGCAGTGAGGTGCACCAAGGTGCAGTGAGGTGCACCAAGGTGCAGTGAGGTGCACCAAGGTGCAGTGAAGTGCACCAAGGTGCAGTGAGGTGCACCAAGGTACAGTGAGGTGCACCAAGGTGCAGTGAGGTGCACCAAGTTGCAGTGAGGTGCACCAAGGTGCAGTGAGTTGCACCAAGGTGCAGTGAGGTGTACCAAGGTGCAGTGAGGTGCACCAAGGTGCAGGGAGGTGCACC
>CM055406.1:88346290-88367142 GCA_029228625.1 Pseudolycoriella hygida
TCTTTCCTTTCTCCTTTTTTCTATTTTTTAGTAAATCAATAAATCAAAGTGTATAGAAAAAAAAAAACAAAAAAAAAAACATTGAACAAATTAAACTAAAAAATGAATTCGACAGACGTAGGGCAGCAATAGCGTGTACACTGTACACACGTCTCACCAGGTAAAGTTATATTCATCTGAAGACCTGAACAGGTTCAATAGAAATAACTTCAAACGGTACTTAAACGTCGCCAGTCCTTTAATATCATAACAAAAACCTTTTAAAAGGTAAAGTGCGACGCAGTCCCTAATGTCCACTTCCAAATTTAATGATATCAGTGGAGGTGACGCTTGCGCTGAAAATACGCATAAATTTCCTTTACGACAACGTTACCCTGTGTTCAAAAAATCGCGTCACAAATGTCAGACCGAACGACGAAATAATTTTTCTGTACTTTCAGTTTTTACGCTGCAAAAATTTAACATTCGTATCTTTTTGCGAAGATTGTTTTGTGTTTTAAATTTTTGCGTGTGAAAACTGAAAGTGTTGAAAAATTATTACGCTGGTGGGTCTGGCATTTGTGACGCGATTTTTTGAACACAGGGTAACGTTGTCGTAAAGAAAATTTATGCGTATTTTCAGCGCAAGCGTCACCTCCACTGATATCATTAATTTTGGAAGTGGACATTAGGGACTGCGTCGCACTTTACCTTTTAAAAGGTTTTTGTTGTTAACCCAATCCTGGTATATGGCCACTTCCATAATTAGGCAGGATGAACCAAATCTCTAGAACTATGAGAGTTAGAAAGCTGGTACCAAAGGCAAGTTGTAGAGAATTATATTTAAGCGAACACTTGTTTCAGGGTTTTGGGGAAATATAACCCAATCCTGGTATAAGGTCACTTCCATAATTAGGCAGGATGAACCAAATTTCTAGAACTATGAGAGTTAGAAAGTTGGTTCCAAAGGCGAAGTGGTAGAAAATTAAATTTAAGCGAACAAGTGTTTCAGGGTTTTGGAGAACTATGGCCCAATCCTGGTATATGGTCACTTCCATAATTAGGCAGGATGAACCAAATCTCTAGAACTATGAGAGTTAGAAAGTTGGTTGCAAAGGCGAAGTGGCAGAGAATTAAATTTAAGCGAACAAGTGTTTCAGGGTTTTGGAGAAATGTGGCCCAATCCTGGTATATGGTCACTTCCATAATTAGGCAGGTTGACTCAAATCTCTAGAACTATGAGAGTTAGAAAGTTGGTTCCAAAGGCGAAGTTGTAGAGAATTAAATTTAAGCGAACACGTGTTTCAGGGTTTTGGAGAAATATGGCCCAATCCTGGTATATGGTCACTTCCATAATTAGGCAGGATGACCCAAATCTCTAGAACTATGAGAGTTAGAAAGTTGGTTCCAAAGGCGAAGTTGTAGAGAATTAAATTTAAGCGAACACGTGGTTTTCATGGTTTTGGGAAAGTATGGCCTAATCCCGGGATAACGCCACTTCCAGATTCCAGAGGGATGATTCTTAACTCTAGAACTATGGCAGCTAGAAAGTTGCTTACAAACTTACAAAAGTACTGATATCCGCCAAAAAACCTCTTACAGAGGAGGTGTGACGTAAGTCTATATGTCTGCTTACAAAAGCTGTGAAATCAGAAAAGTGTGACGCATTAATCATCTAAGGTAAAACTTTTTTCTTCCAGTTACAAAATTTCTGAAATCAGAGGGGGGTGACGCATTAAGCTTCGATTCGCAACAAACATTTTTAAACAAAATTATGTTGAGTTTAAAAAATTGCGTCACAAATGCCAGAATAGAAGAAAGATCACTGAGCGATATCCTATCCCTAACTACAAATATGTAGCACAACGAGTCTGTCCTAGGTGCTTCATTGAATTGACAGTTACCTACACTCGCTGAGGAAGTCCACACTTATCTACGGATTACTTTCTGATAGTTTTTAAACTGAATATAGAAACCAAGACCAACGCACCAACTAGCTCATCCCTTCCAGCGTAGAATAGATTTTCGAGCAACACTTGCAAGCTGGACATGGAAAAATTAGAAGTTCAATAGCGACCCGGATTCTCACCATGTCTCGAGATTGGATTACTTCGAAGCCGGATTTCATCAGATGCTTGGAGGCAATTCTCGCAAGTAGGCTAGACTAGTTAGATGGCTAGCCAGTAAGAACAGCCTTGTAAGATTTGCAGATGGCTCGAAATTCATAGAAGAGAGGGGTTGGAGTTTAAACTCCAGAAACGGACACTTTTATCTGGTTCAATCTGGGAAGGTAAAAGTCATCTTCCATGCAGAAAAAATCGCAGTGCTGGTGATGCCACAACAGACAATAGCGACCGCATTGATGGGCCTCACCTCATCCACTAGACAACAACAAACAACTTTGGCCTTCACACCTACCCGATCGCCTTGATACTTTACGAAAAAAATCAAATTTTCACTGAAAAAGCGATGGTGGCGCAACCAACAGTTTTGCTGTATTGATACTTGATTTAAAACGAATTTGTTTAATAAAAATATCAAATATTTTGCATGTAAAATTTGGTCTCGTTGACATTTTTCATAGTGCAAGGAAATTTTCGACATTCCAGGAAAATTTTCCTATGAGGTTTCATGATTCCAGTCGATCAACGAGGCAAGGATGTGCTATTATGCATAATAAAGCACTTCATTTTACCAGGTACGACAATTATATCAGACTGTTGGCGCGCATACAATTGTTTAGAAGACGAGGCATTCGTCCACCAAACCGTTAACCATTCAAAAACATTTAAAGATCCAGATACAGGACCCCACACAAACACCATAGAAACTTCCTGGCGACACTCAAAGGAAGTCGTTGGAAGTCACAATCGCCAGTCTGAATTTTTGGCTGGTAAATTAAGTAAATATTTGTTTCTGAAACATTGCAGAATTCAAAACATTGATCCTTTCAATGAATTTTGTAAAATGGCTGCCACATTGTACGACGGCAAAGGAATGGAAAGAATTCAATGATATTCATAGATTTGATCAACTGCAAATTGAATTACAAGCAATCTATGATAAATTGTAAATGCAGCATCATAGCATACAAGCCATACTGAGGGGGTTTGGAGTCGATAAATACTTCGGGAGCGACGAACCGAGGGGTCCCCACTCAGTATGGTAAACGGCCCTTTTCAGGGCCAATGGGATACATGTAAGCAGCCTCCTCGTGGCGTATCCTGGGTAAGTCCATGCTTAGCAGATGCTTACAAAATTAAAGCGCTAAAATTCGGAATGATTTCATTCGTACTTCATAATGTTATAATTAATTTCCGTCATATAGTAATACCACTAATTCATAACTACTAACCACTACTAAACCTGATGTGAGCGCCACCTACTAACCACATATTATTGTTGTGGGGGTGGACCCCTACAACCCCCAACCCCACTCGACCCTTTCCGCGCCACCCCCTTAAAGTAAAATTTTACCAACAAGTTTTCACAGGGGTCAGATTTTATATGAAATTTTGACTTCCAAAATTCATATCTCGGATAAAAAACAACCAGAATTTTATTTTGATACATCGTTAAAAACGTTCGGATGTGTAGAATAAGGGAAAAATACATTTTTGTGAAAGAAGTGAAAAGCTTAAAATTTCGTCGAAAAACTAAAAAAACGTTACACGTAACCTCACTTTTTTCTAGTTTTTCCGATTTTCTCGAGTCACTCGCAAAATATCCAGGGGGACTTTTTGGACGTCATTCAGGTACCTAAGGTCTACCGAATCCCGCTTAGTTTGCTTTTGTCCTAATTTTTGCAAGCTCTTCCATATAAATTTTTTTAATTTCCCTACACTAATAATTTTCTAAGCCTCAGACACTTTATAGAAGTCATAAAATTCGAAGGATTTTGTAAAAAGATATTGTCGTGCCTAACATGAGACTCGGTTTATATTCGGCTGCTGGTATCTATGGTGTGGTCGTATTTATAGTTGAAATTGTTTTTCGTTGTTAAAATAACAAAATTGAGCATTATGAAATGTGAAGATTTCCATGAAAATGTTAAAGAAAGCAACTTTCATGCAAATTACCTCTATCGGCCCATTATACCCTAGTAGTGAACTAAGTTTCAATTAAAGTAGTTGCTGGGTAACCTATAATACAAAATTACCTAAAAACTGTAGAAATGAAAAAGATTTTTTCTAACATTTGATGAAACTTTTGTCAAATGTGAAATCTGGCTACTTTCAAACGGTACATTCTGGATCGATGTGACCTAAAACGATTTACGCTATCAAACAAGTTACATTTACTACTGCTAGCGGAACCAATTTTCTGACGAAAGCACCCCTACTATTATGAATTTAGTTAAATAAAAATATGAAACAGAATCCCTTCAATAACGAAATCATAATGCGAAATGTGTGTAATTTGCATGTATGTGTTCTTATAGAGTTGCAATCAAATCATTTTTCTAAACACGCATGGACACTTGAGTGAATGAATTGATTATGGTCAAAAGACAGAACGCGTTTTGTAATCAAATAATGGCTCAGTGGAATTTTTGTGGCTTGGTACTTTTTTGCAAATTAGATGAGATTTCGAATTCTTTTGCCGTTTTTTTTTTTTACTAAAAACAATAAGAGTGTTTTTGATATGTTTTTAATAATATTGAACTGATTTGGTTTCAATTTAGTTCAAAATTAATAAAAAATGATAATTATTTGCAGCATGTGCAGTTAACAAAAGGTTCATGTAGTTGTATTCTTTTCATACACAACGACAATGAACCAGTTGGAGAACATACAACAGAAGCAAAAAATTTTCTATGTTTCTATGTATGAGTGCACCAGCTGGTCAATCAACAGAAACGAAACTATGAGCAAAATATAAGTTTTCTAATTGTATATGCCCGTACATTTTACTGTGTTAAATGAAAAACATTTAAACAAAAATATTAGTTCTTGAAAAGATGTATTTTAACCGAAGTACTGTATATTAACCGAAGATAAATAAATAAACAAAAAACAAGTTCAACTATAAATACGACCACACCATAGATACCAGCAGCCGAATGTAAGCCGAATCTCATGTTAGGCACAGAAAACGACAATATCTTTTTAAAAAATCCTTCGAATTTTATGGCTTTTAACATAGTGTCTGATGTTTAGAAAATTATAATTTACCAACAAAACACAGGTTACATTGACAACTTGCTCATATGTGCTTTCGTCTCAGATTTATAATATTAACAAAAAATGAAAATTATTAACGATTCCCGCATCCCCCTGCTGTGAATCGCACATTGTCTAACACCGCAGCTTGTGGATAGCCACTTAGGCCACATCTCGGCACATTACTGAATGTGGACACGTTTCAAACACTTCACTATTGTTCAGGATCCTTGTAAAATTTTCCAAGAGCTTTTGGTTACAAATTTCGAATTTTTCCACAGAATTGCTGTTCATTGTGTGAATGTTACCATATGAAAATATGTCGAAAAAGTGAACGTTTCCCGCAACTCCCGCAACATTACTGAACTTAAATATGTGCTTAGAAAAAGGAAATCTGATATGTGCTTTGTCAATGAAACACACTTAAGAGTGATTTTGCGAAAACTTCGAAGGATTTCGTACACTTTTGGGACAACATGTCCTACTTTTTCCCAATGAATGTGTCATTCGATTCCTTGTTCTATAGTAAGAAAATTAATTTCTCATTTTTGGAAAATTTGATATCTCGGGGGAGTTATGGTGTGCTAAGTAAG
The DNA here is from genome assembly GCA_029228625.1 of Pseudolycoriella hygida. Lineage (NCBI taxonomy): Eukaryota > Metazoa > Arthropoda > Insecta > Diptera > Sciaridae > Pseudolycoriella > Pseudolycoriella hygida. The sequence continues at coordinate 88,352,025 of CM055406.1, forward strand.
TGCATATCAGGGGGTGGTAAAAATGATTTTTCGGCTATAACTCGCGTAAAACCAAATGAAATCAAATGAACTTTTATGGGATGGTAAGCCCCAATGATACAAAGGTTTTTCATCATTGGATTCCTTGGAGCCTTCTCCCACTCCTGAGTTATTAGTCATTTTAGGTGAAAACTTCGGGAACGCTTTACTGCTTGAAGCAGCGATGAACCGAAAAACTGAGTATGGGGGTGTTCTAGTATACTACCCCTACTATAAGACCATGCAAAGACTTCCCCGGTTTAAGGCTGTTGCATGACATGTTGAGTCCGCCCGGTCATGTAAGATTTGAACTATTACAAAGTGTTTGATTTGATCCCGAAATTTTGCAGTTTACATAAGAGTAAGTTCTGTGACACTTGGCTTTTGTGAAATCAGTGAATACAGTGTCCACCTGTTCACCATTCAGAATTCAATCCGTTGTGTGACATATTCGACAAGGTTCGTTTGGGTCCTTTTACCAGGGAAAAAGCCATGCTGAGACACAGAGATGTGGTTTTTCACGTGATCAAATATTCTGTTGAAAACTATTTCTCTCAAATACCTTGGATATCGCTGCTAAAATACTAATCGGTCTATAATTACATACATCTGATTTTTTACCTTATTTATGGGATGGTAAGCCCCAATGATACAAAGGTTTTTCATCATTGGATTCCTTGGAGCCTTCCCCCACTCCTGAGTTATTAGTAATTTTAGGTGACAACTTCGGGAACGCTTTACTGCTTGAAGGAGCGATGAACCGAAAAACTGAGTATGGTGGTGTTCTAGTATACTACCCCTACTATAAGACCATGCAAAGACTTCCCCGGTTTAAGGCTTTTGCACCGGTCTGGAACAACTTTTGTAAGAAAGGTCAATTTTTGACACTTTTTCTTGACTATTTTCAGCTGAAGAAGTCTGTAAAACTGCCCTGAAACATGATCTGCAGCTGGATATGCGAAAAGGAGCTGTTCACAAGTGACAGTGTACTCTACAGAAGGGGGGCGGGGTGGTAGCTACCAAAGAAAGCGTGAAGATATTGAGAAATTTAGAACGTTTTGAACACTTTTTCTATGTGAAAGTGGCAGGGCGATTTTTAAATTTTTCATATAAATGGCTTTCCCGGCTGGAAAATTGTTACATTTACTACTGCTAGCGGAACCTATTTTCTGACGAAAGCACCCGTACTATTATGAATTTAGTTAAATAAATGAAACAGAATCCCTTCAATAACGAAATCATAATGCAAAATGTGTGTAATTTGCATGCATGTGTTCTTTTAGAGTTGCAATTGCATCATTTTTCTAAACACACATGGACACTTGGATGAATGAATTGAATATGGTCAAAAGACAGAACGATTTTTATAATCAAATAATGGCTCAGTGGAATTATTGTGGCTTGATACTTTTTTGCAAATTTGATGAGATTTCAAATTCTTTTGCCGATTTTTTTTTACTAAAAACAATAAGAATGTTTTTTTTGACATGTTTTTAATAATATTGAACTGATTTGGTCACAATTAGTTCAAAACTAATAAAAATGATAATTAAATGCAGCATGTGCACTGCATTGATAAGTTAAAGTTCATGTAGTAGTGTTCTTTTCATACACAACGGCAATAAATCAGTTGAGCAACATCCAACAGAAGCAAAAATTTTTCTATGTTTCTATGTATGAGTGCACCAGCTGGTCAATCAACTGAAACGAAACTATGAGCAAAATATAAGTTTTCTAATTGTAATTCGATTCGATATAATTTTTTTTTTTTTAACAGGCAATGTTTTTATTTAAGCGAAAAAAAGACTGCTCACAATGGCGCAGCCAGTAAAAGAACGATCTTTTCAACAACAAATTACAATAAATAAATTTCATCTACTCTACTTTTCCCTAATGTTGCCAGGATGCATGCCGCATTGCCTCTTTGATTGCAACTGAAATCTTCTGTAATAGGAAATCTTTCGAGCGTGATTCCCCAGAAGCTGTCCTTATCAATGACCCTAATTTGCCTATAAATTTCTTCGTTTCTGGGCCCATACAACCTAGAGTTTCGAAAGCAACAGGAGTTAATAAATAATTCTCTTTTAAACGAATATAATGATTATGCTTAAATCTTTCCGCTTTATCGGCTATTGAACGCGCTTTCTTGGAAGATTCATTGACATAAGAAGGAGCTAACATGTCTCGAACAGTCACGTCCCAGAGAAGAGACTTTCCATGACTCCACGGAATTAGAGTCATGCCATCAGGTCGTTTACCATTATCCCTAGAAATTCCTGGTGGTTGTATTATATTTGGAAATCCTGCGGAAGACAATGCGTGAGAAATAATTTTATTAACTTCATCGTGCCTAGAAATTATCCCTGATTTCTTCTTGCAAGACAAACCATGTAGGCCGTACTTTTTAACCATAGCACCACAGATGCATTTATGTTCTTCACATAATTGAGAACCTAAACGATATAATTATTTTTAAAGCATTCCTCAAAACGGATGATGCTTCTTTACTAAATGTTTAAACAATCGATAAGACGGAGTAAGTATGTTAATTGATCTGTAGTAGTCATGGTGAGTTGAGTTGAATGTTTGAATCTGGCTTCTGTAAGTAAAATGTCTGATGTACAGTTCCCCGGGTGAAGCGTTGAGGTTTGTGAAATGTAATTCTTGATGACAGTTGAGTTTTCGTATATCCACGAATGGTCACGAGTTCATCTTCAGTCGTTTCAGTCTCTCGTTATATGCCGGTTTGGTCCATTTGAATCGATAATAAAGCATCCTAGTAAATTTTCGTTGTATTTTTTCTAATTGTTCCTTGTTATTGTCATAGTACGGATTTCAAACGGAACTCCAGTATTCTAATCTATTTCTAACGTAAGCGTTGTAGAATTTTACAATACAATACAATACAATTTTACAATACTGTGTACATCGAAAAATAAAACCTAACATTTGATATGATTTTTTTGTGAATTTGGAAAAGTGGTCCATCGTTTATCGAAACCATGCAAAATGTCATTGAAAGACATAAGAAAACGGTCAAAACGACCAAGAAAAAGACCTCCGAGCCTTTTATCGACACCGAGATTATAACTCTTCTCATACAACGCGACAGGTTATACAAATTAACTAAACGGTTTCCACGTAATTTCAGTCTTCGCGCTAAATTTACAAATATAAAAAATTTCATTTGCTATAAAATCCGTTCCAAGAAGAAAGATTATTACGCTACCCAGTTCGAAGGTGCAGATAGCCCGAAAAAATTCTGGGAATTATTAAAGAGAGTTCTGTCCAACAAATCACCAGATCCCTCACAATGTCCAAGAATAGTTGTTGGCGGCAAGGAAATCAAAGAACCGATAGAAGTTGCAAATGAGTTCAATAAATATTTTATTAATGTCATCAACAACAGTAGACCAAAGGCTTCTAATCATTCGATTCGCAATACTGAACAGCCCTTCAAGTTCTTAAAAAAATTTAAATTTGAACCAGTCAGCCCGGAATCAATTTCACTGCTCATCGAAAAAATGCGAGCAGGAGCTGCTGCAGGACATGATGGTATCGGCATAAAGTTCTTGAAACGGAACAAACACCTCTTGTCCGACTGTATAGCTCATCTCATAAACAAATGTATTGCTACGTCTCATTTCGATGATATATTGAAACACGCGAAGGTTACAGTCCTACAAAAAATGACGATTCAGCAGATATAAGTAATTATAGACCGATATCGATACTATCGTCTCTATCTAAATTATTAGAAAAGGTTCTATACGAACAATTGTATGAGAAATTAGAATCGACAGGATTTTTTAAAATGAAACAATTCGGCTTCATAAAAAGATCAAACACGCTAGCATGTTGCCTGGACTTATGTACGAGTATTAGAGACGAGATGAATCAGAATCGGATAGTTAGTTGCCTTTTTATAGATTTCAGAAAGGCTTTCGACTCAGTCAATCATTACATTTTGATGAAAAAACTTGAAAACCTGGGCCTTGATGGACCAGCTCTGAATCTCGTAAGAAGCTACCTGAGTGGCAGAAAACAATTTGTTAGTGTTAATGGCGCGAATAGTTCTTCACTTCAAGTAGTAAGTGGTGTCCCGCAAGGATCCACCCTGTCTTCATTGTTGTTTGTTGTGTTCTTGCAAGACCTCTTCAAAATGGGCTTTAATGGAAATCCATATCTCTACGCTGATGATACAGCCTTCCTATATAGAGCATCATCAATTAATGAACTGCATCAATCAATGCAAAAGGACTTGTCACTCTTAAATACATGGTCAACGAGAAATCAGATGTACGTAAATGAAATGAAAACTAACTACATTGTATTTAGGACGATCATGTGAATAGATTGATAAAGAAGATCTCCCCAGTTATTGGAGTTATCAAGCGCTTGAAGTGGCTGGTTCCGAAATCAGCATTGTTTAATATCTATTTTACATTTGTACACTCACATTTGAGTTATCTTAACCCAGTATGGAATTGTGCTCCACGTTACCTTTTAGACAGCCTTCTCTTACTTCAAAAAAAGCGCTTCGCAACATTCACAGTCTCAGTTATAACGAATCGGTTAAGTCTTATTTCAACGCCTCAATATTGCCAATTGATTGTGCCATGCTGAGACACAGAGATGTGGTTTTTCACATGATCAAATATGTAGAAACATAAGTTTCTATCTTATAAATGAAATTCTGATTGTATTTTATCGAAGCTATTTATTTATACGAAAAGACTATTCGCACGCGTGTACGAATAGTCATTTTTCGGGTATAATACTATTTGTACGCCGTGTACGAATAGTCGTTTTTATCTTTGTAGGCTATTCGTACGCGTGTACTATTAGCCAATTCTACCACTTTCTGCTATTCGTACGCGTGTACTATTAGCCAATTCTACCACTTTCTGCTATTCGTACGCGTGTTCGAATAGCAAAATTTCCGCATCTAGGCTATTGACGCCGTTCATTTTGAGATATTTCTTACAGGAGGAGAATTCATTAAAATTCGTTTACTAAAACATTAATTTTACAGCATAGTCCTGTATAGTCACGAACTAATTGTCAGAAGTTTGATATTTGATTTACTTGCGCAGCTTGCGCAATCTCAGCAATTTATTGTCAATCATGTCCAAAGCGTCCGCTTTTAGTTTACGTACTCGTTTTGATCTAAGAGTTGGGACCATGTCCTTCGACGGCTATGTAAATGAAATATGAATTAAAATAATGCTGCAGCTTTTGAATTCAATTTACCTTAGCCTTAGCCTTAGCCATCTTAGTAGTTGACGACTTAGCTTCTGCCTTCCGTTCTGTTCCGATTACGTTCTTTGACGTACCCTTTGGCCGGCCAATTGATGGTCTTTTCGACGGAAGAATTATTTCTCGTATAGCTAAAGAGCTAGATGCCGCAACAACAGCGAATTGAGGTATTGAAGCGTTTACTGGAAGATCGTTTAAAGTTGATGCATCATCACTCGTATTTGTTTTCGAAGAGTCTTCGATGGTGCTGCTGATATTTTCAGCAACAATAGCAGGAGCGAGGTATGACCCCATGGCGGTCGAATGAGCTTTTGGCACCGACAAGTCTAAAACATCGACGCTAAGATCAGCAGCAGTACGATTCGTTACTGTGTGTTTATTTATAATGTTAACTTGTCGAGTGTCTGTGATGGAATAAATCTGATTTGTATGATGTATGAGTGATGGAGTCGTGAGCCACTACAAATATTCTGTTGAAAACTATTTCTCTCAAATACCTTGGATATCGCTGCTAAAATACTAATCGATCTATAATTACATACATCTGATTTTTTACCTTATTTAAATACAGGCGTTATGTTGCTTACTTTTTGCGCTGATAGATTTATTGAACAGGATTGACAGTGGTAAGTTAATAGTTGACGATAACTTTTTGTAGAAAATCGAAGGGACATTTTATGGACTGGAAGTTTTATATTGATCTACTTTATCTAGGATTAATTTAACCTCGGATGGCGATATGGATATAAACTTGAAATCTCTAACAGTCTGGTTTACCACAAAATCTGACAGACTTTCATTTTGAAACACCCTCGAAAAATACTTTGCAAATAGGTTGCATATTGAAACTCTGTCGTCAGCTGTTCCTGTACCAAACTGAACTCGATTAGACAACGAGTTTGATTTCCGTAATGTTTTCGTAAAGGAGAGGAAGCATTTTGTGTTCGTGGTTATTTTTTATTCAATCTTGTTAATATAAATCGCTTCACATATCTTCTTAAGGACTATAAATTCCTTACGCAGCTTAGCGAATTGTTCATGGTCGATTGGATTCTTAGATCGAATAAATTTTAATCTAGCTCGTATTTTAAGTTTCAATATCTTTATCAGGTCAAATGTATACCAGCAAGGAAAGTCTCTTATTGCACTCTTTGATTTAGGGATTTGGTCAAGCAGCGGCGACAGAATATCGTAGAATTTGTTTGTGGCCTCGTTTATAGATAAATCATTTAATTCTCCACCCCAGTCAACATCTTTGATAGATTTATTAATTTCCTCATAATTTGCACGGAAAAAATTTATTTTTTTAGGACGGTCTTCCTCTAAGAAACGCAAAGGAGATACGTCGAGAGAAAGAGTACCCGGAGGATGATGTCTATCTATACGACTTAAAGAATCGTTGTCACTATCGATTGAAAGCCTGCTCGCATCATCATTTGACGGTAACATATCTAGCGTTCGGTTGTTGACAATCTTTTTGGTATTAAATTGGTTGAGACTTGTAAGCGACATCATTTCAACAAACGATTCAGCAATATCACCATTGACACTGGTAGTAATACAATTACCATTCGAATCGACATCCCAAGATACTGTATTCGCTAAATTGTAGTCGCCAAACAGAATATAGCTACCATTTGGTTTTAATACATTCACTATTTCGTTAATTTTACTAAAATACTCATCATAAGCCTGGAATTTACTATAGAGTTCAATGTACTTGACGTTGACGTAAATCTTATCGCCGTTACATTGATCTATTGATAACCAAATATCCTCTTTAAGAAGCTCCCATTCATTTAGCCTTTGTGAAAAATAAATGTATTTTACAGCAATCAGACAACCACCACCATCCTTTTTTTCGGTTTGAGTTCGATCACAGTCTTGTCGATAGACAGTGTATCTGCCATCGAAAAGCTCAGAGTCACAATAATCACTTGTCAACCAGGTTTCACATAATAGAATGATATCGAAATCGTTGGATAAAACATTCGATTTAAAATCATTAGTTTTTGTTTTCAGACCTTGAACATTTTGGTAAAATATCCTCAGCAACATTTTGTTTCACGAGTATCTTCGAATAAGTTGATTTTTTGTTTGTTTTGACGTTAATGGGTTGTATCTATTGCAATCAGTTTGTTGGTGTTTTGAAAGTTTGGCCTTACGTTTTTCGTTTGCAAACAACCAACTCACAATTTGCTTGATCTTACAAAGCGATCTTACGGTTTGATTGAAGAATGAATAAATTTTTCCCGTTACTCGCTAGAGTAACGGGTCAGAAAAAAAATTGTGTCCGTGTATGCACCTTACTCCACCTTCGTCCGCCTTACTGCACCTTACTTCACCTTGGTGTGCCTCACTGAACCTTAGTGCACCTTACTGCATCTTGGTACACCTCACTGCACCTTGGTGCATCTTACTGCACCGTGGTGCACCTCAATGCAATGTCACAATATCTTGATTCAGTCAATTCTAGAATTCGGAGAAATGACGGCTCATTTTTTTTGTACACAAAAAGTACCACTTGTACACAAAATATACATTTTGTACACAAAAATGACATTTTCACACAATTTTTTTTTTTAAATTTAAAAATGATTTTGTACACAAAAAATTTTTATTTTGTACACAAATATTGTATTAATATTATTGCAAGCTTATTGTTATTACTTTCTTTAAATTTATTTTGCATTAAAACGTGTTTTATTAAAAGGAATAATGAAAGCGTATTGAGGTGCTTTACCCCTTCACCCGCGCGCCTGCGGCGGGCTAGATTACGCCTGCTGCTGGCTAGATTACGCCATACAGGCGGCGTTACGTGCATGGCTTAGACCTTGCAATGGGTGATATTTCCCCTCGACCCCGCTTTTTTATTTTTACATTATGCTCACGGCCTGCGTCGCTACTAACTATTCTAACTATTTTTCTTTTAAGAATGAACATACAAAATTGAACCAATGTTTATTTTGTACATACCTCATGTACAAAATTTTCTTTTCGTTGAACAAAATAAAATGCGTTAGTGTACAAAACCATCTTTTTTGTACACAAAACTATCTTTTTGCGTACAAAATGTATTTTTTGTGTACAGGTGGTACTTTTCGTGCACAGAAAAAATTAAACCAGAAATGACCCGTATCTCTTGTTGCCGTTGGCAAACTAAATTTCGTTCTTATGAGCAAGCTTCTTCTTCGAGATGTCAAGAACTTTTGGCGTACAACCAAAGACCAGTTTCATGGGTTGTAATGCTTTTATTGACTTTGCTATCTCTACTCAGATGCTTAAGTTGGTTGAGACATACAAGCGATGTATAGCAATTCCTAACCTCAATCTATGACTCGGCACAAATGTGCTTTGCTATTTTGCAGGAGTCCTCACGATTTGCTTAAACTATAGGAATCGAAAAATAAATGGATCTTCAATGATCTGACATCCTTGGTATGTTCAACTCACTAATTTAACTCAACTTTAAATATTTAATTGCAGGATGATCCTCGGATCTTTATTAATTTTAATTTGCAACAAACTAGTTAGAATTTACGTGCGATCTTTTCTATACTTTCTTATTCGAACTGATTTCTTCCGCTGCCCTGTCACCTAATCTATTGCCGATCCGATTCAACCGGTTGGGGAATGTTTAATGGGATTTGATTATTTGAAATCGTGGCGCCAACATTCTCTCCCTGGTTTTTATCATCCATGCGATGATCTAAATCTATCTCTTTCGTTGGTGCCGCGTTGACTTCTAGAAGTCCTAACTTGTGCGCTGGTCGCCAAAGAGTGCTACCGTTTCCAAACTGAATCTTCGTGCGTCGAACTTGTTTATTTGTTACAACCTTCGTTTCTACGACTTGAGCTCTTGTGTATGTGTTCCGATGAGCGTCTTCGTCGAAATTAATCACTATGTCACCTACCTCCAATGGTTTTATTGGATCGAACCATTTCGTTCGTCTTACCAATGTCGGAATGTATTCTCTTATGAATCTCCTCCAAAATATGTCGGTGCACCGCTGAACTTCCTTCCATTGATTCTTTAAGTACGACCCGTCTGATTTGAATTTCCCTGGTGGTTTCATGCCATTCGACGATCCCAACATGAAATGGTTAGGCGTCAACGCTTCGTCCTCCTCAGAATCTAGTGGAACAAATGTAAGTGGGCGAGAGTTGACAATATTTTCGACTTCAATCAGCCAACATCGCAGTATTTGGTCTGTGGGCGTTCGAGTTATCATAGATTCGTATAGACCTGATTTTACGCTTCGTGTAAGCCTCTCCCACATTCCACCCATGTGCGGGGCCAAGGAAGGGTTAAACCATCATTTTGTGTAGCAGCTCGTAAATCCATCACTTAAGCGTTGGAGATCGATTTTTTTCATCTCACTAGTTAACTCGTTATCTGCTCCTTTGAAGTTATTTCCGTTATCCGAAAAAAATTCCTCAACTTTTCCTTTGCGATTTCTGAAATCACGAATGGATAAGATGCATGCGGTGGTGTCCAAGCTCGGTACAACATCGATCCAAATAAGGCATGTGTATATGACTCCCCAACGTTTATGCGTTTGGCGGCCAACTTTAACTTTTAATGGGCCAAAAAAATCGATCTCGATTTTCGTTTGATACGGCAGCTTCCCAATTACATCTTGAATTAGTTCTGGATGATGCAGATAGAAATGCATCCCCAACGACTCAATAACGTTACACGCATTACGGACTTTGTATCCGAAATCAGATAACGCTTCAAGTTGGTCTTGCTTTATAAACGGTTCTGATCTAACTTTCGCTAGCGTCGATTTGGCAACAAGTTCGGGTCGACCAAATTTTTCTCGAAGAGTCGCAACAATTTCTTGAACACTTTCGGGCATAATAAGTTGACTCTCGACGATAGTTGTGGCCTTTCCCTTTAAGCATTTGTTTAGCCGCCCCAAATTCTCACCATCACTAAACTCGGAGAGACTTGTTGTATTTTCGAACCTTGTGATGAACTGACGCCACTCATGAGGATCACCGTAGAAAAGTGGAAGGTCCTTCGGCGTCGAGTGTTATTCGGTTGACTTTGCAAACCAGAATAAATTGGTAGATTGCTTCCGAAATTTGGAACTCCGTTAATTGGGAATGACTGACCAGGTTGCGGAAAGCCAGTGGGAACCGATTGGTAGCTGAACCCATTTGGTAAATGTTGTTGATTTTCATAGTAACTCGGTTGGTTATTTTTGTTTTCGTAGTTTTGAGTTCCGCTAATTACATTTGATTGACTTTGTAACGGGAAACTGAAAAGACTTGGCTGATAACCTCCGAAAGCTTGAGATCCGTTGACATCCTTGGGGTGAACTTGACTAGTTGGTCCTTCTATTCCTGTCGACTGCTGACCGATCCGCTGGTCGTTTACATTCCAACTGACGCGCTTAGCTTTGTTCCGAGTTTGAATAACGGTTTGTTGGGTACTCTCAGGTGGCACCAAAGGTTTTCTATTTGAATCAACCCCGAACGTTTCAGCTTCTGGATTCAAGTTGGAATTGCTGCGAATTTTATGCGATCTCGAAAAAAATCTGTTTGAATGTGGATCCCACATATCGGGTTCCTTTCGGGCAACTGGAATCGAAATATCAACTCCAACAATTTCTGATACCAGCTGTTTGTCGACCTATTTTTCATCTTGTATCTGCTGATTTTCCTTTCTTTGCTCTTTCAGCCAACTCGAGACCAAATCTGAATGCGCAGACCTTTGGGAATGGTTAGATTTGGAATGAAGCGATTTGAGATTCGATGCGTTACTCCCGCTGGTTGCTTCCGATTGACCACTTCCACTGGAAACATGTTCTTCCATCGCGCGAAGTCTTGCTTCCATTAACTTTCTCTCTCTGCTTTCCTTCAATTCAAGAGCTCTCATTTGTAACGCTAATTTTTCTTTTTTCTTCGCGTTTGAATTTCAAATTCCTCCTGGAATCTTTGCATTTCGATATCTCTACGACGCTTACTTGAAGTACTTGAGCTTGTTGTTGACGATGCAGATTTGGCCATTGAAGATTTTGCTGTGGCGGACAGTTTACCATGGAGAGACCTTTGGCTTCTTGGAGCTCTTTTGCCTATGGCACTGGCTCTAGCGTCGACGACCTCGGCTCTAACTTCAGTCTCTGCCCTTTCATCTGTCTTAAGCAATTTATTTGCTGGCTTATCGCTTTCCGCGTTGCCTTTAGCTGCAGCTTCAGCCTTCTGCTTCTCCATCATGGTTTTGTACAGCACAAGAGGGTCCACTCTCAGCGCCTCTACCTTAGCGAGCTATGTCCTGTGTGGTTTACAGCTTGGCTAATCGCTGCGGACTTTTCCCGCTCCGTTGCTACTACATCACGATTCTGGTCGTTGGCAAAGTCAATAAAAGAATGTTGCCGTTGGCAAACTAAATTTCGTTCTTATGAACAAGCTTCTTCTTCGAGATGTCAAGAATTTTTAGCGTACAACCAAAGACCAGTTTCATGGGATGTAATGCTTTTATTGACTTTGCTATCTCTACTCAGATGCTTAAGTTGGTTGAGACATATAAGCGGTGTATCGCAATTCCTAGCCTCAATCTATGACTCGGCATATATGTGCTTTGGTATTTTGCAGGAGTCTTTACGATTTGATTAAACTATAGGAATCGAAAAATAAGTGGATCTTCAATGATCTGACCCCCTTGGTATGCTCAACTCACTAATTTAACTCAACTTTAAATATTTAATTGCAGAATGATCGTCGGATCTTTATTAATTTTAATTTGAAATAAACTAATTAGAATTTACGTGCGATCTTTTCTATACTTTCTTATTCGAACTGATTTCTTCCGCTGCCCTGTCACCTAATTTATTGCCGATCCGATTCAAACGATTCAGCCGGTTGGGGAATGTTTAATGGGATTTGATTATTTGAAATCGTGGCGCCAACATCTCTAGAATTATGATAGTTTTTTGTTTTCGGTCTAACGGTTCTATGCGTCCCCGGTCGATTTGAGGGTGAGTAGGAGGGGAGCATGGTCATGGTCCTTAGATGCCGAATTCGCAAAAGATTGAGTCTCTACAAGACCCTTCGTGTTTTTTTACATATATCGATTGAATCTCATCCGATTTTCATAAATTTTATTCGTTGGAAACGTCCCAACAATTCATGAAAGAAATTTTTTTTAGTTTGGATGGTTAGATTTAGGGGCCAATCAAATAGTGCGCACGCATCTAAGGGGGGTTTCGAAAAGCGTGCAAAAGCGTGCGAGGGGGAGGGGGGTATCATCCCAAAACGTGCGCACTCTTGTGATATATGATCTGTTTAGGTTTATTTTCTTTTTAATTAGCAAAGGGACAAGATATGATGATACAAGTAAAGTGAAAAAAGTATTAACATAGCCATTCTTCGAATTCGAATTGAATTCTAAGCCAAAAATGAGGTTCTCGGAAAGTTATGGTCCTAGAATATTGTCCATTTCTTTAATTGTGTCAATAATATACTTACATTCGTCATTTTTCTCATCTCCATACTTTTAATGGGCACTAATGAAATTTTCCAACGTGTCTGACTATGTGTGACTATGTGAAATTTTAAAAGATTAACCACAACACATCGAAACATGTGAAGCAGCATGTACTATGCCAATCCCGAATCGGTTGACGAAAGTAGCTGGGAGACGTTAGCTGCGGATAGGTTCGTTTGGAGATTCAGAAGACTTTCAACTGGTGGTAGTGCACTATTTCCAATCTAATCCAGGCTTTCAGAGAGCAGCCGATTTAAAATAAATCTTTTGTTTAGGTACTGGTGTTTATATTTTCTCCCAATGCGTATTCTACAGGGCTTATTTTATTGAATTAATTCACCGAATTCATAAAAATTCACTAAAATTCATGGAAATTCGTAAAAATGCACCGAAATTCACCAAAATTCAATTTTTTTTCCTAACGAAATAACAGTTGTCGCGAAATGAAATTTTATGTAAACCGACATGTTTTGAGCAATTTCTCGGTTATCAGAAGTCATTTGAAAAACATTGAACTAACATCCAAACGAGTCGGAATATTTAATTATTATAGCTCGTTCAAAGCGTTATCTTAGCCTGATTCGTCCAAAATATTTTTTCCTGGTGGCATCGTCTTGGAGCTAGACCCATTAGGGAAAAAACATTTTTGGAGGTCCGAAAATAATTTTCCGTCAATATCTCCACCAAACCGATGTGGAATTCGCTCAAATTTCATGGGTCCGAATCCATAGTTCACTGCATTTTGGAAGTATGAAACACCAAGTGTTCCAAGCGTCTCTCAGATATTTGTGAATTGCAACCCAGATGAATGTAAGAGTCAAATAGAAAAGAAAGGCAGACACTTTCTAAAGGAAGTAAGTTATAGTTTTCGAGTAAAAATCATTGAAATAGTTCGAATTTCATGAAACCAAAACGATGATGTGAAGTCAGAGAATGAAATGACGTAATTTCATGATATTGGTGCTATATTTGAGATAGAAACTGGTCAACCTAAACTAGTCAGAAATAACAGTTTCGTTAACGTTCTTCGCGTCTAGTGACCGTCGCCGCCACATGGTACCAAAATTTCCGCCGGAACGAGCGTCATGATCCCACGGAATTTGATAAAATTCCACATCGATTTGTATGGTGAACCAACTTTTACCCAAAAGTGTTTACACATAGGATTTTTAGCCCCGTACGAAGTACGATGGGCTTGTGTCTTTACTGTGAGGCATGTAATTTTGAAGATCGACCTATAGTTTCTTGGGCAAAGTGGTTGCTTAGGTCTAGGAGATTGCAGAAATGCAAAAAAATGGTCTGTTCGTCCGTCATCACTATAACTTGAGTAAAACACATCCGATTTCGATAATTTTTTTCCTGAAAGATAAACAAAAAATAGGATCTAAGCTCGAAGATGAGCAATTTTAGTCAAAAACTCTAGGAGATATGGCCAAAAACGTTATACATAGGGCCGTGAAACTTGTTTGAGTTAATCTTCGTAACCATAGCACGAATGATAATGAATAAGGTACCAAATGAAAGGTATTTATCATACCTTTGTCGTTGATCTGTACAAATTATGATGACGGATTTTGCCAAACGACAGTCGTTGTTTCATACAAAACTTATGTTTTTTGGTCAAGTCGGTGATTGGGGTGAGGGTAATGCCAATGAAAGGGGACCACCCCACAACTAAGAATCAATAGTTATTTGGCGGCGGTCACCACCCTGAAGAGAGGAGGAGGTCAAAACTAAAAAATTGTTTTTTCCTTTTTTTACATTTTTTGTGAACTAGGAAGTGCTGGGAAGGACTGGATGATTGTTTAAAAGGTGGTGGAAGAGTGACGGAAGAGCGGAGATATATGAAGATCACAACAAAAACCCTTTTAAAAGGGAAATGTGACGCAAGTCGTTGTCCCTTCTTCCAAAACAACTGATATCAATTTGGGTGACGCTGAACGCTTCGAAACGCAAAAAAACTTTCGAAATATTTTCACATTTGATTAAAAAAATGCGTCACAAATGCCGGACACTGGTGTTATAGTTTTTCTGTTCTTTCAGTTTTATACGCAAAAATTTGACTTCCTGTACAAAAATACTACATTTATTCCTACATACAAGTCAAATTTTTGCGGTGTGAAAGCTGAAAGAACAGAAAAACTATAACACCAGTGTCCGGCATTTGTGACGCATTTATTTGATCAAATGTAAAAATATTTTGAAAGTTTTTTTGCGTTTCGAAGCGTTCAGCGTCACCCAAACTGATATCAGTTGTTTTGGAAGAAGGGACAACGACTTGCGTCACATTTCCCTTTTAAAAGGGTTTTTGTTGTGATATCAGTACTTTTGGAAGAAATTGAAACC
>CM055406.1:88367642-88388902 GCA_029228625.1 Pseudolycoriella hygida
TCACCGCCGCGGAAATTCATAAAAATTCACCGAATTCATAAAAATTCACGAAATCATAACAATTCACGAAATTCACCGAATTCAACAAATTCATAAAATTCACGAAAAATTCAATTCAATTTTAAATTGAATTAGCGACAAAGTTATAGGATTGGGACTCTTCGAAAAATATCGATAATGATTATCAAAAGAAATATATCGATATTTGATAATCAAAGTCATTACAGATATTCCAACAAATATCGATATTTATCAAAATATCGATAATTATCAAAATATCGATAATTATCAAAATATCGGAAAATTAAAAAAAAGTGGAAAAATAAGCTGTCTTAATGTCAAACTGAAGTTTTTCAACCGTTAGAACTAAATCTTTCGCGGAAAATCTGTTGCTTATAAAAACTTAACAATTTTCAGCATTTGATGTTTCGATAACACTACTCGACACTATTTTTGTTGCAAATATGATTCCAAAAACCTCCAAACCGTTTTTCCTCTAGAATCAGACTCTGTTCTCAAAATTTCTCTATCACGTCTAAATTTTGAATTATATTAAATTAAAGTAACATGGGACCTTCGAATGTTATAAAGAGATGTTGCGAAAGTCTCTTTCTAACATTCGGAGGTCCCATGTAACTTTAATTTGATATAATTCAAAATTTAGACGTGATAGAGAAATTTTGAGAACAGATTCTGATTCTAGAGGAAAAACGGGTCTGAGGTTTTTGGAATCATATTTGCTACACGAAAATTTTTAAAATTTGTAACCTAGTGTAATTTTCGACATTTTGATATTTAACGATATTTGATATTTTGATAACTTTTGATATTTTGATAATTATCGATATTTCGACAATGATATTAAAATATCATTATCAAAAAGAAATATCGATAATCGATAATAGATATTTATCGATATTTGATAATCAAAGTAAATATCAGCCATGCCTACAAAGTTAAACAAAAGATATTTAAAGATTCAAAAATTACATCCGAATTTCATGATTCTTTCTCTATTTAAGAGGTGAGTGAATACCTAACCGTTCTGAAGAAAAACTTTGGGTCCAAGGCCTCTACTAGGGCACAGGTCGGTACTGTTGAAGAGAAAATAGGGTGGAACATTTTTGTCCATTGAAATATTGGTCCAAGGTCTCTAGGCCCTTGGCAGTCCCTAAGCTCTGCCCTGGTACAATAATTTATTTTGCTATGCTGTAGAGAAATATGTGCCCATTGAAGTACAGGTCCGAAGCCCCAGTTCGAGGGATTTAGTGGGGGTTAGAAAGATTTTTTGCACCGTTGCTTCGTAGGGATTTTTCAATATTGCCTTTTGGGCAATCTCCAATGCAATCAAGTAAGGACGTAATCACTATTTAATTTTAATATTTATTTAATATTTAATCATTATGTTAATCTTCATCCCTTGCAACGGACGTAAGCTTTCGTGCGGGTGCGCGTAGCATATGTTCATTTCTAATTATAAACGTCTAATGTCCGTCTGTTTATCTATCTATGCGTCTCTTCGTCTATTTATGCGTCTATTTATTCGTCTATAAGTCTGTCTGTCACGATCCCGTTATTTTTTCGTTTAATTGTGTTTACACTGGCGAAGAAAAAAAAATACTTTTTGATATGTTGTCGGGTATGGTGCAAAACGTCGAGAAAACATGTTCCGGGGTGGGATATTGTTCTGAAATAAGGGAGTTATGGGTCAAGAAAGGGTGAAAACTGAAAATCGGCAAAAAGTCACTCAAGATGTCGTCTTAGAGATTTGGTTGGCGAAGCAAAGTTTTAGGGTTTTTGATGGCCTACAACTTTGTGGAAGAAAGTTTTTTGATCCGACTTCATGCGGAGGAGCTAGGCAGCAAAAACTGTTAAAATTTTGGGGTTTCCTCACTTTGTTGTTAGGGAACTTTTGTTGTTGGACAAAGTAGAGATAACTTTTCAAAGTCAATCGATAGAAGAGGCTTGGGGCAACAAATTTGCTGAACAATGTTGGGTGAAAAAGTTTCATACTGCCGAGCTATAGGTTGTTCTTTGGCGATTTTATCCAGAGCTGGAGCACTTATTAACCAATATCTCGGCCGGTAGTTGCCGGAATGAGGCCAGTGAGGTGTCAAATGAAAGGTTTCGACAGTGTGAAGGTAGCGGAACCGATTTTAAGAAAATCGGTTGAGCGGTTCGATGCCCAGGGTTGATCAAAGGAGGCAAAAATTATTGAAATACATACTTTTTGATATGTTGTCGGGGATGGTCTAGAACGTCGAGAAAACATATTCCGGTGTGGGATATTGTTCTGAAATAAGGGAGTTATGGGTCAAGAAAGGGTGAAAATTGAAAATCGGCCAAAGTCAGTGAAGATGCTGTCTTAGAGATTTGGTCGGGGAAGAAAAGTCTTAGAGCTTTTCATGGCCTACAACTTTGTAGAAGAAAGTTTTTTAATCCGACTTCGTGCGGAGGAGCTAGGCAGCGAAAATTGTTAAAATTTTGGGGTTTCCTCACTTTGTTGTCAGGGAGCTTTTGTTGTTGGACAAAGTAGAGACAAATTTTGAGTGCCAATCGATAGTGGAGGCTTGGGGCAACGAAATAGCTGAATAATGTTTGGTGAAAAAGTTTCATACTCTCGAGCTATAGGTCATTATTTGTCCATTTTGTCCAGAGCTGGAGCACTTATTAACCAATATCTCTGCCGGTAGTTGCCGAAATGAGGCCATTGAGGTGTCAAATGAAAGGTTTCGACAGTGTGAAGGTAGCGGAATTGGGTTGAAGGAAATCGGTTGAGCGATTCGGTGCCCAGGGTCGATCAAAGGAGGCAAAAATGGCTGAAAATTTCTCCGCTGCCCGAAAATTACTGAAAAATTAATTTTTGATATGTTATGGGTAAAAAACGGGTCATAATTGAAAATCGGCTAAAAGTCAGTCAAGTCAGGGGAAGTGTCAGAGTAGAATACGTAGCAAGTGCAACGCTGAATACGGGGAACTTGAAATACGGGGAACGTTGAATACGGGGTAAGTGGAATACGGTGAACGTTGAATATGGGGGAAGTGGAATACGGGGGAAGTAGAATACGGTGGAAGTGGAATACGGCGAACGTTAAATACGGTGAACGTGAAACACGGTGAACGATGAATACGGGGAAGTGGAATACGGGGAACATTGCATACAGGGAAAGTGGAATACGGGGAACTTGGAATACGGAGAAAGTTCAATACAGTGAACTTTGCATACGGTGAACATGGAATACGGTGGAAGTGGAAAACGGTGAACGTTGAATGCGGGGGAAGTGGAATACGGTGAACGTTGCATACGGTGAACGTTGCATACAGGGAAAGTGGAATACGGGGAACGTTGCATACGGTGAACGTGGAACAGGGGGAAAGTGGAATACGGGGAACTTGGAATACGGGGAAAATTGAATACGGTGGAAGTGGAAAAAGGTGAACGTTGAATACCGGGGAAGTGGAATACGGTGGAAATGGAATACGAAGGAAGTGGAATATGGGGGAAATGGAATACGGGGGAAGTGGAATACGGGGGAAGTGGAATACGGGGGAAGTGGAATACGGGGGAAGTGGAATACGGGGGAAGTGGAATACGGGGGAAGTGGAATACGGGGGAAGTGGAATATGGGGAAATGGACTAGGGGCGAAGTGGAAAAGCGGTGAACGTTGAATTAAGGGGGACAGTGAATACGGGGAAGAAGGACTACGGCGAAGCAGTGGAAAGTGGGAGTTGGAATGCGGGGGAGTGGAGTAATTTTGCGACAAAGAAAGTGTTTTGATTTATAATGCCTTTCTCGCTCATTTAGATTTTAGTATTATTAGCGGTAATGTCAACGAAGTGATTTAATGACATGAAACATTACGCATCATTATTTAAAACGAGAAAAAATATGCTTTGGCTCACAGAATAGACAACACGCGAAAATGATAAAGCCTGCGTAGCCCCTAGGGGCGGGGGTTCGACTAGTTGTTTTAGAATAAACAAAAACGAGTAACGGGTGTGCCACGTTAGTGGCCTTGCTTGTTACTTACTGGAGGTTTAAGGTTTTATGTTTCACTCCGATTTTAATCGGTTTGTTGGTGTTTTAGAAGTTTGATCTTATTTCGTTTCGTAAACAACCAACTCATAATTTACTCAATCTTACAGAACGATCTTACGTTTCAGTTGGTGAACAAAGCGTTTCCTGTTCACGCAAATTACTGTGTGTTCTCGTTGTCGTGGCATAATTCAATTTGACACCGCCGGAAATTCACAGAGAACAGACGTGTTTTTTACAACGCTCTCGTATATTTGATTAAAATCTTAATTCAGTCTTTGTGTTTGAACTAACGTCTAAAGTGTTTAATCAATTAATTTTTGAACATTGGAAATCAAATTAATTTAATCCAATTGCTGAAAAGTTTTCAATTTTAACTGTAATACGAGAAATATTATCTACATTACATTCACCTAACTCCAATAAGGCAAATATAAATGGCGGCGGGTTCCAATTTCTTGGAAACAGTTTTTTGTGATTCTGGTCGCTTTATAATGCAATCATGTGTGATTCGTTGCGATTGAATGTGGTCTCATTTTAATTTGCTTCAAATAAATATTGTGGTTCTATGACCATATTCACATTTCGTCGTCTTGTGCAAACTCACGAATCGTATATGCACAATGGCTCCGCTGAAATGTCTCACGTGAAAAATTAACATCACAAATGCGACAAAAAAAAGTCAACGTCTGCCAGACCAATTCCTACCCCGTCAACTATGGTTTCGCACAATCAGCCACCAAATACATCGAATAACGATGAATTAAATGACCAACACATCAACAATGTTGTGACCGAAATGAAGAACTATCTGGATGAAAAGTTTGGGGAATTACAAAAAATCACTCAAGTACTCAACGAACATGGTAATCGCATCAAGCAAATTGAAGATGATAATAAATCAATCTCATTTAACATGAAAAATCTTGATGTTCGAGTAGACAATTTGGAACAGGCCATTTTGTCTCTTAGTGTAGAGATCAACGGAATACCAATAACTAAACCAGATTCCCTTGCTGATATAGTTCAAAAAGTTGGACATAACATCTCTTGCGCAATTACTCCGGATGATTGGACGAAAATATATAGGCTTCATCATCAAACGGATAAGCGAAATGGAACGGATAAACCGCCACCCATCATACTCTTTTTCAAGGAATCATTGATGAGAGAAGCCTTCTTGATAGCGGCAAGAAAAAGTCGTGGTCTGACCACTACGAAGCTTGACTTAATCGGTGACGAAAATCTTGTTTTTATAAATGAACACTTGACTATGGCTAGAAGAAAATTATTTTACATTGCGAAACAATTTAAGAACGTTAACAATTCCAGGTACTTATGGACAAACAAGGGGAAAATATACTTGAGGAAAAACGATGGTAGCCCAGCAATTAATGTGAATTTTTATACAAATTTTGACAAGCTCAATGGAAGTGATTAAATATTCTCCCGTTTATTCAACCTTGGTATGTCTTTTTTATTTTTTTTTTTATTTTTTGAACATTTTTCGTAAACAAAATCTCGTAATGAGTTCTAATGAAGATACATTATTATTTTTGAACGATGAATTTGACAGTGTAATAGACTTCTCTAAGTCATCCTATGCTTCGGCTGACGGTCTGCGTATATTCCAGGTGATAAGTTTTGGTTCGCTAGCTACCAGCTAGAATTTGAATTGTGGAATTCGGGCGATAAATTGAACTATTTTTGCTAATGAAAAACTTGAACGTCTGTTCGTTTTTTGAATTGTTTTTTATTACAAATTTTTCTCTTCGGTTTCTTGATTAGATTTTTTATAAAGACAAGCTTCGATCATCTGTCGGAGTTACAACATCCTCCCACCTTTTTATTCATAAAAATTGTTAATGAAATCGAATCGGAGTCTTTACCACTCGACCACTTCTTGTCACCTTCTGCACCTTTTCGCATGATCCACCTTCATCATTCATACATCCGTTAGCTTGATTCTTTTTCATCCTCGATCGATTTCGAACGACTGGTTTCGGTATTTCCGGTGTTTTGATTTCCTTCATATGTGTTTTTTGCCTCTTCATCTCATGTAAATTGATTATCATTTCCAACTTCCATTGGAATGAGTCGTTGTAAGGATCTGATCAATTTACCTTTTGCTGTTTACAATATAGCCACTCTGCATTCGCCATCCGTACCTTCAATCAATTCTGTTATCCTTGCCATAGGCCATTCCAATCGCTTCTGGTTGTCGTTGGCAATTAAAACAATTTCACCCACTCGGAATGTGTATTGGTTTTTCGGATTCTGTCGTTGAACCAATAAGCCTAAATATTCGCTTCGAAAACGGCTACGAAGTTCCTCTTTCAATTGACTCAGGTGTCTCAACTTCTCGCGTAGCCGGTTTCCAGTCATCGCTTCAATCTCAGGACATTCTGTATGTTCGATGTCACGTAAAAACGCTGCCGGAACCAACGGCACCAAATCGTCGGGATCGTCTGAAACGTACGTTAATGGACGTCCATTTACCAGCGATTCGACAAAACAAATGGCTGTGTCCAACTCAGTTTTTGTCAATTTGTTGTGTCCCAACAACTTGCGAAGATATTCTTTTACCACACGAATGAGCCGTTCCCAGAATCCACCCCACCAAGGTGATGCAGGTGGATTGAAAATCCACTTGATGCGTTGTATTCTGGAATCTCCAGCTACTTTATTCCAATTGATTTTCCCAAACAGTTCAGCTGTTGCCACGAAATTCGTTCCACAGTCGGTGTAAATAATTGACGGTTTACCTTGTCGATAAATGAATCGAGACAACGCCAAAATGAACTCTTCGGTATTTATTTTCTACACCAATTCCAAATATACCGCTCGAAACACGGCACAGGTGAAAATAACTATCCATTGCTTCTCGTTGTTTTTCAAATATAACGGCCCAGCGAGGTCTATCCCAATGATTTCAAACACCTTCGCATCCTTAACACGATTTTCTGGAAGTGGTGCCACTGGTACAGTTACTGGAGATCTGTTGAACCGGATGCAGGTCGTACATTTTTTCACGATTCTGTTGACTGCTTTTTTGGCATGATTTATCCAAAATCTCTCTCTTAATTTGTTGACAAGAAAATGTTTTCCTGCATGGCCGTATCGTTTGTGCTCTTCGACAATCAATTTGTCAACGTCTGGATGGATGCAAGGTAAAAGCAACGGTTTCTTGAAACGTCCGCTATCTTGACGATACAATAACTTCGTAACAACGTAGTAAATGCCATCCTGATTCTTTGCCACTTTTACACCAGCAATAAACTCTGCATCTGGTGGAAAAACTTGTTTTTGTATCATCTTGACCATTGTGTTTTCGGCTTCGTTAAATTCCTGCTCTGTTGTATGACCCACTCTGCGACTAACGTTTCGTTTCTTTGCCATGCAGTTATATGCAAATCTTTTCAGCATTATAATCTTTCGAATGTTGAGTAAGTGAGAACTGCTCTTCGAATACCATGGACTCTCCACAACTGCTACAATTTTCAGTGACTGTTGCAATTTCTGTGACTTGTCAGCACTGACTTCTTTTTCTCAACGTTAACCGTTTCTTCATCGATTTTGAATTCTTCATTTGGCCATTCATTCGCAGGATGTTTCAACCAATCGGGACCCTCCCACCAAATTGATTGTAGTAGAGCTTTAGGAGATGTACCGCGAGACGGTAGATCTGCAGGATTGCGTTTGCCAGGTACATGTCTCCATTCGTTCGCCATACTCAAGTGCACAATTTCGCGTACACGATTTCCAACGAATGTTCCCCATTCGTCATTTCGACTGGTCCAGGCCAATGCAGTCGTCGAATCACTCCAATGAAAACACTGAATGTCTCGTTCCATTGCAGTCGTGATTGACTTTCGAAGTCTTGCTCCAACCGTACACGCCATCAACTCCAATCTTGTGATAGTCATTTTTTGTAACGGAGCAAGTCTAGCTTTCGACTGAACCATTTGTACTGACACACCACTCGAACTCTCCACACGTAAAAATGCAACCGCTGTATACGCCACTTGACTCGCATCACAGAAAATGTGGGTCTGTTCGGATGAATTTTCTTGTAAATAAAACGTACCTCTCATGTTACGTGGAATCTCGATCTTTTGCAAACAATCCACTTCTTTGGCCCATTTATTGAATTCTTCTTTTGTTTGCAATGGAACGTCTTCATCCCATCCAATTTTCTTAGCCCACGTTGACTGCAGCATTAATAATAATAATAATAATAATAATAATAATCGGATAAATCATTGCTGGTGCTAATATACCCATTGGATCAAAGACCTTGTTGACCGTTGCCAATAACGACCGTTTCGTTAACTTCTGGAAATGCTGCACATGGCAGGGTGTCCTTCTTCCGATTCCATCGCATTCCCAAAACTGACGAAAAGAAGTCTTGATGTAACGAAATTGTTCCCGTGTCGTCAACCGTTTCATCAAAAAAATTCGGTACGTTCCCATTGCCGCAATTCCATATTCGCTGTTGCCATTATCTTTATCGAATTTTCTTTGAATACTTCATATTCGTGCAAATTGTCTACCGACGTGATACTGTTATCGACATACAAGGATTTTTCAACTTTTCCGCAAGCAATTGGTTCACTTGTGGAACATTTTCCAAATGATTTTCGATGACTGCTCCCAGAATAAATGGACTACATTTTAGACCAAACACGACTCGCTTGTGTCGGAATACTTTCACTTTGCCTTTGGTTTCGTCCTCCCACCATAAAAACAATAGGAAATTCTGGTCCTCTTCCTTTACATGAATCATTTGGAAAGCCTTTCTGATATCTGATCCAACGCCCAATAAACCATCTCGGAATTGCAACATCACGTTCGGTATTAGTTCGATCAAATTGGGTCCTTTCTCTAGACATTCATTTAACGATGGATGTCTTCCAACTTTGCAAGAGGCGTCGAAAACCGGACGCACTGGCGTTGTTTTGCTATCAAGTTTGTACACCCGATGATGTGGGATGAAATGACATTGCTCTAAGCCGACGATGTCCACTTCTTCGATGAAGCCTCCTTGCTCCCACTGCTTGAACAAATCATTATAAGTGTCAAACATACCTTTTTGCTTTAACGTCTTCGTGGCACTGATAAGTCGTTTCTCGGCGATGTTGAAATTGTCTGGAATCTTCTGCACACCATCAGTCCAAGGCAAGCTAACCACGTATGCGTTGCTATCGGTGTAAGACATTCTTTTGATAAAATCCTCTTTTACTTTTCGATCTGCTTCGCTTTTGGCCTTTACTTCGAACGGGTCACGAATCCCGATTGTCTCTAACTCCCACAATTGTGTAATGTTCGATTCATTCAGCAATGAAACACTCATTCGCATCGCGCTATTCAAATGCACTTCCTTCGCAATCGGACCCATAATTGTCCAACCAAAAACTGTGTCCATCGCTTTCAATCCACATTTCAGCAAGACGCTATTATTATCCAATGTTAGCTTAGGTAGAACGTCTGCTCCCAGAAGAATGTCGACTTCTTCAACAGAAGATTCACAGTCACTGATGGTGATGTTAAGGTTTCTCAATTCCTCCATCCATGGACCTCTTGGTAATTTTTCGATCGCACCCGTGATAACGTCTTTGTTTGCCAACTCCAATTTGTAAATTTCTTTATTTCGTCCACACAGTTGGACTTCAAAAATGGACCGCTCTTCAATTGGTGACAATACACCACCGAACAAGGTATTTCTTTCGAAATATTTTCCCAATACGATTCCATTGATCTTCTTGGCCAATTTACTTGAAACGTAGCTACGTTGACTTCCATCATCCAAGAAACCACGAACACTGATGATTCCTTTCTTAGTCTTCACTTGTAGCATTATTGTCTTCAAAATGACCGTACTGTTCAGGATATTGTTGGATCCGGAATTGACAACTACCACTTCTTGTGATTTTTCATCCTTTCGGCAAATTATCTTATAATGTGATCCACCACATTTCGGGCACGACACCTGTGATTTGCATTTCGGTGGTCTATGTCCGGGCAATAGACATCTTGCACATACATTCCTCTTTATTACTCGATCCCATTTTTGCTCACTAGACATTTTCACGGCCGATCGGCACTCCTGAGACAAATGATGCTTTTCACAGAATATGCATTCCCATTTCGAATCGCTGATGTGTAACGCTGCTGCAGTAGGAATTGACGACGTATCGGATTTCTTCTGTGCGGTCTTGTTGTTGTTCAATCCAGGTTTTACGATCAGTCGTTGTTCTTCACGTTCCACCTCTTGTTGTAGGAACTCCAACAAATAGTCCAGCTCGCTTTTAGGTGGATTCTCAACCGAACCATCCAATTCATACTTTGGCGATCACTACCATGCTACCAGCACCTCTTCTGGTAGACTCGCTTCTACCATCGGATACAGAAACAATGACGCTTGTTCCACGGTGATGTTCAATGAGTCCAATGCTCGTATGTGACAAACCAGTTTGTCATACATCGCAGCAATGTTGACCTTCGTGTTCATACTGTTCAAACTCATCTTAAAGAGCTCACGGATGTAAACTTGAGTTAACAGCTTCTTCCTTCCAAATCGTTCCTGCAGAGCTTGAATGACTTTCGGATAATTGACTTCCGTCGCTGGGAAACCATTAACAATGTCCGCTCCTTTTGTATTCGGCTCCATCGATTGGATTAAATATTGGAACTTGTCGGTTGCATGCAGTTCCTCATCGTCGTGTATTTTACTAAACTGTGCCCACCAACCAAGCCAATCCAAAATTTGTCCGCTGAATTTTTTAAGCTCAATTTTCGGCAACTTTGAACTAATCGACGATGCCGTGTCACCGTTGGCCAATTTCTCAATCGACTCGATCTTCACTATTTCAGAGTCAATTTTCACCTTGGCCATAACGATCCGAGTTACGATATCTTCACACGCAATAGCTTCATCCATTTGTTCCTGTTCGGATACTTCCTCATCCGCTAACATTTCGTTGAATATTGCTTGATCCAATTCCTGAATTTTGTTTTGTAACTCGGTCAACCTCTCGAATCTCGTTTTCAACTTCACAGCATCCTTCACCAGTTCGTGCAATTCCTTGTCTAATTCATTGATAGACCTCGTAATGAGTCAATTTTGGTCAATTTTGTGCGTTCGTAGTTTCTTCGGACGGCAATTTCCAATACAATTCAATGTGAACGCAATATTTACTTAAATACATTCCAGTCTTTTCGTAACATCAACTCTGTTTGCCGCATCTATTCTGATACGGGTCCCTTCATATGTTTTTCATTGTTGCCCCCCGCTTAGTCCAAGCTAAGTCCAAGGACTTAAATTCAAAAAATTTTTTTCCATAAATTGTCGGCTATGCTCAGGTCTTTCAAACAAAAAAAAAATATGAAAATCGAAAAAGATTTGCCCGAGTTATGGACAAAAAACACATAGAGCCCTAGCAGAGACTCGATTTTAGTGCCCTAGCTAAGTCCAAGGACTCAAATTCAAAAAAAAAAATTTTTTTCAGTAAATTGTCGGCTATGCTCAGGTCTTTCAAACAAAAAAAATTATGAAAATCGGAAAAGATTTGCCCGAATTATGAACAAAAAACACGTAGAGCCCTAGTAGAGACTCGATTTTAGTGCCCTAGCTAAGTCAAAGGACTCAAATTCAGAAAAGTTTCTTCCATAAATTGTAGGCTATGCTTGGGTCTTTCAAACAAAAGAAAATTTATGAAAATCGGAAAAAATTTGCCCGAGTTATGGACAAAAAACACATAGAGCCCTAGTAGAGACTCGATTTTAGTGCCGTAGCTAAGTCCAAGGACCCAAATTCAAAAACAAATTTCTTCCATAAATTGTCGGCTATGCTCAGGCCTTTCAAACAAAAAAAAATTTATGAAAATCGGAAAAGATTTGCCGGAGTTATGGACAAAATACACGTAGAGCCCTAGCATAGACTTGGATTTAGTGCCCTAGCTAAGTCCAAGGACTCAAATTTAAACAAGTTTCTTCCATAAATTCTCGGCCATGCACAGATCTTTCAAACAAACAAATTTTGAGAATCGGAAAAAATTTACTCGAGATATGTACAAAAAAACCCATAGAACCCAAGCAGAGACTCGTTTTTAGTGCCCCAGCTAAGTCCAAGGACTCAAATTTAAAAAAGTTTCTTCCATAAATTGTCGGCTGTGCTCAGATCTTTGAAGCAAAAAAAAATTATGAAAATCGGAAAAGATTTGCCAGATTTATGTACAAAAAACACATAGAGCCCTAGTAGAGACTCGATTTTAGTGCCCTAGCTAAGTCCAAGGACTCAAATTCAAAAACAAGTTTCTTCCATAAATTGTCGGCTATACTCAGGTCTTCCAAACAAAAAAAAAATTATAAAAATCGGAAAAGATTTGCCGGAGTTATGGACAAAAAACACGTAGAGCCCTAGCATAGACTTGGTTTTAGTGCCCTAGCTAAGTCCAAGGACTCAAATTTAAACAAGTTTCTTCCATAAATTGTCGGCCATACCCAGATCTTCAAAACAAGAAAAAAATTTATGAAAATCAGAAAATCGAGTTATGTACAAAAAACACGTATGGCCTTAGCTTAGAATCGTTTTTAGTGCCCTAGCTAAGTCCAAGGACTCAAATCCAAAAAAAGAGTGACCGAAGAATTTTCCTGTTTCGTCACCCACGAAACTACTTCTTGAACTAATTTTATATGAAAGTGGATAGTAGGGCCGAGCTGGTAATGAATTCTTAAGTTGATCCTCGTGCTGACCGTAATTGAGATATTCGCGACCTAGTTCCTGAAGCTTCTCCTCAAGATCCACCTTGTTCCCATCTATAGAACTCTGGAACGGTAGCTTCTTTCATGAAGTTTTTTTATGTTGTTCTGGATTTGTGGCGCGTTTGAGATATTCACAAGTCAGTTCTTAAAAGTTAAGGTGAGTAAAAGCCGATTCCGTCATTTTTGCTCAAGGATCGCACTCCTCATTCGATTCGTGTACATCTCTAACAGGCCTTGCACATTTCGTGTAATGACAGTGATCTGGTATCTTGGTTATGGGCAATATAACGAAATTCGAATACCAATTCCTGACGGAATCGGCTTTTACTCGCCTTAACTTTTAAGAACTGACTTGTGAATATCTCAAACGCGCCTCAAATCCAGAACAACATAAAAAAACTTCATGAAAGAAGCTACCGTTCCAGAGTTCTATAGATGGGAACAAGGTGAAGAGTCAGGAACTAGGTCGCGAATATCTGAATTACGGTCTAAGTCCAGGAAAAAACCTAAAAAGTCTTAATAAAAACGATCATATCTCAATATTTTGAGTGGTGGACCCACTGGATAAGGAGCTATAAACATTTTATGCAACATTAGTTCAACTTCAAGCATTTTGAAAAAAATTCCTTCATTCCTTCCACCTCAACATGTAGTATCTCGGTTATAAGAATGCATTTAGTTGTATAGATGGTGAAACATTCATCAAAAGATGTTCAAATTCCTTGTTACCTCCTTCCCTCCACCAGACAAAAATCCGCGTCTTCTGCAACTTTGAGGAGAATTGAATGTAGAACAATCTCTAGAAGAAAACTTTCTTCTAAAAATAAAAGTTTAAAAGTTTTTTGAGTTAAAAGAAGGTAAAACAAGTACTTATTTCGGAAAAACAGGAAAAACTGTTAAGAAAATGGAAAATTCGGAAAATCTTAGTACTGTAAAAAAAAACTTCGGACTTTCGTTTTCCATTAGAGCACCACATCTCAGAAATCGGTTAAAGGGTCTCCGCTCAATAAATCGTCAAAGTAATGCCTGCACCGGAAACTTCTGGAAGGAGGAGGAGGGGGGGGGGATAGCACGAGAATCAACTTAAGAATTCATTACCAGCTCGGCCCTAATATCCACTTTCATATAAAATTAGTTCAAGCCGTAGTTTCGTGGGTTACGAAACAGGAAAAATTTTGGACTTTTCTTCGGTCACTCTTTCTTCCATAAATTGTTGGTCATGCCCAGATCTTCCAAACAAAAAAAAAATTATGAAAATCGGAAAAGATTTACTCGAGCTATGTACTAAAGACCAAAAACCACCTAAACGACCGTAGCTAGGCGGCCCTTAGGTTGACAGTGCCCAGATTCAATCCCATAAAAGATTTTTCGATTACCTTTCAGGAAAAGAAAAGTTTTTGAAAATCGATCAAGATTTACTCCAGTTATCGCGTAGACGGACAGACAGACCGACAGTCATCTGAAGGCAACAAAAAAGTTTCCCTCTTACTCCCGGGCTCGAATTCGCAATGTAAAAAACGTGGTAGTAAACGCATCGGACCTTCGTACGGGTCTAAAAAATGTCAGTCCGTCCGACTGTTAACACGATAACTTGAGTAAAACTCAACCGATTTTCAAAAACTTTTTTTTTCCTGAAAGGTAATCGAAAAATCTTGTACGTGATTGAATTTGGGCACTGTCGACTTAAGGGCCGCCGAGCTAAGGCCGTTTAAGTGGTTTTTGGTCTTTTGTACATAACTCGACTGTGTTTTTCTTTGTATTTTTACTATGCTGTGATTGTGTTAGATACGAGTATACTACTTTAAGTTGTAAGATTTGTAACGTTTTCATGGATTTTTAAGGAGGGTTATGACAGCAGTCATAACTACTCTTTTTCCATGTCGGTTTGAAAAAAGTAGACAATAAGATTATTATCAATCAAATCTTTTCCGATTTTCATTAATGTTTTTTTGTTTGAAAGAAATGGGCATAGCCGACAATTGCAGGATGAAATTTTTTTAATTTGAGTCCTTGGACTTATCTAGGGCACTCAAAACCAGTCTCTGCTAGGGCTCTACGTGTTTTTTGCACATAACACAAGTAAATCTTTTCCGATTTTCATTTTTATTTGTTTGAAAGATCTAGGCATGACCGACAATTTGTGGTAGAAACATTTTTCGATTTGAGTCTTTGGACTTGGCACTTCAAAAGAGTCTTTGTTAGGGCCCTACGTGTTTTTTGTACATAGCTCGAGTAAATCTCTTCCGATTTTCAACAACTTTTTTTTGTTTGAAAGATCTCGGCATGGCCGACACTTTATGGAAGAACTTTTGCCTGTGGCTCAAGTGGGCCCCATGTCGGTCCTTAGGTCGGCCCTAACGGCCCACAGATTCAATCCCATAAAAGATTTTTTGATTACCTTTCAGAGAAATGAAAGTTTTTGAAAATCGTTTGAGGTTTAGTGTCTTTTAGTGTTTAGGTTGTTAGAACAGGCTTGCGCTCAATAATACATAAATCATTAGAGGTTAATAGTAATTTTCAAATATAAAAGTATTCACTTAATTCGATTCGATATAATTATTTTTAAAGTTAATTTGCTGGATTTGACTGCAAAGTATTCATTAAAACGGATGGTGCTTATGGCAATGTTGGATAAGATGCATTGGGGAGTTGGGTTGAATGTTTGAATCTGGCTTCTGTAAGTAAAATGTCTAATGTACAGTTCCCCGGGTAAAGCATTGAGGACTGTGAAATGTAATTCTTGATGACAGTTGAGTTTTCGTATATCCATGAATGATTTTGTACAAAAGAATTTCATCAAGTTGGAGACGCCGCGTCTCGAGCGAGTTCATCTTCATTCGTTTCAGTCTCTCGTTATATGCCGGTTTGGTCCATTTGAATCGATAATAAAGTAAGTATATATATATATATATATATATATATATATATAAGTACATTTTCGTTGTATTTTTTCTAATTGTTCTTTGTATTTGTCATAGTACGGATTTCAAACGGAACTCCAGTATTCTAATCTATTTCTAACGTAAGCGTTGTAGAATTTTACAGTACAATACAATACAATTTTACAATACTGTGTACAGTACATCGAAAAATAAAACCTAACATTTGATATGATTTTTTTGTGATTTTAGAAAAGTGGTCCTTAAAACTGTGTTTGTTATTGAATGCAACGTCGAGGTCGGTTTTTGATGTTACTCTTTGGATTTCAATATCATTGATTTTATATGTGAAATCAATTTTTGTTGGCTTGGAGGTAGTCGAAAGGATGAAACATTTGTCAGAGTTTAGGTTTAATTTGTTTTCCACACACCAAGTCGAGAATTTCGATATATCAGCTTGTAACTCTTCACAATCAGCAGGAGTGTCTATTTTGCGGAATAATTTGTTATCATTTGCGGACAAAGTGCTTTCACTTATATCCGGTAGGTCATTGACGAAAATCAAAAAGAGGAGTGGGCCTAGTATAGATCCTTGTGGAATACCTGATGTTGGAATGATTCCATTGGATTTACTACATCCTATAATGACATGTTGAGTCCGCCCGATCATGTAAGATTTGAACCATTGCAAAGTGTTTGATTTGACCCCGAAATTTTACAGCTTACATAAGAGTAGGTTGTGTGACACTTGGTCGAAGGCTTTTGAGAAATCAGTGAATACAGCGTCCACCTGACCACCATTCAGAATTGAATCCGTTATATATGTGTTTAGCTTGGTTACCCGGGCTTCGCCCGGGATATGGTGTCAGTAATTTATGAAAATTGGTTACCAGTAAACATGTTTTTGATTTCAAACCTTTACGTCTGCAATCAGTTCTTTGCTGAAAGTTTCTAGGAAACCTCAAATTACATAAAATACTTTAGTATCCTACTTTGAGCTCTGACCCGGCAAAAAGTTGAAAATT
This sequence comes from Pseudolycoriella hygida, assembly GCA_029228625.1. Classification (NCBI taxonomy): domain Eukaryota; kingdom Metazoa; phylum Arthropoda; class Insecta; order Diptera; family Sciaridae; genus Pseudolycoriella; species Pseudolycoriella hygida. The sequence continues at coordinate 88,384,347 of CM055406.1, forward strand.
TGCTTCGTATCATGCGTACATGGGTATCGTTAGGCCCACGTCAACTACATAGACCCTCCTACCGAAAACACTCAACAGATTTCCGAAAACTGAGATCTTCATCACAATTTGCGTGGTGTACTTTTTACCCTCAAAGAAACACTTTTCTCATATAACTCCGCCCGTCCGATCGCCAGATTTTGCTCGTCTTTGAAAGTCAAATCGCATAAAACAAACGTGACTTTGCGATGACATGGATAATCTCCCAGTGTATTTTCATACAGGATACGATATTATTGTACACCGATACGATAATATCATGTCGAATATGATATTATTGTACACGGATACGATAATATCATGTAGAATATGATATTATTGTACACGGATGCGATATTATTATGTTCAATATGATATTATCGTACGCCGATTCGATAATATCATCTCGAATATGATATTATCATATGCCAAAACGATAATATCATGTCGAATACGATATTATTATACACCAATACGATATTATCATGTCGAATATGATATTATTGTACGCGAAAACTATATTATCATGTCGAATACGATATTATTGTACGCAAAAACTATATTATCATGTCGAATACAATAATATCATGTCGAGTACGATATTATCATGTCGAAAATGATATTATTGTACACCAAAACGATAATATCATGTCGAATACGATATTAACATACACCGATACGATAATATCATGTCGAATACGATATTATTGTACGCCAAAACGATATTATCATGTCGAATATTATATTATCATGTCTAATACGATATTATTAGACGCCAAAACGATATTATCATGTCGAATATCATATTATCGTACGACGATTCGATAATATCATGTCGAATATGTCATTATCATATGTCAAAACGATAATATCATGTCGAATACGATATTAACATACACCGATACGATAATATCATGTCGACTACGATATTATTGTACGCCAAAACGATATTATCATGTCGAATATTATATTATCGTACGACGATTCGATAATATCATGTCGAATATGATATTATCATACGCCAAAAGAATATTATAATGTCGAATATGATATCATCATATGCCAAAACGATAATATCACGTCGAATATGATATTATCGTACACCGATACGATAATATCATGTCGAATATGATATTATTATACACCGATACGATATTATCATGTCGAATATGATATTATTATACGTCAAAACGATATTATCATGTTGAATATGATATTATCGTACGCCAAAACGATATTATCATGTCGAATATGATACTATCATACACCAAAACGATAATATCGTTTTATAGTCCGGTCGTTGAGTCAAAAATATTACAATTTGATTTTGTCAGTTTAATCTATTTTTTAGTCAAACTTTCTCTGAATCTCCTTGTATTATCATGGGCGCGCGGTAGCGATGCGCCCGTGACGCAGTCCCCACACCCCAAAAAAAAAGCCCACAAACGCAAAAAAAGTCCACAAACCCAAGCAAAACCTGCATACAAAAGTCTTTGGGACAAGGAACCATATATAGGCGAAGATTTGAAATTTTCCCCCCTGCACCTCTACCCCTCCAAATTATTTTTAAAAAAACTAGATTTCATCCCAATTCGAACGAGCTATCACACTTCAAAATCGGTTCTAAATTGGCTGAGATATCGCCAATCAAAGATGACCAATTTCCATATAAAAATGGTTTTTCCTTAAAATTTTCAGGGAACGTCAGAATCGGCCTCAAATGAAAAATTTCATATGCCAATTTCCCGGGAAAAATCTGGAAAAGTCGGAAAATTGGGAAAAGTGGTCAATTTTGAGGCTTCTAGAGGTTTTCGAATTTTAGCTCCGGAGTGACAATACCTAGAGAGTTGGTTTGTTCCGAGCGCTTCTAGAGTTTGATCAGGAGAATTTTTTGGGATCATAAGAAAATGGCTGCCGGGTGCCAAAGAGGCGCCATGTTGAATTTTCCTAAGCAATAAATTACGTTTTTTTGTGTTTTCGAATTTTAGCTCCGGAGTGACAATACTTAGAAAGTTGGTTTCTTCGGAACGATTATAGAGTTTGATAAATAGAAATTTTTTGGATCATAAGAAAATGGCTGCCAGCTGTCAAAGCGACGCCATCTTGAATTTTTTGCTATCTTCTGAATTAGAATAGCTAGAGAATTGGTTTCTTCGGGAAAGTTCGATAGATGACTTGGGCACTATTTTGATGAATAAAAAGTGGGGTCGCCGAGGCGCTATAAGATGCTATTTGTGTGACATACTGACAGCCATTTGTGCCGCATTTTATAAAGTATTTTTTGCGTAATACTTTTTTGCGTACAAGAGATGAAAGCGTCACGCCTTCTGATATCAATCGTTTTGGAAGTTGCATCACAGGGAGTGCGTCACACTTTACCTTCGAAGAAGTTTTCGTTGTGATTGTATATTATGACGTGATCTTGTACTCGTAAAATAATACTTTGTACATGGTCGAAACATTTTGTACATAAACTGAATTTTATTTGGTATTGGGGGGCTGTGCCCCCTCACCCCCGCGCCTGCGGCGAGCCTTATTCTATTTCTTACAACGCATGGGGCTCTGCCCCTTAGACCCGGAAGGGGATATTCCCCCATTAACTAACCTAAGCCCGATGAACGCAGGCGCGGAGGATTGTCAAGCGCTAGATCATTATATTTACTAGTTCCGCAATTGTATGAGCAGTGCTTACATGAGAAGAATTTCTTCTTATAGATCCTTTCGTTACCGTCAATCGAGTAGTGGAAAGCAGACAAGTTAACCATTACGCTATTGAGCTATTATGGTTCCTCAGTCTATGACAAACATTTGCTTGAATCTTTTAAACTTGCATATGGGCGCATTGCTGTCGCGCGCCCATGAAACACACGCTTATTTAAAGGTTGGCATTTCACATGCATTCAGTTCACTTGGTATTTCAGCGTTAGTGATCGGCGCACGAATCTGACCACATTACGTAAACGTGAATCTAGTCTGACCACATTACGTAAACGTAAATCTAGTCTGACCACGTTACTTAATTTCGTAAATTTTAACGAAAGGTTAAATTAATTCCAATGACTCATCATTTAAGCAAAGCATTTCATCAATACTAGTATTGTGTAAAAAAAGTGGAAATTAAAACGGTTTAGTGCACCATTTTAAGTACACAGACCAGACCTCGGACCAGACACTGGTACTTATAGATACTGATACATTTGAATAAGTTAATCAAACTAATTTCATTTTCAATTCTTAGTAGTGGCAGTGGCATTGTCTGAATGAAAAATGGAAATTGAGTTCTCTTACACCGTCGGTAAACGAATTGATAGCTGTTTGATCTACACTGCAGACAAACAGCTATTTAAAGTTATGAAGAAAGAATCTGATGGTTCAAAAATATTTGATTGTTATTATAAGCACAACAAGTGCCCCGCAAGAATTAAAATTGATCCAAATGGCTTGTGCACTTACGAACAGAAGTATTGTAAGCATTCTCATGTCGACGACCAGGAGAGTACATACATCCAGTTCAATAAGGAACTGAATATGAAAGAGAGATGTCAGAGCGACCCATCTCTATCCTTTCGTCAAATTTTTGAAGAGGAAAACGGATCGACTTCGGATGCCAGCTTTCGTAAAATGAAGTCGACCATGGTTAGCCATCGTAAAAAAACGCTTCCAAAAAATCCTACTTCAGCAGCCGAGATCGAAGTTTATCTGGCGAATTCATTAGTCAGTAGCATACTAGCAGAAAGCGAATCAATTTTGAGTTATCAATACATCAAGCGCGAAGAGTATGCCTTCTTGATATTTGAGTGTACAAAAATTTTAGAAGCGTTGCCAGAAGAACGCTCTTTCAACATAACATCTTCGATGCGTATATCAATTTGTTTTTTCATCGCTTTGTTGGCCGATCAGGCAATGTGAAAAGGTTGATGGTTTGTTTATTGGAAGTCTAAACGTTAATGGGGGTTTTAGGGGTCGCAAGGGTGAGTTGGTGGACTTGGCAATGGATTATGGTGTAGATATATTAGCGTTGAGCGACATTAGGACGAAAGGGCAGCGCGAAGAACTGGTGGGCGGTTATAAAGTGTTTTCGTCTGGTGGTCAGTCTGGTAGGGCGAACTGGGGAGTTGGAATGGCTATCAAAAGGGAATTAGAAAAGTTTGTTTTGGGCGTGCGGTATGTAAGTGAAAGGATCATGTGGGTCTCCATTAAGCTGACAGGAGGTATTTATCGGCTGGTTAGTGTGTATAGCCCGTGCGAGGGTAGCAGTGCTGGCGATCTTGACACCTTTTACGAGCAGTTAGGGGATGTTGTCAGCAAAAAAGGTAGTGAGTGTGTGATTCTGTTGGGGGATTTCAACGCGAGAATAGGGAACAGTAAGACCAGTGGCGGCTATGAAAGGGTAGTGGGCAAATTCGGGGAGGATGTTTTAAACTCAAACGGAAAGCGGTTGTTGGATTTCTGCGATTTCAATGGACTGGCAGTAACCAACTCTTTCTTTAGGCATAGGTGGATCCATCGGTACACTTACGTTACTAATAGTTTGGGGC
>CM055406.1:88389402-88406655 GCA_029228625.1 Pseudolycoriella hygida
TTGTATTTTTCCTATGTGAATTCCCGCCTTAGTTATTTAAACCCCATATGGAACTGTGCTCCCCGCAACATGCTCAATGGCTTGCTATTATTACAAAAGAAGGCACTGCGTAATATTTATGGATTGAAATACAGGGAATCAGTAAAGCGATATTTCACTTCTTCTATTCTGCCAATCGAATATTTTAATTTATACCAAACAGCGACCTTGATTTTTTCTCTAAAAAACAACTTGATAAAACACGATATTTCCATGCAAACGAACTCAGAAGTACACAACCATCTTACGAGAAATAGAGGTCTTCTTCACCCTTCCTTCTCACGTTCTCAATTCGGACAACACGCGATCACGAATTGCGGCTTTCGTTTTTATAATAATCTCCCTAACGATCTGCATTTAGTTAATAATCTAGCTTTATTCAAAAAAAAATTAAAAGAACACTTGTTGAAATGCTTTCAAGAAAAGCTAGATTATAATGCTTCTCTGTAACGTCATCGCTTTCCCTATTTACAGTAAAATCGAATCCGACACCATGTCGGTTCGCTTGTCTGTGCTTAGGTGCGGTAAACTGATTTATTGATTTATATTTTTGTTCGACAATTGTTACTTACAATTTTCTAGTTTTTGATTAATTTTTGATTAATTTGTTTTTTCAAGAACTTGTACGATTTACATGGATAAGGTTTGATCTATGTACGCGACATGTACGGGCCTTGTGCCTATATTGTTTTAGTATATAATAAATAAAAAAAAAAAAAGTATATGTTTTCAGATTACAAGAAATTTACATAAAAAAAATTTCATCTATTCACTTTTTACTTAAATTCTTCCATTATTAGACCCGTACGAAGAACGAAGTTCTTCGAAAAGGGGTCTTATGCGTTTACCACGACGTTTGTAACCACCCCAATTTCGACCTGAGAGTAGGTGGGGAGCATCGATCTTGTTGCTTAGATGACGAATCAACAATAAAAACGTTGTCCGTTCGTCTGTCACCGCGATAACTTGAGTAAAACTCAACCGATTTTCAAAATCTTTTTTTCACCTGAAAGGTAATCGAAATATCTTTTATGGAATTGAACCTGGGCACTGTCGCCCTGAGGGCCGCCGAGCTAGGGTCGTTTAAGTGGTTTTTGGTATTTTGTACATAACTCGAGTAAATCTTTTCCGATTTTCATAATTTTTTTTTTGTTTGAAAGATCTGGGCATGGTCGACAACTTATGAAAGAAACTTTTTTAAATTTGAGTCTCTGGACTTAGCTAGGGCACTAAAACCGAGTCTATGCTAGGGCCATACGTGTTTTTGTACACCACTCGAGTAAATATTTTCCGATTTTCATAAACTTTTTTGTTTGTTGTTGAAACTGTTACGTCTCGGACGTCGGAGTCTCTGCTAGGGCCCTACATTTTTTTTGTACATAACTCGAGTATAAATCTTTTCCGATTTTCAAAACAAAATTTTTAATCGAAAGGTCTAGGAATGTCTCACATTTTATGGAAGAAAGTTTTTTGATAAGATACCTTTGGTCTCACATCAGCCAGGACCCTGAAACTAGGCCCAACGTGTTTTTCTTTACATGAGAGGTAACCGTGTACCGAATGATATTCTTAAATAAATTTGTTCCTATGCTTAGGCTCAAGTGGGCCTCTGGTCGGTCCTAAGGTCGGCCCGAACCAAAAAAACATTTTTTTGTCATATTGCTGAGCAGATTGAGGGAAACATTTTTGTCTATGGAAGTATGTGTCGGAGGCATTTCCTTATGGCCCTAGGTTGGTCCTAAAGTCTGCCCTTAACAAAAAAATTGTTTTTTGCTATGCTGTAGAGAAAATTCAGATACACATTTTTGTCCATTTAGGGGTCAATTTTGTACTGATGATGATAATAATTTTATTGTCTAACTATACACTAGCTGACATGGAAAAAGAGTGACTTTGACTGCTGTCATAGCTCTCGTTAAAAAACCATGAAAAACGTTATAATACTTATAAATAAGTATAAAACATTTACATGTAGGAAAACATGTGAAAATTATACAAAACAAAAGGAAAATACAATATAAACAAAGAAAAGTCGATAAAAAAGGTAATGAATAAAAATTTGATAAAGCAGCATCGTCAAAGTGAATAATTAAATAAATCGTCAAAAGGTCAATAATGAAGAAGATATATAAATAAAAAAAAAAAAAAAATTGCCAAAGCATCGTCAAGTAAATAATCATCGTCAGGCATCGCGACGTGCCGTCAAATAGGTGAAGGCCATTCAGAAAAGCAAGAAGGAGTCGTCAAGATTAGCCACAGGCGTCGTCAAGATGAAATGAAGAAAAGAACAGCAAAAAATTGGCCACATGAAAAAGAAATTGTATTTTAGTTTTTTTTTAAACTTTTGAAAAATAGAAAAAGGTTAATCACCGGATTGGTGCTTCCGGTTTTAGTTGAAATAAAAGTGAAAAGAAAGCACCAAGCAAACACTATCCAACCATACCAAATGCGCCAAAAATCGAATCGTCAAGCCCACGAACTTCATTCCTGAATGTAAGAGATGGTAGCGTCGGATCTACGTGAGCAGCAGCAAGGTTGAATAACCGACTTGCGAAGTTAAACGGTGAGAATTGTGAATAATCACAGTTTTTGCCGGATATCCGAATCATGGAATATTTACGCAATACTCTCGAGCCATCGTTCAGAGCAATTTTATTACGAAGGAACTTCGAATTCAATTTGCCAGTCAGAATATCATGAATGAAGAATACTGCTGCGTTGGTGCGTCGTCGTAGAAGTGATTTAAGGTTGAGGTCGGCACATCTATCTGCATATGGGCGGATGCGATAACTTTCGTTATCGTTGTCAATGTATCTATCACGGTTGGCGTATAGAACGAATTGCCTCTGAATACTCTCTAATGACTGGATGTGGACTGAATGGTGAGGTGCCCAGATCGTACTGGCGAATTAAGATAAAGACAAAGTGATGAACTATAGACCGGTCAGTATTCTATGCGCGGTATCAAAATTTTTTAAAAGATTGGTTTTTAACCAGGTTTTTGAAGACGTAAAATCTTACATTCACCAACACAACTCAACACAATCAAACCTAATCGAATATGTCTCCATGGTTGCTGATGCTATGGTCGCAGGGGGTCAAGTTGATACTATCTATACTGATTTATCGAAAGCGTTTGACAGAGTTGACCATGATATCCTCCTTAAAAAAATTAGAGCATTTGGTTTATCTGATAACTTGGTATACTGGTTTTCTACTTATTTGCGTAATCGGTCACAGTTTGTAGTAGTTGGTGGCTCCAAGTCATATAAAATTGTACCATCATCTGGAGTTCCACAGGGATCGATTTTGGGACCTCTACTTTTCATCATCTTTATAAACGATTTACTAGAATCCAAGGCTGCCACGCTATTGAAAAAAAAAATAGCGTCGCTATCGCTATCGCTATTCAAAATTCAATAGCGATAGCGTCGCTATCGCTATAGCGAAATAGCGATAGCGATAGCGAAATTCGCGCTATTTCGCTATTGTATGTTGAGCCAAGGTATATATATATATATATATAATGTAGCCATATTATCCATTGCTGGATGAGGCCTCCCAATTAGGGGTATTTAGCCATGAAACACCACGCGGGCCAGTGCGGGTTGGTGAGTGTGGACCACATGCTTAACGTGAATTCCGAACCACGCCTATAGGCTAGCAACACCATAGGATTTCTTTCAGTGCTAATTATTTATATCTCCGCCTAAAGTTATACTTTTTAGACTCAGATATTTTGTACACAGAATTCATCGTGAATGGGTTGCGTCATTCATGTCATTCTTCTGTGTACGGTTCGTTGAGGGCACTAAATTCCTCAACTCCCCGTGTTGGGAAGCTTGGGTACACTTAGGAACGTTGCTTTCATGCTAGACATTGAAGAAAAATCCTATACAGAATTTGCCTTCACGGGGATTGAACCCGGGTTTTCTTGGTGGAAGGCCAGTACGCTACCACTGAGCCAACCCGTTCCCTGAGCCAAGGTACCTGAATAAAAATACTTCATTTTATTGACTTAGGACTCGATGTTACACTTTGTTAAGATGGATGTTTGGTTTAAATAATATAATAAGTTGAAATATAGAAATAAAAACAACGTGTCGAGGTTCGTATAAACCAACTACATATTTTAGAATAACTAAGCTTAACACCACCCAAGTAAGAAAAAAGTCTCAAATGAAACTAAAAAAAGACCTCGCATTGGTCTCAAGTTTATGTATTTCTTGGTCTAAAAAAATCCTTATTTTGATCCATTAAAAAATTAAGTTCAGTTAAAGTACACGTTGAGGACTTCTCATTTTAGATAATGTCGATGCATTGAAAGTGTTGAGACTTTTGAGGTCACCTCTTTTCTTCTCATATTTTTATATTTTAATTTAAAAACTATTACTGAGACCGATGAGGACTGTTGAGTGGTCTCATTTCAAGTTCTTTGGTGATTAAGTGTTCACTTAAAATAGAGAATGGTCACTGTGGAAATCAATTAATGAGACAGATGAGGACCTTCGAAAGGTCTCATTTCGATATACCTTTGCTTATAAACACGCAGGTAGTGTCTTCCGGGAATGTTTCCTAATGATTTTTCCATAGCAGAACGAAGAAATTTGTAATATTGAACATATGAAAAATAGCGATAGCGATAGCGTGAAACTAACGAAAAAGTCGCTATCGCTGTCGCTATTCGACAAATGGAAACGCTATCGCTATCGCTATAGCGAATAGCGATAGCGATAGCGAAATTTTGCGCTATTTCGCAATAGCGTGGCAGCCTTGCTAGAATCCCTGTCATCTTGTTCCGGTTTTGCAGACGACCTCAAATTATTCAAGTCAATTAGTAATATCTATGACTGCAATCTGTTACAGGATGACCTTGTTAAAGTTGTAGAATGGAGGAACAAAATGTCACTTAACGTTGATAAATGTTCGGTTATGTCAAGTTCACATAGTCAAAACAAAGCGATTTTCCCATACTCTATTTCTGGCGAGATTCTCAAAAGAGTTTCCGGGAAAAAAGACCTGGGAGTAATAATTGATGATAAATTATCCTTCAGTGAGCATATAGATAATATAACACGTAAATCATACAAAATACTAGGGTTAATATTTCGCTGTGGAAAATACTTTTCGTGTCAATCCAGCATGCGATTACTTTACTCTACACTGGTCAGAAATCGTCTGGAGTACTGTCCAGCCGTTTGGAACCCATTTTATGATGACGCGAAAGATCAAATCGAGAGAGTTCAGAAAAAATTTTCTAGAATGTTCTATTTCAAATTTGGCATTGCAAATCCTCGAACAAGCTATCATATACGGTTGAAATATTTAAAACTACACTCTCTTGAAACACGACGGACGGTTGGAGAATGACGAGATTATGCTTTATAAATTGATCCACAACCATGTCGATTCATCTCTTTGTCACAAAATTACATTTCACAAGGCTTCTAGGCTAACGAGAAACAACCGTATTTTCTAGTTGCCAAAGGTGGTCACCAATTATCAGCAGAACTCATCTGTACATCGATTACAAAGGAATCACGACGAATATTTTCAAAATTTAAACATTAGTGGTATAAGCAAATTATCAACATTTAAAAAAATGGTAAAAATAAAGTACGACTGGTAATGATTTAAGCGTAACGCAGTCCCCACACCCTAAAAAAAACGTCCACAAACCCAAAAAACTCCCTACAAAAACCTTTGGGACAAGGAGCCATATATAGGCGAACTTTTCCCCTCGCCCCCCCCCCCCCCTCCCCATTCCAAATTATTCAAATCAATTATCTACGTCGCAGCAGCTTTCAAACAAGCCCTCATTCATTGAAATCGGTTGAAAATTGGCTGAGATATCGAGGTTTGAAAATGACACTTTTGTATGGAGAAATAATTATTCTATTGTTCTCATCATTATGGAAACTTTTTTCTGATCTGTCGGTTTCTATGTTCTATCTATGTTCTATCTATTAATAATTTTCGATCTCGAGAACTAGACAGCCGATCTTTCTGAAATTTTCAGGGAACGTCAGTCTCGGCCCCAAATGAAAAATTTCATATGCCGTTTTTCCGGATAAATTCTGGAAAAGCTGTGGCATGTGGGAAAGTGGTCAATTTTGAGGGTTTTTTAGGTAATGCTCGGAGTTTTCGAATTTTAGCTCCGGAGTGACAATAGCTAGAGAGTTGGTTTCTTCGGGAAAGTTATAGAGTTTGGTCAGGAGTCAGGAGAATTTTTTGGGATCTTAAAGAAAATGGCTGCCAGCAGTCAAACCGGCGCCATCTTGAATTTTCCCAAACAATAAATTAGGGTTTTTTTGGTTTTCGAATTTTAGCTTCGAAATGACAATACTTAGAGAGCTGTTTTCTTCGGGAAAGATATAGAGTTTGATCAGGAGAATTTTTTGGAATTTTCAGAAATCTGCCATCTTGGATTTTTGTTAGGTATAAATTATGCTTCTTTGGGTTTTCGAATTTTAGCTCCGGAATGACACTACTTAGAGAGACGGTTTCTTCTAGAAATTTATAGAGTTTCATCACGAGAATTTTTGGAATCATAAGAAAATGGCTGCCATCTGTTATAGCGGCGCCATCTTGGATTTTCGTTTATGCTTTTTCGGTTTTCGAATTTTAGCTCCGGAATGACACTACTTAGAGAGATGGTTTCTTCTAGACAGTTATAGAGTTTCATCAGGAGAATTTTTTGGGATCATTAGAAAATGGCTGCCAGCTGTCAAAGTGACGCCATCTTGAATTTTTTGCTATCTTCTGAATTAGAATAGCTAGACAGTTGGTTTCTTCGGGAAAGTTATAGAGATTGGTGAGGAGAATTTTTTTGATGAATGGAAAGTGGGTTTGCCGAGGCGCGGAAGTTGGTCAAAATCGAGGTGAAAGTTTTCGCCAAAAAATTTTTTTCGTCGGAATCAATACATATTGGCTTGGGCATCATTTTCATGAATAGAAAGTGGGGTCGCCGAGGCGCGGAAGTTGGTCAAAATAGAGGCAAAAATTTTCGCCAAAATTTTTTTTTCGTCGGAATCGATAGATATTGACTTGGGTATCATTTTGATGAATAGAAAGTGGGGTCGACGAGGCGCGGAAGTTGGTCAAAATCGAGGCGAAAGTTTTCGCCAAAAATTTTTTTTCGTCGAAGTCGATAGATATTGACTTGCGCATCATTTTGATGAATAGAAAGTGGGGTCGCCGAGGCGCGGAAGTTGGTCAAAATCGAGGCGAAAGTTTTCGCCAAAAATTGTTTTTCTTCGGAATCGATAGATATTGACTTCGGCGTCATTTTGATGAATAGAATGTGGGGTCGCTGACGCGCGGAAATCGGCGAAAATCGAGGCGAAAGTTTTGTGCAAAATTTTTTCTTCGTCGAAATCGATTTATATTGACTTGCGCATCATTTTGATGAATGGAAAGTGGGGTCGCCGAGGTGCAGAAGTTGGTCAAAATCGGAGGTGTTCAAATGAAATGGTCAAGAAACCAAAACAAAACAAAAAACTTCCAAAACTACTGATATCACAACAAAAACCTCTTAAAAGGTAAAGTGTGACGCAGTCCCTAATAGGTTGGGTCGAATTATTTTTTTCATTTTTTTCCGGAAACGCTGGGGTCAGGTTGTGACGCATTTTGTTGAACAAAAATGGCTTAGTTTGAATTTGTTACTTTTTACACTAAAAATGGAGATTTATCTAAATTCATCGCACTTTATGAGTTTGACGATGAAAACTTCAAAGCCATCTTTGTTTTAAAATCTCCATTAAAGCCGCTATCCAAGCACATAAGGACAAATTTCCCACCACCCCCCTTTAAGTCCGATTTATGACATCAAAGTCGAAAAATATGTATGAAAATTGACCTTCGGGAACTTTAACAGCATGTAGCTCGGAGACAATATCTCTTCGGAAACCTTTCTTTTTCCGGCTCTAGTAGCTACTAGTCCCCAGTTCTTCGGCACAGATAGATCCATTCATATTCATTATTATTTGAAATAGAAATTAGTGTCTAAATGTGATCAATTCGTAAATCAAGCCCAAAAACCAGTTTTCCGCTTCCCGGCAATAGTAGATCGAATTTTTGAACAAATCCAAGTATGTAGAAATTTTTCTTGGACCATTCCGGGTACCCGGGGACCCCAGCGTTTCCGAAAAAAAATGAAAAAAATAATTCGACCCACCCTAGTCCCTAATCTCCACTTCCAAAATTAATGATATCAGTGGAGGTGACGCTTACGCTAAAAATACGCAAGAAATGACGATGCAAAAAAAACTTTTTAAAATTCAAATGTTTGAATTGGACATTAGGGACTGCGTCACACTTTACCTTTTAAGAGGTTTTTGTTGTTTTAATTTAGTTTATATTTTATACACATTTTTTTATACTCAAGTTTTATATTGTAAGTCATATGTGACTGGTTTATTATTGGGCTTTGGCCTGTTAGCTGGTCGTTACACGAATAAAAAAAATATGCTTAAACTACCAAGCCCTCCGATTCTTTACAATTCAACTATACCAAAATATTGTCCTCAATTTGTCCTTTCCAATAGTTCTTTCACTTTTAAGGTACATCGTCTGCAGATATCAAAATCATTTTTAGTACTAAAAGATCAAAAAGCTCAAAAATGCTAAAATCACCAAACCCTCTATTTTTTCACAATTCAACGGTACAAAAAAATTGTTCCGAATTTGTCCTAACCTATAATAATTTCTATTTTTCGACTTTGAACTAGGGCCATTGTATGGTGTGCCAATAAATGTGCACTGTATTGGGCGAAGCTTAAATGTAGACAGATAAAGAGACTCCATTAGACAGGTGTTGCAGGATTTTCAATTTGAGCCTATTTACTGAACTAGGGCCCTACTCAATTTACAGAGCCTTCGTTTGGTGTGTCATCAAAGGTGTACAAAATTCAATGACATTTAAAATTATACAGATTATGAGATTTCCTCCATAGATATAAAGTGAGACTTCATTAGACTGTTGTTTTAGGATTTTTCGATTTTGAGACTCAGGAGCGACCTAGAGCCCTACTTAACTCCAGAGATTCGCATCAGAAAAATGTCCTCATTTTGTCCTTCTTGAACAATCAACAATTATAAGGAAAGAAAATATTCGCCGACGGGATTTGAACCGGCGACACTAGGAAACTTTGTTACATATTTCAGTGAAGGACAACTTCCATGACTACTCTGAAATTATGATTCGCAACAGAAAAATTTCCTCATTTTGTCCTTTTCGAATAATCAACAATAAACTGTAAGAAAAAAATGGTCGCCGACGTCATCTTGTGGGTTGCACTGAGTCGGTTCGCTCGCTTTGCGTGCCGAAATTGATTTTATTGTATTTCCTGATAGAATGGACCCTCGAGATAAGCTTTTTCGATGTTTTCAAGTTCATAGGCCGTCGATAAAGATTTGATGGCTGATTGGCTGTCAGTACAGATGAAGATTCGCTGATCCTCTGGTATTTTTTCCAATGTAGACAACATTTTGTTAACACAACCTAGAATACCTGATATCTCTGATTGGAATATTGTTATAAAATTACCTAGAGTTAAGATTCCGGCTTCATTGAGTTCCGGGCAGTAAAAACCTGCTCCAGAGATTGCATTGGATAAGGAACCGTCCGTAAACCAAGACAGACGATTGCCGTTTGGAATAGGTGAGTCGCTGGTCGTCCACTCGTTGCGATTGGGAAGGCTAATCGAGAATGATTTTTCAAATCTGTATATGGGGATTATTGAGTCGCATGGCATTTCAATTTCAGGAGAGATTTTTTTTATTTTTTTACAAATTTTTGAATGATTGTCAGGGGTGGTTTAGGGCTCGGAACAGATCAGATCAATCTGATTGTTTTTCAGATTAATCTGAAATTTATCCGATCTGAATCTGATCTGATCTGATTCTGATCTAAAATCTGAAAAATTATATCAGATCTGATCTGAACTGATCTGAAATCTGTTTTAGAAGTCTTTACACCTAGCTGAAGGGAAATATTTGCCCGTGTCAGAATTTTAAATATTGTATTTATAAGTCTGAAAAATAACTATTCAGCGACAATGTTAAATAAACTACTGTTTTTTTGTATCGAATATTATAATACAACAATTCAAATTAAAATTGTTCCGCAACATTTGGCTGCTTTGGATCACACATACTCATAATCTTATACTAGTGTATACTTTTTGTTGAAAGGGTCTAACGGTTTTATTTTGTAGCTTTCAGCATTTACTTCTATAGTATATAACAGAGGAACACTGTTATGAGTAATATTACAGGTGTGCGATGTAATATTACTCATAAACAGTGTTCCTCTGTACTATGTTTTAAAGTGTACCCACAAGGTAAGTTGAAACATACAAAACATCTTATTTCATAAAAATCAATTCAAGTTTCAAATTTTGTTTTGTTCACTCTACGAACGAATCTAAGTTGCCGCGTGCAAATTCATTTATGCTTCTTAGAAATGACTTTAGCTGTCGGTTAAATTTTTGTTTAGTATCGAGATTTATTTCGAGTTTTTCATCTTTATTGAGAACTTATAGGCGACTTTAGGGAACACATGTTTTGCCGTGAATTGAGTAATGTCATAAGCAGGACATTCGTTTTCGTAAAATACTACAAATTTAAGAAATTTGAGAATCACAAAACATCGAGTGTGTATTGGGGTATTTTGAAGGAAATTTTTTTGTTGGCGCACATACCGCGAAAAGCAACTCTTCGTCCCTACTAATGGGAAAATATGTTCCGTCTCAACCAATATACTCTCACGTATACAGAAAAAATCTTTTTATCATTCACAGTCGCAACAAAATATTTTTTGAGCATACGGTGATAAATGGAGTGAATAGAATCAGATCTATCTGATCTGATCTGATCTGATCTGAAAAAACATTAGCAGATCAGATTCAGGTCAGATTACGTTTGACCCCGATCTGCTCTGATCTGAAAAATTCAGATCGCGTTTTTTTAGATTCAGATCAGATCAGAACAAACTGTTCTGAACGAGTTGGTTAATTTCAGCCTTAAGGCTGAAGACTGGGCTACCGTCTCAATAAAGATATGCAGAGGTTCTATATTGAGTAAAACTTTGAGGGCAGCTGTTGGGGTTGTACTTATAGCGCCCGTTATTCCTATTAGGGCTATTCTCTGTAATTGTGCGAGCTTAAGGCGAGTTGTGGTTAAATTACATCTTGGCCACCAAACAATAGCTGCGTAGCTAAGACGTGGTCTGATAATGGAAGTGTATATCCATCTAAGAACTTTCGGGCTCAGGCCATAAAGATCCGGTAGCTTTTTCGACAGCGTTTTTAAGATGAAGAGCGAACTTGACCTTAGAGTCCACTGTAAGTCCTAGAACTTTGACAGAGTCAGAGCGAGGAATACTCTTTCCGAAGAATACAGGTGTACTGAAAATTTTGTTTTTCTAAGAAACATTTTTTCACATTTTCAAATTACATGGATTATTTTGTAGTGGCACTCATCAAAAGTATTTCCATTACAGAAATGTGGCAAATGTGACACATTTAAGCTAGCAACAGCAAGAAAAATTTAGAAAGTGGGGTCAATAATTTATACACAGATGTTTAGAGATCTTCTTTTCATTTGTTCTGATCGTCATGTTTCATAGCTTTACTTAGTCGTGCTACCAATTTAAATTGGCTCCAACTGAAAAATTGATCCCGCCGCAGCCACACACAGCCGAGCTAATGGGAAAAATTAGTGTAAAACTAAAAAATCGGTTAATTTGTTCGGAAATTTCGCTAGCGATTTATATATTTCTAAGTTTCATTTCACTATTTATTTTAGAAACTTCAGGTCAAGTCGACAAGAGTGTACAATACAAATTTGCGATGGCTACTATGAAAATAATTAACCATTCCCGCAACTCCCAGAGGCTATTATCACTCGTTTAGAGGCCCCATTGATATTTAAAGACAGGTAGGTTGCGGTTAAGTCACTAGAGCAAAACTGTTGGAGTGGAAAAACTGTGCACGATTTTGAAGTGGAAATGCAAGCCCTTGGTCTGGGTGACGAGATATCATAGATTAAGTTAAATTTCTTGACCTCGATTTTTCTAATCTTTCCTTTAGAAAAATATGGTTCTTGAATAAAAATAATGCTTTTAGAATCGGCAACAAATCAGCAAAATAAGCAATGCATAAAAATAATGATTAACGCACAAATAAATATGATCAACTTATTTGATATAAAAACATGAACATAGAAATTGATAAGTTGAACATTAATTTGAATATTGCTGACACATAGTTATGCACTCTACGGATAAGAGGAAAATTTTTCAATTATACTCTTATTAACGTCTATGCTCCAACGGAGGAAAAAGATAATGAAGCGAAGGAGCTATTTTACGAGAAACTGGTGAAAGTGTATGATGGAGCACCGAATCGAGACATCAAAATCATACTTGGGGATTCGAATGCCAAGATAGGTCGCGAAGTCTACTACCGTCCCACTATTGGTAAATATAGCCTCCACGAAAAGACAAGCGAAAATGGAACGTTGGCAATTGATTTCGCAGCGTCAAGGAACATGGTTGTCTGCAGTACCTATTTCGAACATAAAGACATCCACAAAGCGACATGGGTATCATCTGATGGACGAACCAAAAACCAGATTGACCACGTGTTCATAGATGGGCGTCACTGTTCAAATGTTTTGGATGTCAAAAGTTGTAGGGGACCGAACATCGATTCAGATCACTACTTGGTAAAGGTGGTTGTTAGGGCTCGAGTTTCGATTTCACACAATCGACAGCCGGCATTGGAAAAGTGGAACGTCGAGAAACTGCAGGACGAAAATATTAAACGACAATATGTGGATAGTTTGGAGAAGAAAATTATTGACGGAGTGGAAAGCGAACAACGAAACGTAGACGATGCATGGAATCAAATTAGACGAAATGTAGAGCAAGCCGCAGCAGAGACGATAGGAACGAGAACGGGAAAGAAAAGAAATGACTGGTTCGATGACGAATGCAGAAAAGCACTGGATGACAAAAATGCGGCTCGAGCGAGATATCTAAATAGATGCACTCGAGCTGGCATGGCAGAGTACCGTTCGAAGAGAAATTTCGAGAAAAAACTATTCCGAAGAAAAAAGCGACAACATGACAAGGAGGTTTTAATCGAAATTGAAAGGTTTGGTAATCGAGAAGAGACGCGGAATTTTTACCGGAAAGTAAACGAATCGAGGAAAGGTTACAGTCAACAACCTTTATTGTGCAAGGACAAGGATGGGTTGGTCTTAGCAGATGAGGAAAGGTGCATCAGACGATGGGCGGAGTACTTTAAGGAACTGCTGAACCCGAACAGGCCACCGAACCGAAACGACACCAACAACAACTTACCATTTCAGACCGCGCAGCCACATATTGCAGAACCAACGCTACAGGAAGTGGAGCATGAAATTTTAAAGCTCAAAAATTTAAAAGCCCCAGGAACCGACAACATACCTGGAGAACTTTTCAAGCACGGTGGTAACGCATTATGTATGGAGATGCACGAGCTCATCAAGCTGTCGAGAAGTTGCCGGGAGAGTGGAAGACTAGCATCATCTGCCCTTTGTACAAGAAAGGCGACAAATTGGAGTGTGACAACTATCGCGGAATTTCGCTGTTGAATATCGCCTACAAGATATTTGCGAATATTCTATACAAACGCCTTCTTCCATACATGGAATCTACTGTTGGTGAATATCAAGGTGGTTTTCGTGTAGGTCGTTCAACAACGGACCAGCTGTTTAGCATTAGACAGATCTTGGAGAAAGTGTAAGGAGTACAACATGGAAATACACCAATTGTTCGTAGACTTCAAGGCAGCATACGACAGTGTCAACAGGAGGAAGTTATGGAGAGTGATGGAGGAATTAGGGGCTCCCGAAAAACTAATCTCGCTAACAAAGTTGACAATGGATCTCGCTAACATCAAGACATTGACAAATGACTGCTGACTTTGGAATTCTGACCCTTGAAACATGGAAGCTGTTAAGGAAAAGTTCACGGCTTTGGACAGAAAAGGTACCGACCTCGGGTTAAAGGTTAATGACACAAAGACCGAATACATGATTGTCTCCCCATCGAATCGACAACACGACCAAAGCGTAACAATTGACACACACACATTTAAGGTGGTAGACAAGTTCGTATATCTTGGATCTCTGCTTAATTCTGACAACGTAATCATGGACGAAATCAAAAGACGGATAACTCTTGGCAACCGGAGTTATTACAGCCTGATAAAAATTTTAAAGTCCAAATCAGTAAGCAGAAACTCTAAATGCGCACTGTACAAATCTGTGATAAGACCAATAGTTACGTATGGGTCGGAGTCGTGGTGCATGACTCAGAAAGACGAACAATCGCTGCTCACGTTCGAAAGAAAGGTACTGCGGACAATTTTCGGACCAGTATATGACGAAAATATGAACAGATGGCGCAGACGATTTAATCATGAGCTTATGCAGCTTTATGGAGAGCCGGACATAGTTAGAACAACAAAAATTAACAGACTACGATGGCTTGGTCATGTGCAGCGTATGGACGACAATCGTATCCCGAAGAAACTTTTTATCACCAAACCGGAAGGCAAAAGAAGTGCAGGCAGACCAAAATCCAGATGGTGCGATGCAGCTTTTGCCAACCTGAGAACTGCGGGAGTAACCAGCTGGAAGACGTTAGCTGAGGATAGGTCCGGTTGGAGAAGCATGTTGGAGAAGGCCAAGACTCTTAATGGGTTGTAGGGCCGGTTAAGTAAGTAAGTAAGACACATAGTTCGGTTAATATATTATTTGATGAAATGATTCTACAGCCTGAGCAATATCCATATTTTTTGAGCTCAAACTCGTTGAGTGCGAATCAACATAAATATCAAAAAAGTTGCACTTGGGAAACAAGAACGCATGGCATTTTGATATTCCACATAGTAAAAATGAGTAACGTTAAGGATGAATGAATTCCAATGATAATTTCGCTTATGTTGCATCTAAAAAATTTTAGTACAATTTCCGACTGAATTCATACAAATTATATTCGACAGAAATTGTTCTCAAAACCGATTGTCTCTCAGAGACATAAGAGTTTAAAAAAAAAACAGTAAGTCTTTCACAAACAAAGTTCTAGAGTCAATGAATGTGGCTATTACAAATAGTAGCAGACTCAAGACACAAATAAATTAAAAATCTTAAACAAAGTTCCTGCATCTCAGGAAAAACAAAAGTCCTGTATACAGCAGGCAACCAAAAGTCCTGGTTCAAACGCAACCAAAAGTTCTGCTTTCCAGGCAAACAGAAGTCCTGGTTTTCCAGGCAACTAAAAGTCCTGTGTTCCAGGCAAACGTAAGTCCTGCAGACAGCAGGCAAACAAACAAAAATTCCTGCAATAGCAGGTAAAAATAGTCGGCCAGAGGTTGAGACCCGCGACACCAACCAAAAAGTCCTGCAGACAGCAGGCAAACAAAAAATCCTGAATTCAACCGGTACAAATCGTCGGTCAGATGTTGGAAGAACCAACACGCGACACCCCAACAAAAAATCCTGAATTCAACAGGTACAAATCGTCGGCCAGATTATAGAAGAATCAACACGCTACACCCTAATAAAAAATCCTGAATTCAACAGGTATGAATCGTCGGCCAGATGTTGGAAGAACCTAACAAAAAATCCTGAATTCAACAGGTACAAATCGTCGGTCAGATGTTGGAAGAACCAACACGCGACACCCCAACAAAAAATCCTGAATTCAACAGGTACAAATCGTCGGCCAGATGTTGGAAGAACCAACACACGACATACAATCGCAGACATAGGCTAAGGTAGTCTTGATTAACAAGTGCAACCGTGAAGCTTGAATGATGCAACCTCTTGCCTTTTGGACGCAAAAGGTGAGAGGAGATCTACGACATTTTGGACGCAATATGTCTCATTGGCCATTTTTCAAGATTCTCAGGAACATTAAGAAATCAGGAAATGATTATCAAGGGCCAATAACACTTAAAAAACATTCAGTTCCAAGATAGTAAGATGTTCAATCAAGTAAAGATTGAACATTTTTATGCAATAAAGATCCTGAGCTTATCCACTACGGAAATGGCTTATCTTTAAGTGAAGACTACTGAAAAGTAACAGGTATCATGGGCGCGCGGTAGCATTGCGCCCGTGACGCAAGTCCCCATACGATTAAAAAAATCAGAATTTTTTTTCGTAGACTGCGGAACCATACATACAGCTAAATTTTGACTTTTTTCCCTTGCGTCGTACCCCCCTGAGACCTAGTTTATCGGATTCTACGTAAAATTTTGATTGAAATCGACCTTTCACTCATTAAAATCGGTCCAGTAGATCCGAAGATATGACCTTTAGAAAATCGTCATTTTCCATACAAAATGTGCTGCTTCATAGAAGCCAAAGAAAATGTATACATCCTACGTTAGTTAGTTAGTTAGTTAGTTAGTTGTGGCATTTCCATTTGTATGAAAAACGACTTTTTTGGCGATTTCTCGAAAACTGGCGGTCAGATCTTCTTTAAATTTTGCAGGAACCTTCGGATGGGCATTCCACGTCATCTAAGATGTTAAAAAAATGGGGTCACCGGCTTCGTTTGGGCGCTAGGGCTCCTGGAAGCTCCCATACAAATCCCATATAAAATAATGTGTATGTGTGTGAGTGTCACAGTTGGGTGAGTGAGGTATTCAACTTCCATTAGAGTTTTTGATATTTTTCGGTTATTCTCGATATGAGTGAGGTCATCCAATGGGGCTTAATAGGTTTATGGAATTCTTGTGGATTTCTCTAGCACTTTACAACTTCCATCAGGTTTTTTGATATTTTTCGGTTATTCTCGACATGAGTGAGGTCATGCAATGGAGCTTCCTAGGTTTAAGGGATTTTCAAAGATTTTTGTGGATTTCTCTAGCACTTTTCAACTTCCATCAGGTTTTTTTGATATTTTTTTGTTATTCTCGACATGAGTGAGGTCATGCAATGGAGCTTCCTAGGTTTATGGGATTCTCAAGGATTTTTGTGGATTTCTCTAGCACTTTTCAACTCCATCAGGTTTTTTGATATTTTTCGGTTATTCTCGACATGAGTGAGGTCATGCAATGGAGCTTCCTAGGTTTAAGGGATTCTCAAGGATTTTTGTGGATTTCTCTAGCACTTTTCAACTTCCATCAGGTTTTTGATATTTTTCGGTTATTC
>CM055406.1:88407155-88418430 GCA_029228625.1 Pseudolycoriella hygida
TCTGGCGGTTTCCCTGGTTTTGGTACTAAGACCAGCTTCTGTTTCTTCCATATTTGAGGAAAATATCCGTCATCGAGGCACTTCTGCATTGTCAATCTGAGCATGTTAGGCTTTGCGCATGCTGCTGTCTTCAGAGCTATATTGGGGATTCCATCTGGTCCTGGCGCTTTGTTATTTTTTGGCTTTTGTGCAGTCATCTGGATCTCTTCTGCAGTGATAAGGAGTTTGCGGCCATGTGATCTGTTCGTGCTGTGGGAAGAGCTCTCTCACTATGACACCTAGCCTATCCGGGCGCTTTTCTTTTGGCCCCAATGTACCTTTCATCATCGTCATTACTGTTCTGAACACTTTGCCCCACGGGTTCGTGTCTGCCTCTTGGCACAGTTTCTTCCAACAATCCCTCTTACTCGCCCGGATTGCTCGCTTCAGTGCTAGTTTTGCCTTACGATGTTCTTCGGACCTCTCTGTTCTAACATTCTCGTTTCTGGCCCTTTGCATCCTCCTTCTTGTCTTAAAACAAGTTGTTCGCAAAAGTCTTATTTCGTCGTTCCACCAAAATGCCGGTTTTCGCCCATTCCTCGGTTCCATCCTTCTTGGCATCGCCGCGTCACATGCATTCACCATTTCTTTCGTCAATTCTTCTGCAGATTTCTCTTCGTGATCGTCTTTTGATTGGAGATATTCCTTAAAAACTTCTACGTACGGGTCTCTTGCATATGTTTATTGATCTGACAGCAGCTTAGATTACTGGTCGAGGCGACAACTGGCCCTGAAACACAGGTCTTATGACCCTTTGTTCCTTCCCCCGTTACTCTTCTATCATTCCACCTAGTCAGGGTTGTATTCGCTAACCAATTTTTTTAGCGACGCTAACGCTAACGCTAACTGAGAAAAATACTAGCGTCGATAACGTATTTCGCTAATCAGGAAAAAGTTAGCGCGCTAATAGCGGTCGCTATTAGCGAACGCTAATCGTCGCTAACTTTGAAGGTTGAAATGTAAGTTAAGATATTTAACTGGACGGTAGTATTGATGCTCTTTTGAGGGGGTGAAAGGTTTTTTCGACTTATATTTCTTGTTTTGGCAGTAACGGAAATCCATAAAAATGAAGCTTACGTTTGTTAAAATGGTTGGAACTTTACGGGTCCCTTGCATATGTTTATTGATCTGACAGCAGCTTAGATTACTGGTCGAGGCGACAACTGCGTCGCTAACTTTGAAGGTTGAAATGTAAGTTAAGATATTTAACTGGACGGTAGTATTGATGCTCTTTTGAGGGGGTGAAAGGTTTTTTCGACTTATATTTCTTGTTTTGGCAGTAACGGAAATCCATAAAAATGAAGCTTACGTTTGTTAAAATGGTTGGAACTTTGAGCCAAGATTTTAAAGATCAGGCAGTAGATAGATTCTTGTTTAGTTCTTGTGTCTTCAAAACTAACTGAAAGTTTTTTTACTATTAGGCCGAACTTAAGGCCAACTAAAGCCCTTAGGAGATTACAAGATTTCATTGGAAAAAATATCATCAACCAGTTTGTCCATCTAATATCAAAAGTTCTGGAGAAGTTTTTGATAAAACCGACAGAACCTTTCAATGCAAATTAACATTAATCATGCGTTATCATTCAACAAATATTACTACTTATCATATTTGTCATCTGACGCCCAAAATTATTCAAAATTCTCAAAAACATTTGTAGTGATTTCTTTTTCATCCATTTTTCTAACTGGTGGGAACTTATAAATCTTCACTGATTTGGCAAAATGTAGGTCAGCAAAAAGCAATAGGTTTGAAAATCTTCCATTGAATTAGTCTTTTAGAATCAGAAAATTAGCGATTAGCGACTAGCGAAAATAAGACCTCGCTAATTCAGGGTTTAGCGAAACGATAGTCGCTATTAGATAGTGTATTTGAAATTAGCTAATAGCGACGCTAACGATTAGCGACGCTAATATAACCCTGCACCTAGTCATGTATTCTGTCTTAGTTAGATTCCCACATTACATGTTCCCATTTCAGAATACACAGTTGTACGCCAAATGAGCCTTGTCGTCTGAGCACACGAGCCCTTGAATGCGGTGTATCACACAGAACTGAGATACCTTTTTTCTAGGGCATTTGTATGAGTAACCATTAATCTGTTCGTTGGACCACAAACTTAACGTGAATTCCGAACCACACCTATTTATTGTAGCTACATATAGGGTTTCATCTGGTGTTCATTATATCTCCGCCTTAAGAAAGGCTCATACATGTCGTTCTTCTGTGTACGGTTCGTTGTGGACACCAAACACCACAACTATCCATTTTTAGAAGCTTGGGTATGCTTAGGAACGTTACTTTCATGCTACAAATTGAAGAAAAATCCTATACAGAATTTTATCCTCACCGGGCTTGAACCCGGGTATTCTTGGTGGAAAGCCAGTACGATACCACTGAGCTAACCCGTCCCCTCAGTACGACGTTTACTTGCTATAGCGAGTTTTGTACTAACTTGGTACAATGTTTTCACTTTCATAGAAAACCTTGTATCTCCTCCGTACGACGTTTCTTTGTTATAGCGAGTTCTGTACCAACTGTAAACGGTAAAACAAGCGACGAAAACTCCGGCTGGCAGAAACGAAGAGGTTTTTCTTCAATCTGCCACTTCGACTTGGGGGCGAGGGGAAAAATCGCCCAGTTGAATATCGTCCGGGACGTTATTTCACGGAGAATATTAAACGCGGAGGATAATATCGTCCGCGTCCACGGACGTTTTTATTCTCCGCGTTTTTACGGAGGATAATATCGTCCGCGTCCACGGACGTTATTATCGTCCGTGTTTTCACGGAGGATAATAACGTCCGCGTCCACGGACGTTATTATCGTCCGCGTTTTTACGGACAATAATATCGTCCGCGTTCACGGACGATATTAACCTCCGTAGTTTAAACGGACGTTATTATCCTCCGCACAAATTACGGAGGATAATATCGTCCGCGTACACGGACGCTATTATCCTCCGTGAAAATGCGGACGATAATAACGTCCGTGGACACGGACGATATTATCCTCCGTAATTTGCGCGGGCGTTATTATCCTCCGTAAAAACGCGGACGATAATAACGCCCGTGCGCGCGGACGTTATTATCCTCGAGGTTTTCTCTGAGGATGATTCCGTTCGTTATTTGTATCCATGGACGTATAAGACGAATATCTCTGCTCTTACTATTTTTTGTGAAGAAATTTGAGCGGATGCCTCTTCATAGAGTTCTGGGTCGGTATAACCAAAAAATGTTTTTTGCGATATTGTGAAACAAATTTAGGTTTTATAACCTTTTTGCCCGTGCTATTGATGAAGTTGGGATCCAAGTGACAATTCGTAAGAGGAAAAGTTTCTGAGTTTTGTTACCCATCTAGGTTTTCGTGATATTTCATAAAAGGGAGATTTCGCTACTTTTGTTAATGACCTAGGTTTTCGTGACATTTCGTAGAAGGAAAAGTTTCTTAGCTTCGTTAGCTACCTTTTTTTTGTAACATTTTGTAAAAGGAAAAGCTCACAAGTTTCGCTATCCGCATGTTTTTGTGACGTTTGATTAAAGCGCAAATTACCTAATTTCGTTAGCCACCTAGTTTTTGTGGCATTCGTAAAAGGAAAAGTTTCCTAGCTTCGCCAACCACCTAGTTTTTTGTGGCGTTTCATTAACGCGCAAATTCCCTATTTTCGTTAGCCACTTTGTTTTTATGACATTTCGTAAAAGCAAAAGTTCCTTAGTTTCGTTAGGCACCTAGTTTTTTTGTGGCATTTCCTTAAAGCGCAAATTCCCTAGTTTCGTTAGCCACCTATTTTTTGTGGCATTTGTAAAAGGAAAAGTTTCCTAGCTTCGCCAACCACCTAGTTTTTTGTGGCATTTCCTTAAAGCGCAAATTACCTAATTTCGTTAGCCACCTAGTTTTTGTGGCATTCGTAAAAGGAAAAGTTTCCTAGCTTCGCCAACCACCTAGTTTTTTGTGGCGTTTCATTAAAGCGCAAATTCCCTATTTTCGTTAGCCACTTAGTTTTTGTGACATTTCGTAAAAGCAAAAGTTCCTTAGTTTCGTTAGCCACCTAGTTTTTTGTGGCATTTCATTAAAGCGCAAATTCCCTAGTTTCGTTAGCAACCTAGTTTTTGTGGCATTCGTAAAAGGAAAAGTTTCCTAGCTTCGCCAACCACCTAGTTTTTTGTGGCGTTTCATTAAAGCTCAAATTCCCTATTTTCGTTAGCCACTCAGTTTTTGTGACATTTCGTAAAAGAAAAAGTTCCTTAGTTTCGTTAGCCACCTAGTTTTTTGTGGCATTTCCTTAAAGCGCGAATTCCCTAGTTTCGTTAGCCGCCTAGTTTTTTGGCATTTGTAAAAGGAAAAGTTTCCTAGCTTCGCCAACCACCTAGTTTTTTGTGGCGTTTCATTAAAGCGCAAATTCCCTATTTTCGTTAGCCACTTAGTTTTTGTGACATTTCGTAAAAGCAAAAGTTCCTTAGTTTGGTTAGCCACCTAGTTTTTTGTGGCATTTCATTAAAGCGCAAATTCCCTAGTTTCGTTAGCCGCCTAGTTTTTGTGACATTCGTAAAAGGAAAAGTTTCCTAGCTTCGCCAACCACCTAGTTTTTTGTGGCGTTTCATTAAAGCGCAAATTACCTAATTAACCTAAGTTCCTTAGCCTCGTTAGCCACTCAGTTTTTGTGACATTTTGTAAAAGGAATAGCTTTTATAGCCACCTAGGTTTTTGTGATCTTTAATTAAAGCGCCAATTCGTTAAACACCAAGTTTTGCGACATTTCGTAAAAGGTTAAGTTCCTTAGCCACTTAGTTTTTGTGATATTTTGTAAAGGGACAAGCTCCCTAGTTTTTTTTAACGACCTATGTAAAAGCAGAGGCCTTGGTCTTATACTTCCATGGATACAAATAACGGACGGAATCATCCTCAGAGACAACACTGAGGATAATAACGTCCGCGTCCACGAGCGTTATTATCGTCCGCGGACGATATTATCCTCCGTAATTTGTGCGGAGGATAATAACGTCCGTTCAAGTTACGGAGGTTAACATCGTCCGTGAACGCGGACGATATTATTGTCCGTAAAAACGCGGACGATAATAACGTCCGTGGGCGCGGACGATATTATCCTCCGCGAAAACGCGGACAATAATAACGTCCGCGTTCACGGACGTTATTATCCTCCGTGAAAACACGGACGATAATAACGTCCGTGAACGCGGACGATATTATCCTCCGTAAAAACGCGGAGAATAATAACGTCCGTGGACGCGGACGATATTATCCTCCGCGTTTAATATTCTCCGTGAAATAACGTCCCGGACGATATTCAACTGGGCGATTTTTCCCGTCACCGACTTGGGTCTGCTTAGGAACGATACTATAATGCTACAAATTGAAGAAAAATCCTATACAGAATTTTGTCCTCACCGGAGTTGAACCCGGGTCATCTTGTTGGAAAGCCAGTACGTTACCACTGAGTTAACCCGTCCCAGTCTGACATTCAACATTCCAACAACTTAACAAAACGCTAAGTGAGGACATGGCTTCATTTGTGCAATACTGTAAGAGGTGGAGACTGATTCCAAACGTTTCAAAAACTGTATCATCTTGCTTCCATTTAAAGAACCATAGCAAATATGGAATTGGACGTAATCTTCGACGGTAAAAGATTAGCTCCTGACCCCGAACCGGTGTATTTGGGATTTAAATTGGATCGTTCACTTGCTTACCGCAAACACGCCGAAAAAGTACAATCAAAGCTTAGCACCAGGAACAACCTATTGATGAAGTTAGTTGGTACATCTTGGGGAGCATCTGCATCATGTATGAGAACTTCAGCATTGGGATTAGTTTACCCGTGTGCTGAATATTGTTGCTCGACTTGGCTAAACAGGGCTCATGCGTATAAAGTAGGCATCGAATTAAACAAAATCATGCTACTCATCACCGGAGCGGTTACTTCGACGCCACTTGCCTGGCTACCAGCACTAAGTAATATAGCTCCGCCTGCAATACGAAGGAAGGAAGCACTCCTTAACATCTTCAGCAAGATCTTGGACAACACGGAGGTGCCTTTGTACCACGATATCCAAGAAAGCGTCTACCCAAGGCTAAAATCTAGAAAGCCATCAACTAGCACAGCGAAGGAGATGCATTCCATTGGTTTTGACCTCGGAGAAAAGTGGAAGAAACAGTGGATGGACTCGAATCTTTCGAGTCAGATTTTCGATTTCGATAGACATAAAACCGACACAAAGGCATTTTCTTTCCCCCGAACAATCTGGTGCAACCTGAATAGACTAAGGACTGGACACGGAAATTGCAACGAAATGCTATTTAAATGGGGGTTCATAGACGAGCCTCATCAAACAATAGCGCATCTATTTATGGATTGTCCAAATTTAATATATCAAGGGAGCATCGGAGATTTTCGTGAACTGAACACAAATGTGATAAAGTGGCTCAAAAATGTGAAACTCTGACAAAGTAGTTTTTAATATCGATTTTTTTGTTTCAATTTTTTAACTTAACTACCAAAATTTTTGTGCAATTAAGAGGAATAATAAAACTATACGCTAATAAAAAAAACTACCTATCGAATAGACAAATAATCACGAAAATCGGATGGAATTTACTCGATTTATGTTTAAAAAAAACATTGGGTCCGCTTCTTTAGGGCTCTAGCTAGCTCCAGCGATCCAAAGTTAAAATTTTTTTTTCCATAAATTGTTGGGCATTCCCTGACCTTTCGATTGAATTTTTTTTTTTTTTGAAAATCGAAAAACATTTACTCGAGCTAAGCACAAAAAACACGTAGATACTCAGTTTTAGAGCTCTGGCTGAGTCCAGGGGCTTAGATTCAAAAAAGTTTCTTCCCCAGGCCTTTCAAACAAAAAAAGTTTTCGAAAATCAGAAAAGATTTACCCAAACTATGTACAAAAGACCAAAAACCACTTAAACGGCCCTGACTCATTGGTCCTAGGGCCGACAGTGCCCAGATTCATTTTCAAAAAAGATTTTTTATTACCTTTTAGGGAAAAAAAGTTTTTGAAAATCGGTTGTTTTTTACTCGAACGAAGTTCTTCGAAAAGGGTCTTATGCGTTTACCACGACGTTTGTAACCAGTCGAATTTCGACCCGGGAGTAGGGGGGGGGGGAGCACCGATCATGGTCCTTAGATGCCGAATCAGCAATTTTTTTGTTTGAAAGGACTGGGTATGGCCGACAATTTATGGAAGAAACTTTTTTGATCTTCAGCCCTAGGACTTAGCTAGAGCACTAAAAAAAGTCTCTGCTAGAGCCAAACGTGTTTTTTGTACATACCTCGAGTAAATCTTTTCCGATTTTCAAAACTTTTTTTTAATCAAAAGATAAAGCAATTCTCTACAATTTATAGAAGAAACTTTTTTGAATCTGAGCGCCTGGACTCAGCCAGGGCTCTAAAACTGAGTCTCTACAAGGGTCCTACGTGTTTTTTGCATAACTCGAGTAAATCTTTTCCGATTTTCAAAACAATTTTATCAATCGAAAGGTCTGGAAATGCCCAACAATTTATGAAAATATTTTTTTTACTTTGGGTCGCTGGACCTAGCTAGAGCCCTAAAGAAGCGGACCCACCAGTGCCCTACTTGTTTTTTATACATAAAACGAGTAAATACCATCCGATTTTCGTGATTCTTTTTCTATTCGATAGACAAGGTTTTGCTCGCTAGTCATTTTTTTTTAGCGACGCTAACGCTAGTTTCAAAAAATACTAGCGTCGCTAACTGATTCGCTAGTCTAAAAAAAACTAGCGCGCTAGTAGCGGTCGCTAATTTTTTGCTAATAATCCAAAATCTGTAATAGAAAAAATACCAAAAATTTTTGAAAAACTGGCATTCGGTCGAAAATAGACTGATGACTTGTGATGAACAGCCCCATATTTTAGCGAGCGCTAATCACTACTAGCGAGCAGTCTTGAATTTTAGCGTCGCTATTAGCGGTGCTAGCAGCGACGCTAGTAGCGACGCTAGCAGCGAGGATCAATCTAGGCAATTTATTTTAGAAAAATTCAAATATTTTGAAAACAATAAGAGATAAAAGATCGGTGTCAAAGGCAAAGTTGTTGGTATAGGTGTGGCGCATGTCGTGATGCCTGCCAGTATGGCAGCTAATGTTAGGGTGGATCGATCTAGGCAATTTATTTTGGAAAAATTCAAATATTTTGAAAACTATAAGTGATAGGAGATCGGTGTCAGTGGCAAACTTTTTTGTCTCTGGAAGTATCGGTCAGAGGCCTTTCCTAAGTGCTCTAGGTCGGTTCTAATATCGGCGGTAGTACAAATAACATTTTTTGAAAATATGTCTGAAAAAAAAGTTTTTACTTTTTTTTTAAACTATTTTAACTTTTTTTTATTTTGACGATTGCTTGAATATTTGGAGAGACTTTTACACCGTTTCTTCGGACGGGTTTTTCAATATTGCCCTTTCAGCAATTTCCAATTCAATTTAAAAAGGACGTAATTGCACATACTTTAGAGTTAAGTCAACATTTACTTAGTTACGTTGGAGCCTTTTTGTAACATCTATTCTGATACGTATGGGTCCCCTGCAAATGTTTTGTTGTTGATTCGACATCTAAGGGCCATGATCGATGCTCCCTCCCTACTCCCGGGTCGAAATTCGACTGGTTACAAACGTCGGGAAAAACGTAATAGACCCCTTTTCGAAGCACTACGTTCTTCGTACGGGTCTAAAAAATTAAGAGCGCTAAGTGTCCAAATGTTTTAGTAAAACTGAAATCTGAGTTTGCAGCTCTTCGTACACGGGTTAGATTATCTATTGAGGAACGTTTTGATGAGAATGTGAAAGACTGCGAAGAAAAGATAAAAACAAGCAATAAGGGTTTCTTTGCATTTACTAAGTCCCTAGAAAAACCAATTCATTGCCGAATGCCAACAGCCGACAGCCACAGACAGACTGTCGATTTGTGACCTGTTTGCGAGATATTTTAATTATGTTTACAACCCATCTCTTAGCCCTATTATTAATGTGGTATTTGACCCTTTCGTTCACCAGACTACTTCCTTAAATGTCATTCCAGTCATTGAATTCACTCTCACTCAAGTAGAAAAAACGCTGATGGGTTTTAATAAAAATAAAATTTCGTCTCCTGACAATGTCTCAATGCTGTTCTCAGTCTGCCGCTATCCATTTTCTTCAATAAATCACTATTGGAGTGTAAATTTCATTCTAAATCATTCAATTCAATTCATTCTATCAGTATCAGGTATCACTCTTAAGCTTAGCACAAGACTCCGAAGAGAATTGGACCTCAACGAATTGGACACTTGGACTACTACACTCCGCTCACATGCAATCAAGCGCTACCCTATCTAACTAAAAATTCAATCACATAATCACTTTTTCGATTACCTGTTTTTTTACAGATTTGTTTTATTTAGGACAAAACGAAAAACTGATTAATGGTGACAAACGTCGTGGTAAACGCAATAGACCCGCTTTTCAAAAACTTAGTTCTTCGTATCTGTCTAAAAACAAATAAATAAACGTACACTAGGGGAATCACAAGATTGTCCAACTTTTTATTTCAAGAGTAAATTTTACAATCTTATGATTCCGCCACTGTATCGGTCTAAAATAACAAATAATAATAAATAAACTACAAATAACAATATGATATGAATGGAATATGGATGGAATGGAATGGATATGAATGGAATTAGCTTCAGCGTCCTCGCGCCTCGTCTACAGTTTTGTGTGAGGATTACTTCAGCTTTAGCTCTTATCGAATAGATTTTGTAGTTTAACTATTAGTATATCATAGTACAGCGATTTCAATATTTCCTAACACGGTGACGTGTAGAGAGGCTTGACTTCGTTCGCATGAATCAGACGCAATACGGGAGTTCGCCGTACGATTTCAAGAATTCCTAACTCATACAGACTTTAATCGGTCCAAAATGAATGCAAAAAGCTTCAAAATCAAGATGATGTTTGAATTGAATGAAGAAATTAACTTAATGTCAATAACGAAAACCTTATCCAAAGTAGCCGCTTAAAATATATTTAGGTTTCTTAATAGCAAATGTTGGAGTTGTATACACCGAGGCAGATATCATTAGATCCTTCTAAAGCGTTTATACTAATTGTAAACGATAATCGTTGTGAACGTTCTCTTCAATTTTGTGACCGCTGGAAAACACACTTCGCGTGTTGTAAATAAATTATGTTTTGCTTATCGAAAAGACTGTTTGATTGGATCCTCAACAGCAAAAATCTTCTTTGATCATAGATCCACTCCTGTTTCTCCTACAGTAACGGAAAAGTGAAAGCCGACAAGTTTTTGATTTATCATACGAATTTAACATACAAATCAGAAACTTGTCGGTTTTCACTTTTCCGTTCCGGTAGATCACGTAGTTCCATAGGCGGACAATATTATTTGGTTATGACACTGATAGTTCCAATCCATTCCTAGTAAATATGAGTGATAAATAATGTTATTATCGTCATCGCTTTTCTGTTTCGGAAGTTGCCAATGTGAAGTTGTTATCGCGTCTATAAATACTACTGGTTGAATGCGTCAGGCAAATTTTGGAGAGACTTGCGCCTGTAATCTAATCGCGGCATTCTATTATCTCAACTATCCAGCTCAATTAAACCGAATACGCGAT
Source organism: Pseudolycoriella hygida (assembly GCA_029228625.1). Classification (NCBI taxonomy): domain Eukaryota; kingdom Metazoa; phylum Arthropoda; class Insecta; order Diptera; family Sciaridae; genus Pseudolycoriella; species Pseudolycoriella hygida. The sequence goes on from CM055406.1 coordinate 88,417,848, forward strand.
TGGGAGAATTTTATTGATTCCGATTTCTCAGTCGGGTTCAGTAAAACGAAGAGTTCAAAGGCGTTTTGGTTTTATATAAAGAAATTTCACTTTCGACCTAATTGCCTCAGAACTTAAAATGTTTTTTTTCATCATGAATTATTTTTTAATATTTGCTACATTTTTGGTTCTAATGACCAATACCGATGCTAAGACAAGTAAGCTGTGCATCTGTAAGTTTTCTGTCAAAAGGATTTTAATTTTATTTTACTCGTTGTCCCATCGAAAACTTGTCATTACATACATATGTGCATCCCACGGAAATTATTCATTACATGTCATTCATTACATGCTATTCATTACATTTAGCCCCCACCGAAAACTTCTCATTACATGTATATCTGCATGTAATGACGCGTTTTCGGTTGGGACACCGAGTAAAACAGCATACAGTGGGGAATGCTTTATAAGTCATCCATTCTGGATAATTTCGTGCTAACGCATATGGCCAATTCCATCGTGCCCCATGTTACACTTATTTTGGTGTATACTCACGTAATTAGAAATGTATACTCAGTGTACACTTGAAAATGTAAATGTGCCC
>CM055406.1:88423219-88442666 GCA_029228625.1 Pseudolycoriella hygida
GCACTAAAAACGAGTCTCTGCTAGGGCTCTATGTGTTTTTTGTCCATAACTTGGGCAAATCTTTTCCGATTTTCATAATTTTTTTTTGTTTATGAAAGACCCGAGCATAGCCGACAATTTATTCAAGAAACTTTTTTGAATTTGAGTCCTTGGACTTATTTATTTATTTATTTATTTATTCAATTCATCAATGGCCGAGGCCCCCTGACATTATACATGAATTCGACAAGAAAAAAGACTTATACGATGTAAAAACGAAAAAAGAAAACGAGAAAACTATACTTAAAAAAAAGAATAATAATAAATTGTGAAATAGTGACATCATGGCAGTTCCAGAGAAACAACGAACAGGAACCTTATGAAAAAAACGAGACGTGTGATAAAGAATATTGACGATTGTGCGGTGCTGGCATACTAAACGGTGTAGGCTTGAAAAATGATCCATCTGAAAAAAAAAACGGATTAGCGGAGTCTAGTCGACTAGACTAGACAGTAGCGTAAGTCGTAAAGACCTCGAAACGTTTTGAAAGTCGTAAGACCCGGTAGACAAATAAGAATTTGATTCGATTCGCCTAAGCATAAGAGCCTAAGCTTCAGTAATCATGATAACTTTGTCTTACCGTTCAGCTTAACCGGAGTTTTCATTGGTTTACGATCATCTTAAAAGATTCTCGCGAAATGATCTGATCCAAAGCTGCAAAAAACGGTTAAATTCGATGCACATGTTATTATTCGGTTCGTGATGACCGTACTTAGTTCTGCGAAATAAAATTTTCAAAAAAATCAAATATAAAAAATTCAAATTTAAAAAAAAATATAATTTAAAATCACGACAAGCTACTCGTCCAAGGTAAAGACGAAAACAAAAACAAAATCATCAGTTGTCTAGCGTTTTACGAATTCTCTAACGGTGACCGTGTCAGGCCAGAGCTTTTTGTTGACCACATCGTTAAACGATACAAAGGTAACCGTGTCCAAATCTACATTGGGTGAAACCAATTTCTTGCATGACACATCTTCAATTGACGATATTACATTATTCCGCAGTAGATAATTGGTAACTTCTTTTTCGGTAACTGACGGATGCAAGTTGGACACATAAGCAATCTTATGTGTTTCGATTGGCGATACAATGTTTCGTGGAATAGAATGTTTTCGCGGTCTGATAGGCGTATTATTGACTCTAGCGGACACTTGCTCGGCGATTACCGTTGAAGTTAGCACCTCGGCGAAGAAACTGGAAGTTGTGGGATTTTCTATAAAATCTGCGGTATTATGCTTTGGTTCAGGTAGAGAAACATCAGATTGTTCGGTTACAGATATGGTCATCAGATGCGATTCATTTGTACCTGATGAATTACAGAACTGATTGTCGGGCATCTTTACATTTTTAGGGGAATTATTCAAAGCATTGGCATTTTTTATGTCACTTTTAGCGGTCGGAGACTTAGTTGTCATAAACACGGAACTTGAAGCCGTTTTTGCACTAAGAATAGGTTTACGGTAGCTAGGGCAATAAAATCGAGTCTCTGCTAGGGCTCTATGTGTTTCTTGTCCATGACTCAGGCAAATCTTTTCCGATTTTCATAACTTTTTTTTGTTTGAAAGACCTGAGCATAGCCGACAATTTATGGAAGAAATCTTTTTGAATTTGAGCCCGTGGACTTAGCTGGGGCACTAAAAACGAGTATCTGCCAGGGCTCTATGTGTTTTTTGTACATATGTATCTCGAGTAAATTTTTTCCGATTTCAAAATTTTTTTTTTTTTTGAAAGATCTGGGCGTGACCGACAGTTCATAAAAGAAACTTTTGCCTGTGATTAGGGCTCAAGTGGGCCATGTCCGTCCTAAGGTCGGCCCTAACCAAAAACAAATTTTTTTTGCCATGTTGCAGAGGAAAATGAGGGAAATATTTTTGGCTATGGAATTGTTTGTCCGAGGCCTCTACTTAGGGCCCTAAGTCGGTAGTAAGCCTTCAATGTCGTTTCAAAGCCTTACAATGTAAAGAATCGAATTCTTGGTCAAAGGCAATACTATCGCCAAATATTGGAACGTCTCTCGACAACAACACGTTACGAATTTGTGTCGGCTTCCGTCATGTTTGTATCTGTGGAACACAAGTTACGAAATTCGGAACCCACGGCCTCAGTTGTCAAAAGAGTGCAGGTCGCAAGGCACAACACACTGAATTAAACAAAATCATTTCGCTATCACTGTCCACAATCAACTTCCCATCATTGCTAGAACCACCCGGTATGTGCCGAGACGACGGAAAGCGACCACACGGCGTAACTTTAGTCCCATGGTCAAGAGGCAAATGTGTAGTCTGGGATAGCACATGCATCGATACATTAGCAGATTCTTACATATTGAGAACGTCAAAGAAAGCGCGAAGCGCAGCCGAACACGCTGACAAACGTAAACAGTACAAATACAGCAAAATTAAGTCCAACAATTACAAATTCATGACATTCGCTGTCGAAACAACAGACGCAACAGACGCATTAAACTTCGCTAATAAAATCGGTTCAGGCTTAACAGCAATAAGTCATCGCTCAAAAGAATATTTATTTCAACGAATATCACTAGCAGTGCAAAGAACTAACGCTGCAAGCATTATGAAGACATTGCCACCATCATCAATTTTAGACGTAGTCTTCAATTTATAATCCATTGTAACACTTTCGAAATAAAATATTCCATAGTAAAAAAAATAGTAGATTTCATAACTAGGGAAGGAAATAGAAAATTCCTTAACAAGAGTAGAGTTTGCGACCAGAGATGAATAAATTGTAACGAGGGTGAATTTGCGCCCCTAGCGTAGCGAGGGACCGCAATTCACCTAAGTTACAATTTATTCGGCGAGGGTCACAAGCTTTACTCAAATTAAGGAATTTTCTATCCTTCCCCAGTTATGAATTATATTTTTCACAACTGCTCTGAGAAAATAACTACTTTATCTCCGAACAAAACTGTTTCTACAATTAATCAAGAAAATAAATATTTTGTTTCAAAAAAAAGTCGGAACTCGGTCTCCACAATTTATAATTTCAAAAATACTATGATGAAGTGTAAACTGCGCTCATATCTCTAATCTAAGTTCCTTAATCAGCAGCATAACATTGTGAACGTAATTTTCAAAAATGTGTAACCGAAAAAGTGTGTTTTAATCGGAAAAAAGTGTAGTGCTAGTGTTACAAAAGTGAAAATTATTGTGTACGATGTTGTTTATAAAATAATTGTCTATTATTTGTTTCATAAATATCGAAAAATGTGTTGAAATAAATGTTCAATAGTAAAAGCGCATATTAAACAATTTCTTTTCACTCACTCTTCTGTCATTTTGCGGGAGTGAAAAGTATTTCACTCCCGCATTTGTCATTTAGCATGTTCTCTTTGAAATAATCAATTTTCTCCCCCATTTTGAGGAGAGAAAGTACGCATTTTCTCAGAGCAGTTGTGAAAAAAAATTATACAAATAAGCAAACAAAAAAAAGAATATTAAAACTTTAAAAAGTATATACTTCGCCTATGTCCGTTCTTACTTAGAATATGTTTCAGTTGTTTGGCATCCTCATCAAGACACATTTCGTCATATGAGTTTAGTATTCATATGACGATTTGTTGACAGGATTGAATCAATTCAGAAAAAATTTGTGGCGAACGCACTGAGGCGCACCATTAAGTTCCATACATTAAAAACAGTAAAAAAATTAGAATTTTCAATATCATAGTAATAATACCGTATCTTAACGTGATTTTCGATAAATGATGAATAATGACAATGAAAGAATTGATGTAGTAGCTTTGTAGAACTTTTGTTTCTGAGGCGAGTGTATGGTAAATGTTTCGTCAGTATTGGTAAGGGAAACAATTGTAAAAACCAAATACCGAATAGTTTCTAGTTAGTTGTATTGTGCTAATGGATCCAGGAGTAGCAAAACAATGGCAAACGAAACACAAGAAAAAAAACAACATCGGTTTGGGTTGGCTTTAAGAAGGATTTGCCAAGAAATGTTCCATCAACCAACAAAGATGTACTGCGTTTTTGCCTTTGGTTGGTAACTTTATGGTTCGATGGTTGACTCACTGATGCTTTTTTTCCAAAAATATTTTCCTGCCTGAGTTTTTCATGAAGTAGTCTAGTAAAGGAGCCATAACAATAAGGAAGGAAGAAGTCTTCCGTCAAAGAACGGTCCCTGAGACCAAGGGGTAAACCAAAAATATCGACATTTGCGAACTGTTAAGCTAAGCCAAAACGAATTCGAAACTTTCGCTTCATCTTTTTCAGTCAAATATAGTCCTAAGAAAGCTATCTAGAAGGATAGAATCATAATTTTTTTCATTAAATTGTCTAAAATATAGCATATATGGAAAATACCGGAAAATTTCACTAAAATCGATGCTGCAAGCTTATATCTAACATTAAGAAAAACTTCTTATACCAAAAATTTTCAATTTTAATGGGGTGCGCTAATTTTTCCAACCTATTTTTAATCGAAAGCTGAGTGAAATTTATGACTTTTGAGATATCAGTTGTTTAAACAATCTTTTATTTGGATTTTTAATTAAATTATTCGTAATTAAAGTGCAACTGGTTTAGCAGAAACTCAAACCAATTTTGATGCGCCATCTCTAATAATTTCCACGTACTAAACAATTCTTCTATACATTTTACCGAGTAACAATACCTATTTCTTAGCCGAGACGTGCCAGGGATTCACTCGGGATTGCGATATATTTTATAAAACAATTTTTATAAATAAAACTGTCCCGAATTTACACATACTGTAGAACAATGTTTTGCTGCAAACACCATTACGAAGCTTTTTTCTCAAAACAACCACACCTCATTACAAACAGGAAAATATGGGTTCAAGAACAGTTAAAAAAAATCGAAATCACTCATCCCTACTGGACAACCAGGTTGGCGAAAATACAGTACAAATATGATAGTATTTCGGGCCCTACCAAGGCCACGGAGGTTCTGCACTAACCTGCCGTTTTTAGGAAGAGTCGCCTTGGTGACTCGCGCTAATTGGGGGTCGTGCGGTAAATGTTATGCCAGGTTCGCACGTTAATCTGCAATATCTTCGTGTACATGCTGTAGAATAGGGAATTCAAAACCGATCCGGTTTTTGGTTTTCAAATCGAAAAACCGGTTTCCGGTTTTTTCAGCGTTTCAAAAAATCCTTTTTTGCAACGCACAATCGATTTTCGACTGTTTTCGATGTTGTTCACGATGCGGTAACGCGATCAAAATCGAAACAGTTTCCAATTTTTTTAAGAGTGTGAGGGGAAGTGAAACAAATTTACACCTTGTAACGATATGACTTTTAAAATTTGATACATGTGCTGAAATGTACCCCTCCGTTGCTATGATACGACGTTACAATGTCGTATGTGTGCATTGCAATCTGATCAAAAATTGTTTGTACACTGTAAAATATAATGGTTTCTGTGGAGTGAATTTTTTAAGTTTGGTTGTTATTTTCTTCTCAATCGATTTGTTTGTTGCAAAAAGCAGTGTGTCCACCTCGTTGCGATACTTGATTTTTTCAGCATACGTCCTAAATATTGTCCAACTCGCCTTTGGCTCTTATGGACAATATTAGGACTGATGCTGAAAAAATCAACGTATCGCAACATGGTCGACAAACTACTATTTCATCACCAAATTTATTCACTTCTCAATGAATTTATTCATTTTGTCGAAACATAAATTACTTACATTCGAAAATGTTATTCTTCTTGTTACGTTATTCTTCTATACGTTCTCAGAAAACACAAATGTTTCATCACTCATTCTAGCACGTATTTTACTGCAAATGTAGCCAGCGGAAGAAAATGCTCTTTCGGAATATACACTTGTTGGTCTAATTTCCAACAAACATTCATAAGCTTCGGTTAATAAATTCCCCCGACAACCATTGTTCTCAAACAAATGCAATTCTTGTCTGATCAATTTCAATAAATTTTTGTCGGATGATGGAATATTAGAAACTGTCGATTCAGCTGGCTTCGAAGATAAGGCTGTTTTGATAGCAGTATTGAGTTCCTTGTGTAACTCTGTCATCTTCTTCTTTTTTGTAGCCTACTCGCCGAGATCTGTCTCAATAACCTCTTCGTCTCCAACTATTTCATCAGCGTCCATCTGCTAACACACTGAATGAATTACTTGCTGAAAGATCAAAAATAAATTTGAAATTGAAACGCTATCTGCGATGTAGTGTCCGAGTAATAGCGTTTGATAAGATCGAAAATGATGTTTTCAACTTTTTTCTTCGATGGACTTGCGAATGACTGTCGAATTCGATGACTATCAGTAGTTGTAGAACTATTACCGGAATGAAGATATTGCAGGACACCAGGTACGTCATTTCTTCTTTCACTTACACGTTTGTACAATGCGTCAAACAACTGTAACGACAGTCCGCTATTCAGTTGTTTCAATTTTTGAAGAGTGAATATGAACACGGCGTCAGCTGTTATTAAATTTGCATCTCTCCTACACAAGGCCTCGACAGCAACCTGCAGTAGAAGTAATGCGTTCACAATGTCCGAAATCGTGTTGAGTTCCTTTTCATCCAAACAGTAAGCACAATATTGCCCAGGTTTACAGCTGGCTTTCAGGTCTAGGAGTGCTTTTTGGAGGCAATTTCTCAATTTGTAGAATCGCTCTAGCATATTCGCCAGACTGTTCCACCGCGTTTTGAAATCAATGATAGTTCGTTCAAATGGTCGGCCTTAACGTATCCTTGTAGCACTTCGTTTTTTAGGGGCGAACGCCTGAAGAGCTTCACAATTTTACGGAGTTTTTCAATCATGGATTTAAAATGTAGCTGCAACTGAATCTCCAAATCATCTCCATCATATTCGACATCAAAGCAATCGTCTACTGCAGCTTCATCTTCGTCGTCATTTTCGAATTCACTGTCGATATTTTCATCAACTGAACCATCTTTCGTTCCCGTTTTCTTTTTGTAGAGCAGGTCAACCACGGCCAATTTAATTCTATGAGCGAAACAAAGTTGTTTATAAGTTGATGATGTCTTTCCAATTTTAGTCATCTTTGACGTTCCGTCGGTCATTATGCTCACGATATCACTCTCCATAGATATATTGAAACTTTTCAACCGTTTGTTTACTAAAGCTATGCATTGTTCCGAAGTCATTCTACAATTGATGAAAATACTTTTATTGTCTACTATTCTCTAGCCGACATTGGCAAAAAAGAGTAACTACGAGTATCACTGCTGTGATAGCCCTAATTAAAAAACCAAAATTTACAACATCAAAAGATAAAAAATAAACAAACAATAAAATAAACAAAGTCAATAAGATAAATGAAATTGATAAAATTAATGATTAATTCGAATTAGGCCTAAATTTCAGATTTTGGAATCTTTTCCACGCAGAATTAGACTCAAAAGTCGACGATTTCTAGACGAGGTCCACTCATCAAATGTGGCGCAAAATCTCATGCCTTTGCTCAGTTCCTGTATGATAGATTCCTTTAATTTTTCACGTGTTTTTTTCGAATACTCGACAACCATTCTTCTAAATGAATCAGGTGACGTAGGCAAGTCCGTGAGTTCATCCGCTATCAAACATCGACGTAGATCTGTGATGGTGCAAATACTCGAAACGTCAATCCATCTTTTGCAACCAACCTAGCAATTGTTTCATCAAGTTGTTTAGATTTTGGTTCGAAGAAATCATTGATCTTTGTCGTTTTGAATTGGCTGCCTGTGCGGAAAAAATTTTGGATTTTGGAACGACTTTTCGGACACATTTTGCGTGAAGACAAACAGCTGGACGAGACACATTGCCTATTTTCGGCACAAAAATACCTATTGGTTCGTTGCTTTCATGTTCCGGTTTTTAAAGAAAGCAATTTCGTGTTTTGTTCTTAGGTGACATCGCAGACGTCGATCCACATTTACATTGAATTACAGCCCCACATCTTGTACACGTAGCACAATCACTTTTCTTCTTGTTAAAATAAGCCCATACGGTTGACGTTTTCACTTCTGAAGTGCCTGAACTCATACTAGAAGCTCCAATACTTTCGTCAACAGTTTTGCTTGCCATAATCAATTCAAATTGATATAGAGATGCCTTTAAACATTCTTATAGGACACTTTGTTTTGGTTTCAGTTTGGCGGGTTTGAATTCAATATTTTGCCCAATTCAAATTTCATCGCTGACGTTTCTTAATAAATTATTGACAAACTATTGGATCAATGGAGTCCATATAACCATTGAAATTTGAAAATTAAAAGAAAACCGAAAAACCGGTTTTTAGAAAACGACGAAACCGGTTTCCGGTTTTTCGGATAACCGGTTATTGAAACCGGTTTTGAATTCCCTACTGTAGAATCGCCCATAATTTTCAAAATATTTTAAGCTAAATCTACACTAAGAAAAACTGACTGTCGCCTATGTGTGCGAACCAGTAACAATGGTCTTTAGAAGTGTACAATTTTCTTCATAAAAAGAGAAAAGAAATTTTATTCAAACATTCGGATATAAAACACCATTTATCAATTGTGTGAATTAGATCACCCTCACTAAGACAATTCATTGATGTAAAAACCTTATCGTACTGCTTAAATCGATGGTCGATTGATTCATTCATTTCGTTTCTCATATCAATTCAGTGAATTTATTCGACTAAGGAGTAAAAAATGTATCAAATATTTTATTAAAAGAAGTTATCATCAGTTTTGAATGAAGGTCGAACGGAGGTAATTTATTGCTGAGAACATAATCTTAAAACGTTTTTTATGTTCGTCTAAGTATCTGTCTGTACACGAAAATATTTATTTCCATAACAGGGCCTCTAAAATTGAATTTTTCGTGAATTTTACGAATTTGTTGAATTCGGTGAATTTCGTGAATTTTCGTGAATTTTTATGAATTCGGTGAATTTTTATGAATTTCCGCGGATTTCAGTATCCTTCTGGATGAGTGGTTAAAAGGTTGTCTGGTTATCTGCTGGATGAGTGGTTAAAAGATTGTGGAAGAGTGACGGAAGAGCGGAGATTGCCATGAAAATATATTGGGCGCCTAATAGTTATTAGACTATGTAGACGGGCATAACCTGGCCTTAAGGTGCCCACATTAAGCAAAGTAGGCGCTTATAAAAGCCTATGTTAAGCAAATTGCACCCTTTAAGTAGAAATTTTATCGATAATGTAAGCATTCGCTGAGAGGAAATCAATTTTGTGTGCACTCACCCAGGATAAGTCGCGTGGAGGCTGCTTACTTGTAACCCATTGGCCCTGAAAAGGGCATTTTCTTCCTACTGTTCCCTCGGCTCGTCACTACCGAAGTATTTACCGACTCCGAACCCCTCTCAGAACCATCATGTCGAAGCGAGTACGTTTACTATTCATCCTTTTGGTTTGATGCGTTCATTTAGATAGGTGACAGCCTTGTTCGTTGCGTCGTCGTAAGAGTATGCACGACTTCGTCTCTCTGCACTATGCATGGGATCATTGAAATATATATATCGGTATGCGACATTTGCTCGACGAGCTGGCGTGCTTACAATTGTCTTGTAAAATGCACTTTTAATTTTGTACGAATGCTGGAAATAAATTTTGTAAACATTTTCTGGCCGACGAAGGTTTCCAACATCTCACAGTTAGTCATTCTATTAACTTCAAAGATCCCGAAACAGGCGCACACACCAACAGCATAGAAGGATCTTGGCGTCACGCTAAATAAGTAGTTGGTGGTTGAATCAGCATCCGTTTACTGAATTCAGTAAGTTGGTTGGTTCACTTTACGATGATAGCGGAAAAGTCGTCACGAGCGACAACGAAAACAAATTCTGGGCATTGAAAGAAGAGTTGGAAGAGATCTGTGACAAATAAGCACCAAATTATGCTTGCTTCGATATAATGGTACTAAGAGGGGTTTGGAGTCGGCAAATACTTCGATAGTGACAAGCTAAGGGGTCCCCATCTCAGTACGAAGAAGAAGTCATTTTCAGAGGCAATGAGTTACAAGTAGGCAGCTTCAACGCGGCGTATCCTGGGTGAGTGTACACAAAATTGATGTCCACTTAGCGAATGCTTGCTTACATTATCGATAAAATTTCTACTTAAAGCGCTCAATTTGCTTAACGTAGGCTTTTTAAGGCGCTTACTTTCCTTAAGGTGGGCTCTTTAAAGCGCCCAATATATCTTCATATATCTCCTCTCTTCCGTCACTCTTCCACCACCTTTTAACCAATCATCCAGTCCTTCCCAGCACTTCCTAGTTCACAAAAAATGTAAAAAAAGGAAAAAACAATTTTTTAGTTTTGACCTCCCCCTCTGTTCGGCAACACCGATCATTTTTGTACTAGAAATTCATAGAGTTCATCGTGCTGCTAATGAATTTAACAATACATTGACATTGTTAAAAGATTGCGTAAATTAGCAGTAGATTCATTTTTTTTATAATCAAACGCTGAAGCGTTTAAATTTATTTTTCTTATTAATCTTAATTCAAGATCACTTTAGTCATTTTGAATCAAATTCGGTGTGTGATGCCATTTGTTTAGTTGTAACGATTTCAATGTTATTCTGATTATTTGATTTTCGCTGTGAGGTGACTGTTTTAGACAAATATAGTTTTTACTATCTAGCTAACATTTAATGTAAAATTTCAGTCCAATCACGTTCATAACGGCAAACAAACTTTCGTCTAATTTGATATTGTGTAGCCAATATCAAATTTATGTAAGTTTTTAAACTTTATTATTACTCGTACCGGTTCAATTATAACCTAAAAATATTGACTTAGGAGCTAAATTTGACCGTTCATTTCATTGTATTGCATCACACCCGACATTCAAGTTATGATCCGTATAAGGAAACTAAACGTAAGATTAATGTTATATTTTAAGGCTGAACCTGTTGTTTCCTATAAGTTTCTTGTTTATATTTTTCTAGGAAATTGAAGTTGATCAGTAGATAAGTTATCTACAATAAAGTTCCTTTAAGTACAAATCGAGCTTTTGTTACTACTTTCAATTCGAATATTCCTGAGCGGATCGTTTGCCTGGGCAACACCCTCTCTCCACGGAGGTGACCGCCGGCAAATAGCTAGTGATTCTTAGTTGTGGGGTGGTCCCCTTTCATTGGCATTACCCCCACCCCAATGACCGACTTGACCAAAAAACTCAGGTTTTGTATGAAACAACGACTGTCGTTTGGCATCACCGCCACGTCCATGCAAAATCCGTCATCATAATTTGTACAGATCAACGACCACATTGTCGCTTGGCTTCACCGCCATGTTCATACCAAAGTCTCCTTCTAAAAACCAATTTCATCTGTAGCCAGCTATTTCACCATACCAGAGCTTCAATCAATCGCAGCGAGTGTTATTGAAACCCCTTCTAGCAAACTAGAGCTACAAATTGATCAGCCTGGGCCCATAGCCTGTTGGCATCTTCGAGCTTAGATCCTATTTTTTGTTTATCTTTCAGGAAAAAAATTATCGAAATCGGATGTGTTTTACTCGAGTTATAGTGATGACGGACGAACAGACCATTTTTTTGCATTTCTGCAATCTCCTAGACCTAAGCAACCACTTTGCCCAAGAAACTATAGGTCGATCTTCAAAATTACATGCCTCACAGTAAAGACACAAGCCCATCGTACTTCGTACGGGGCTAAAAATCCCATGTGTAAACACTTTTGGGTAAAAGTTGGTTCACCATGCAAATCGATGTGGAATTCTATCAAATTCCGTGGGATCATGACGCACGTTGCGGCGGAAATTTTGGTACCATGTGACGGTGACGGTCACTAGACGCGAAGAACGTTGACGAAACTGTCATTTCTGACTAGTTTAGGTTGACCAGTTTCTATCTCAAATATAGCACCAATATCATGAAATGACGTCATTTCATTCTCTGACTTCACATCATCGTTTTGGTTTCATGAAATTCGAACTATTTCAATGATTTTTACTCGAAAACTATAACTTACTTCCTTTAGGAAGTGTCTGCCTATCTTTTCTATTTGACTCTTACATTCATCTGGGTTGCAATTTGTAGGTTGTAATAGTAGGCTTCGTAACGAAAAGACGCAATATTTTGCTCTCAGCCGAAAATAAATTAAATTTAATAAAATAAATATTTCCAAACGAAATTAAAACTAAAATGAACAAACAAAATAATGGAGTCGTACCAAGAAGAACAAGAAAGAAAAAAGAAGAAACTTTATCACAAAATAATGAAAATATATTTGACTTTGACGACGAAAAATCTCTTGATGAAAATCTTTGGAATTTTATGAACAAAATACACGACTTTCAGAAATATATTTCGAAGCAAAATGATGACATATTAGAGAAATTACAAAAAATATCCGAAGAAAATATTATTTTGAAAAAAAGATCTGAAGAAGACCGAGCAAAAATCAAAAATATGTCAACAGAAATCGATGAATTGAAATGCAAATTAGGCGAAATAGAACAAAAAGAACTGAGTAGAAAATTAAACATTGTTGGATTACCGAACTTAACTGCAGAAGACCAACCAATTATAATATCTAACATAATGAAAGAATTGGAGATCAACTCAACAAAAGATGACATAAAGAACATATCAAAATATGGAAATAAATCAACAAAAAAGTTTGATTACACGATTGAATTAAATAATGACAACTTAAAAACACTAATATTGAATAAACGTAAAGAAAAGCGAATTTTCATCAACCTCTCAAAAAACATAATATCAGAAGACTTAAATTCAACAATTAAAAATCAATAAGACCAACACAAGAAACAAATTTATATAAACGAACACCTATCAAAATTCCATTTCGACTTACTCAAACATGCCAAATCTTTGAAACAACACGGTTACAATTACGTATGGCATGAATTTGAAAAAATATATGTTAGAAAAACAGGTAACAGCAAAATAATTAATATTAGATCGATGAAAATGATAGAACCTGATAAATCAAAATAATTAATAACAAAAAAAATTTTTTTTTTTTTTGAAAAAATAAAAATAAATAAAATGAATAATCTAAATAACGAAATTGTTGATTTACTTACTTACTTACTTACTTAACCGGCCCTTTCTTGGGTCTTGGGGTCTTGGCCTTTTCCAACATGCTTCTCCAACCGGACCTATCTTCAGCTAACGTCTTCCCGCTGGTTACTCCCGCAGTTCTCAGGTTGGCAAAAGCTGCATCGCACCATCTGGATTTTGGTCTGCCTGCTCTTCTTTTGCCTTCCGGTTTGGTGATAAAAAGTTTCTTCGGGATACGATTGTCGTCCATACGCTGCACATGACCAAGCCATCGTAGTCTGTTAATTTTTGTTGTTCTAACTATGTCTGGCTCTCCATAAAGCTGCATAAGCTCATGATTAAATCGTCTGCGCCATCTGTTTATACTTTCGTCATATACTGGTCCGAAAATTGTCCGCAGTACCTTTCTTTCGAACGTGAGCAGCGATTGTTCGTCTTTCTGAGTCATGCACCACGACTCCGACCCATACGTAACTATTGGTCTTATGACAGATTTGTACAGTGCGCATTTAGAGTTTCTGCTTACTGATTTGGACTATTGATTTATGATCTAATAATTTTCATATATCAATCAGCGATTACCTAAAATCGACATTAAACATTCAAAATTTAAACAATCTAAAATTATTATAAATAAATATGAGAAGTATCAGAAACCTTGAAAGATTTGATATTTTAAAAAGCATAATTTATGTCGTCGTATCAGAAACGTGGTTAAATAAAGACTTATTCGAATTTTATAATATTTTAGGATACACAAGATTCTCTTGTGGTCGTAATATAGGTGACAGGGGCGTTGATGTCAATATATATGTCAAAAATAATATTAAAACTGAATTAATTTCAACGTTTGCTGATTCTTTTAATTCAATTTGGATTAAGGTGAACGATAAAACTAATCCAATCTTCATTGCTGGTTATTATCGACCAGAATGGACAAATTTAAACTCTTATTTTGGCCATTTCTATTTAAATTCAATTCAAAAAATTGCCTAATTTGTGGAGACATGAATATTGACATAAATGATCATAATAGTAGAACATATACAAATCTTTTAAATTATTATGGTTTCAACGTATCAAATAATATAAGAATCAGACCTTCTAGATCATTTAATAACAAATTTCTCAAACAAATACATTATAAACCATACAATCGACAATGACTTCAGTGACCACAGTTTAATAATTTCAAATATCAACATAATAACAAATAACAAAAATGAAAAAATAAAAATAATCAAGAAAATGATTGACTACGAAAAATTTAGAACAAAATTACATAAAATATTATCCGAAGATTACTATGATAAAAAGGATATAAACGAAAGTTGTAACTTTTTATTAAAAGCCATTAACAACGCAGAAATAGAATCGATGCAATTAATAGAACAACAAAAAAGACTTAAAGACACAATATGCCCTTGGTTCAATGACGAATTAAAGAAATTATATAATCAGAAAACAAATTTGATAAAAAAAATAAAATCGAATGAAATTCGAAATATAAATTGTGATAATCTAAAATATAAACTAAAAATTACTAGTAACATTTTAAAATCCAAAAACCGAAATTTAAAACAAAAATATTATCAAAGTATTTTCGAAAATTGTAAATCGGATTCTCAAAAAACTTGGAGACAAATTAACAAAATTTTAGGAAAAAACAAAAAAAAGAAATCACAAGCATACTAGATATTATTTCTGAAAAGTTTAATCATTTTTACGCATCGAATGCAATGAAATTAGCAAAAAAGTTAATAACATATAAGAACGATAATATAAATTTCTTTAATTCAATAAAACATGAACCAAAAAGTATTTTCCTAGGTCCAACAACTATAGAAGAAATTGAAGCTACAATTCTCAAATTAGACGATAAAAAATCCCCAGGCATAGATAATATAAGTGTCACTTTACTGAAATCATGTCTCAATGAAATTTCTCCCTTTCTAAGTCATATCTGCTATTTTCAAAAATGGGAATGAAAAACTAGTTTGCAATTACAGACCAATATCAGTATTAAGTATAATAAACAAAATTATAGAAAAGGTAATATATACAAGACTATACTCCTTCCTGAATTCAAACAAAATTTTCTACAAATTTCAAAACGGTTTTCGTCTAAATTCTAGTACAAAAATAGCAGTCACTTACTTGAAAAAATATTAAACTCAATAGATAAAGGAGAATATACTTTAGGTATTTTTTTAGATTTAGCTAAAGCGTTTGACACAATAGATCATAAAATTTTACTTTATAAATTGGAAAAATCAGGAATAAGAGGAGTAGCACTAAATTTAATTAAATCATTTTTAACCAATAGAAAACAATACGTCTCCATAAATGGAGAGAATAGTTCAATGACTGATATTGTCTGTGGTTGTCCACAAGGAAGTGTATTCTCATCCCTATTATTCTTCATTTACATTAATGATTTAGGAACCCTACCTTTAAATTGCACACCCAATCTTATCGCTGACGACACTTTTCTTTATTAATTTAAAAAAAATCCAAATGTAAACAAAAATAACGCTCAGCATGATTTAAATTTATTAAAAGAATACTTTAGGCTCAATAAATTAACTTTAAACATAGAAAAAACAAAATTCATCAACATTCACACAAGAAACAAAATTAAACCAAAATTGTATTTAACATACAAAGGAGTTTTTCTTGAAGAAGTTAACGAATTCAAATATTTAGGAATCACTATAGACAAATTTTTAAAATGGAAACCACATATGAAAAATTTATGTACAAAATTATCTTGTAGAGTAGGTATCTTGAAAAAATTGTCTTATTTCCTTCCAAGGAAAATATTATTTTTATTATATTACTCAATGATACACTGTAATCTCGAATATCTGTGTAATATATGGGGTTCAGCAGCATTAACTCATTTAAAACCTTTACAAACTCTTCAAAATAAAGCTATTAAATCGATTCTACATTTGCCATCACAACATCCATCATATCTGCTATACAGTGAAGCAAATATTTTACCAATTAAAGGACTACCTATATTTCCTACAAACGTGTGATTTTATGAAGTTGAATTTAGATACTCATAGATACAGCACAATTATTTTTGAAAAAATTAACCATACACATAATACAACATCAGAAAATAAATTTTATATTAACACCACAAGAACGAACATCGGAAAATCGAAGATAACTTTTTCAGGACCATTTTTATATAACCAAATTCCAAACGATTTAAAAAATAATATCACAAATATCAAATCTTTCAAAAACAAATTAAAATCTTGGCTTCTTGAAGAAGAACAGATCAAAAAATTATCAAAACTATTAATTGATTAATTTTAATTTTAACTTTAAATTTTAATTTTAATTACTTTAAATATATCTACACTTTTTTTTCTATTTTCAACTAACATTATTTTTAAATTTTAATTATACTTTTAAAGTCAATCCCTTAAATGAATAATAATTCGCTGGGATTGATTTATAATTTTTATTATAATATTTTTTTTTTAAATTATATATTGTAACGATTTATGAAATAAATAATAATAATAATAATAATAATTCACAAATATCTGAGAGACGCTTGGAACAGATCAAAAAATTATCAAAACTATTAATTGATTAATTTTAATTTTAACTTTAAATTTTAATTTTAATTACTTTAAATATATCTACACTTTTTTTTCTATTTTCAACTAACATTATTTTTAAATTTTAATTATACTTTTAAAGTCAATCCCTTAAATGAATAATAATTCGCTGGGATTAATTTATAATTTTTATTATAATATTTTTTTTTAAATTATATATTATAACGATTTATGAAATAAATAATAATAATAATAATAATAATTCACAAATATCTGAGAGACGCTTGGAACACTTGGTGTTTCATACTTCCAAAATGCAGTGAACTATGGATTCGGACCCATGAAACTTGAGCGAATTCCATATCGGTTTGGTGGAGATATTGACGGAAAACTATTTTCGGACCTCCAAAAATGTTTTTTCCCTAATGGGTCTAGCTCCAAGACGATGCCACCAGGAAAAAATATTTTGGACGAATCAGGCTAAGATAACGCTTTGAACGAGCTATAATAATTAAATATTCCGACTCGTTTGGATGTTAGTTCAATGTTTTTCAAATGACTTCTGATAACCGAGAAATTGCTCAAAACATGTCGGTTTACATAAAATTTCATTTCGCGACAACTATTATTTCGTTAGGAAAAAAAATTGAATTTTGGTGAATTTCGGTGAATTTTTACGAATTTCCATGAATTTTAGTGAATTTTTATGAATTCGGTGAATTTTTTGAATTCGGTGTATGTTAATGAATTTGGTGAATTTTTACGAATTCGGTGAATTAATTCAATAAAATAGGCCCTGTTCCATAATCATAAACTATGCGATTACACCAAAACATAATTTCATAATTCTATGCTTTAAGTATGCTAATGGGATATAAACTGTAATCAAATCCACAGAATTATCAAACTACAAATTCATTTCATTAACAAATTAATCGCAATTTAAATGAGCTCAGAATGTATAAAAACAATCCAATTTTATGTTTACTTTTGGATAGAAGTCGGTTTATAATTTGTGACAAATATGTCTGTGACTTTTAAGCCTATTCCAGTAAATAAATTTCTGATTACGTACATGAGGCTCTTGAAGAAGCGCGAAGCCATAAACTTTAATTTTAAAGTATTGGCACAGTGTGCTATTTGTAAACTAGATGTTGTGTATTTCCCTTAGAATGCTTCTTCATTACAGGTAATATTCTTCATACTTACGGAAGTGTTGCTTCACAGTTGTTATTACAGTTTACTAAAACAGCGTAGAGAGACGTATACAAGAGAAAAAACAAAAAAGTGAAGATTTCACGGTTTAAGAAAAAGTTATTAACGTGTACGCACTCGTCACGTTGGTTCATTGTTATGTAGATCTTCATATGAATACTAAGTTTGGATATATCCATTCTTACACTCTCAATTTTTATATGAATGTTCATATAGAGAATGGATTTTTTCAAACATAGTGTTCATATGACGAGATGTTTAACATGCTAGGCAGTAATGATGCGACCTACGTAAGGAGCCATTATGTTCTAGTTCATCCAGAATGAACTCTTCTTGCGCATTAGCCTTATTTTTGGACCCGTACGAAGCACAAATGTCCTATACGTTTACTACAAACAATTTTATTGTAACATCGGGTACATCGAGCATCGAGGTGGGAGTTGGGGGGATGCATCTATTATCGTCTAGGACGAATCAGCAACAAAAAAAATGACCGTCTGTCTGTCTGTCCGTCTGTCTGTGCGTTCGTCTCCACTTTTTTTTCCAAACGGCTCAACCTATCGGCCTCCCATGATTCAAGTTCGAAAATGAGCAAAATCCGCCAAGTGGTTTCTGAGATATGGTCGAAGAAGTTGAGGTCGGACATGAAATTTTCGAGGGTCGATGAAACTTTTTCGCAAATGTCTCAGCAAGTATAGCACGGAAATTCCTCATTTTGGTGTCAAATGAAAGCATTTGATGTCACAAAACTAAGAAAAAAATTTTGTGGGAATCGGGTCAGGGGTCTGGGCACTGGGACCAATGGAATGGACGAAATAGAGATTCTTGGCCATATACGAAAACAGTTTTTCATCTATATTTCCTTAACTATGCAATATGGAGATTTACTGTCAAAGGTAAAGTTATAAATAAGTTCAATCAATATATATAATTTCAAAGTCGCAACATGGGTTTATGAAGCGCCGATCTACAGCAACAAATTTAGTTGAATTTTTTAGCTACGCTACTAAAGTAATGGAATCTAAGCATCAGTTAGATGTCATATACACCGACTTTCGAAAAGCATTCGATAGAGTCGAGCACTCGATTCTTTTGCACAAGTTGAACCAAATGGGTGTTCATTCGAACTTGCTAGCATGGATTGCGTCTTATCTGAATGGACAAAATTCTGTGACAAAATTCGGTTCTAGATTCGAGAAAACCAAATCTAACGAGCGATCCAAATTGTTTATAACATAATTGAATTGATTGAGATTGGTGAGCGACATCATATTCACTAGTGCCTGGGAAGCTTGACTAGTCAGTTGCGAAGGCAGGCACGTATTGTCAGCTTGACGTGTCCACAAAACCGTGTCTGATAAGTTGTAATCACCAAATAAGGCAAACTTAGCACTATCATCCACGGATGTCACAATATCAATTATCTTGTTGAAATGTTCTTTGTACACATCCAGTTTACTATCACAAGGAATATACCTAACGTTCAAATACATGTTGCTATTGCTCTCACTTGCAATCGATATCCATAAGTCTTCACCAATTAATTCAAATTCGCTGACACGAGCAGAATAATATTTATTTTTTATTGCTATAATACA
>CM055406.1:88473692-88493795 GCA_029228625.1 Pseudolycoriella hygida
GAGAAACGGTTGTACGCGAAGCAGTAGTACGGTGGAAACAGTTGTACGTACGGGGAAAACAGTAGTGCGGGGGAAACGGTTGTGCGGGGGAAATGTTGGTGCGGAGAAATGGTAGAACGGTGAAATGGTAGTACGGGGAAAACAGTAGTGAGGAGAAAACGGTATTACGGGAGAAACGGTTGTACGCGAAACAGTAGTACGGTGGAAACGGTTGTACGGGGAAAACAGTAGTGCGGGGGAAACGGTTGTACGCGAAGAGGTAGTGCGGTGGAAGCGGTTGTACGGGGAAAACAGTAGTGCGGGGGAAACGGTTGTGCCGGGGAAATGGTAGAACGGTGAAATGGTAGTACGGGGAAAACAGTAGTGAGAAGGAAATTGTAGGAGGGGAGAAACGGTTGTACGTAGAATAAGTAGCACGGTGGTAACGTTTGTACGGGGAAACGGTAGTACGGAGAGAATTGCACTCCCTCGCATACATTTTAGTATTAAAGTCGCAAATCTCCGACCTGGCGGACAAGAATGCTTAATGTCCGCGTAGCACTTAGGAGCGGGGGTATTTACTAGTGTACCTTTAATATTACTCTAGCGTCGCCACACATTTCGCAAGAAGCATTTCGTCGATATAATAGATAATAATGATTTAATATGCATTGCAACATAATGATTTTGGAGAAAAGTCGCCAATAAAAGCTTTTTCGATTGGCGAAGCCAAGATCAACTTTTTGTCAAGCAAAAACTGCTTATTTGAAATATTGTTTTAAAGTTAAAAATTTCAAAAAGTTTCAAATAGCCGATGTTTTCAGGGGAAGAGGGGGTCACGAAAGTGAGACACAAGAGGGAAGGGGTGCGGGGGTCGAAAAATCATCGAAGAAGGCTGACGGGCTTTATGGATGTCCTCACATAGTCATTAGGGCAAATTCCAATCCTATTATCTGTTGCGTACGGGTCTCTTGCATATGTTTTTAAAAAGCTTTATATTAGAACTTTTTTCTGGTTTCACGTTTGAAAGTTTTTTGCACGCTTTTATGTCCATATAAAATATTGCACTGTTCAATTCAACTTCAATTTCAATTCAATTCAATTCACTGCTACTTGAATTTCAAACTAAACTCATCTTTGTGGTAAATATTCATTTCGTTGAACGATGAGAGTTTACAAAAATAAAAGAATAAAACAACAAAAGAGTCAAAGAAATGGAAAGAATAGAATGGAATGGAAGCGAATTCGAAAATCGCATAAAGGACTACTTCCTTTAGTGAAAACAGTCATTTGTCGCAAATTGTGAACGTTCACCTAATTTATGCATCCTTCGGTAACATCTGTAAATGGAATTATAACAATTCCTTTATCCGGGATTCGCAAATGCCCTTTCATTCATATCAAAGTTCCATTTCACATTTTAAGTTTCATGCTGATTTTGGCATGATTTTTCTTATAAATAAAGAAGAATGAATTTGAATTTTACAAAAAGCCTGCTGCACCTCTAGTCACTATGAATGTTTTTTTTTTGCAAATGCGAGTCTTGGTATGAAGGGTTGAAGTTAACAAAGTTTTTCGCATTGTATAGCACACAATATGTAGAATTCATTAAATTGAAAGAATATCCCTTTTAAAATTGAGTTCAATGATATTCCAATGTATCGTTTCATTAATTTCTGCCAAGTCATTCAGCAGTGATGTTATGTATATGAGGATCTTAGGTAGCCGAAAATTCTTTGTTTGAGATTTCTTCAAGATACATTTACCGAAACATTCTTCGTTGTAGATGAACTGGTTATTTGGAAAGAATTTCAGCTATTTGCGAAAATATGTACGGTGTCAAAGATTTGTACTATCAAAGTAAATCGAAAATGGTTAACCAACTACCATTGCATGCAACATATTTGCTCATAAAAGCTCACAGTTTCTAATACGATAGTTCGACCTGTATTATCGTTTGTAATTTTTGTTATTTTGTTACCGTTTCTTTTGCTTTCTACACGGAAAAAAATACTATAGTCGTGTGGCCCTAAAATGAACATAGCCCTGTCTTTGTTTCGAATAAAGCTGCATGCTGAATATTTTAGATATTTCAGCTAAAAAGGCAGTGTGCCTTATATCATATCTGCACTATGAATATTGTTTTATTAGTAAGAAATGATAATATAGCTGTCAAATTTACTAGGTCCCACCTTTTGGGTGGGTCAGGTCCCCTGACTGATTTTCTGGATTTCAAAAATTGCGTTTCATCAGTTCTTTTCTTTCAATATTTTTTCCTTTAATAACTCATTCACATTTGCACTAAGGAAATCGATCAGAAAAATTTTATCTAGAAAAAGACACCATGCCTAGTGTCACGTTGATTTTATAAATTGTAAACAGAAATCAATTTTCTGGTGTCGGACTTACCCATGTTGGTTAATTTTCAACGTATCAGTTAAATTATATATATATATATATATATATATATATATATATATATTCTTTATTTAATAAATCAATTGTTACAAATATTGTACTGTGGATCAAGTGGTTAGTGTTCAGCTTATTTACTCTAGCTTTTCAAACTATAATATTATCATCATTATTAGAATCTTATTCTTGTTTGAAATGTTTTTTGTTTTATGGGCAGAAGAAAATTTTCAAAAAACTTCAAATGAGTTTATTTTTTAAATAAGAACTAAGGACTAATATCACAGTTAAAGGTTGTTCAGTTCAGTCTCCTGATGATGGGATTAACTGAGCTTAAAATTTTTGACTTGAAGTTCAAGTTGATCTTCGAAATTTGGTGGTGGACCATTGGTATAGAGGCGAGATCATGCAAGTCAGCGGTTTTGTAGTACGGCGGCA
Organism: Pseudolycoriella hygida; assembly: GCA_029228625.1. Taxonomy (NCBI): domain Eukaryota; kingdom Metazoa; phylum Arthropoda; class Insecta; order Diptera; family Sciaridae; genus Pseudolycoriella; species Pseudolycoriella hygida. Next base: position 88,476,522 of record CM055406.1, read on the forward strand.
AGCGGTAGATGATCTTCAGGCACTTGTTCTGTAATAGTTGGAGCTTCGCAATGTGGATTTTAGCACATTCGCCCCAAACTGGGCAAGCACTAAGCAAGACACTTTGAATGATTGCCTTGTTAACTTGTTAACTTGTTTTCAGTGCTCAGCTTTGAGTTTCTGTTTAATAGTGGGTAGAGCGCGCCAAGTAGCTTTAAAGCTTTACAGTATATCAGATCCACATGTGACTTAAAGGTCAGAGTCTTGTCTAGAGTGACCCCGAGGTACTTTATGATGTACCTCCAGTCTATTTCGGAGCCACGGACTGCAATCCATTGAGGAGGAAGCCATTTTTGTGACCTCCTCTTGGTGAACAGGGTGGCATTGGTCTTTGAATCGTTCAGCTTTATTTTCCACTTCGTGGTATATTCGGTGAGCTGTCTGGTGGCTGCGTTAAGCTTACTCAGAATTTTGAGGGGTGACTTTACTGCTTGATAAAGGCAGGAGTCATCAGCGAAAAACGCTTTTTCACTCTTGGTTATATGTAAATCGGAAGTGAAGATATTGTAGAGGGTGGGACTCAGGACACTGCCTTGGGGGACACCAGCTAAAATTGTGAAAGCATTTGATTTTTTGCCGTTAATTTCAACATAGAAGGATCTTCTAAGAAGAAAGGATTGGATAATTTTCGTCAAGTATAGTGGGAACTTTAGGATGAACATCTTATGTGCCTTTGTGCCATACACTATCGAATGCTTTTTCGATATCGAAGGTAACTATGCCAGTTGAGTGTTTTTTCCTCAGCGATTCGAGTATGTAGTTGCGTACCCTGACTAATTGATGATTGGACGAGTGGCCCTCACGGAAGCCGAATTGTTCGTTCATGATAATATTGTTGGAAGAGATGTGGGCTTTTAATCTCCTTAATATGAGTTTTTCCAGGAGCTTGCTTAATGAATTTAACAGGCTAATTGGTCTGTAATTGCACGCCAAAGTTAGGTCCTTTCCGGGTTTTGGGATAGGGACGACTTTCGCAAATTTCCAGGCTTCTGGAAAATATGTTAGTTTCAGGCATGCTCTGAATATGTACATCAATAGAATTACGGCCTTTTTTGGAAGCTGTTTCAGCAGGGCGTTATTTATGGAATCATCTCCAGGGCTTTTGCCAATCTTTAGGCCGCGGATAAGACGAGAGATTTCGCGGGGGTGGGCAACGCAGATTCAGTGATGGTAGAGTTGAAATAATTAATGTTTACTATGGAACTATTGATGGAACTTTCAGTGGCTGGATCGCTCTTAACATGGAATGTTGTCGCGTGTGCTTTGCAGAAAGAACTTCCGATTTCGTTTGCCTTTTCAGCGTCCGTCGTGAGGGTGCCAATGGATGTTTTAATCGGGGGGATTTTGTTAACAGTGTTTCTCAAAATTTTCGTTACCTTCCATAGTTGGTTTGAGTGCTTTTTCAAGCGAGCAAGCTTAAGATTCCACCTTTCATTATTGAAGGACTTTATCTTGGCCTTAATAAGCCTGTTTAGGAAATTGATTTCCTGTTTTAAGCCTCGTAGCTTGCCTCTTTGCCAGAGACGTCGCTTGTAGTTTCTGAGAGAAATCAACTGCTGCACTTCGTCTGGTAGCTGCAACACCTGTTCGGTGGGCTTTAACAGTGGGACTGCGTAGTTTTCGGCCTCCTTAATCAGGTTTGTCATAAGTTTGACAGATTGTTCTATCAGGTGTGTAGAGGTCAAACTTTTAGACATTTTGTTGAGGTCAATATTTCTGTCAATGTAGGACTTATAGGCCGGCCAGTTTGCTGAAGAGTAGCAACGCCTTGGCGAAAGGTAAGGTTGGAAGGATTGCGAAAGCTCTACCTTGAGGGCCACTGGTAGGTGGTCGGAGGACAGATCGTTTATCGTCCTCACGTCAGACACGTTGAAATGACCGTTAGAGAGAGAGAGAAGTCCACAGTCGAAGGAGTCGATCTGTTAGCCTGCGGCGGGTAATAAGTGGGAGTTTCCGGAAAATGTATATTGAAGTTTCTCTTTCGCATTTCCTCGAATATTATTTTACCAGTGGAATTGGCCTTCACACAATTCCAGAGCCTATGCTTAGAGTTCAGGTCGCCTCCGATTAAGAATTTGCCACGAAGTGACATTAGTCGACTGATGTCTTTTTTGAAACCTTGCAGTTTTGAAGGACTCAGCTTCATCAGTTAAATTAAAATGTTGGAAATTATATTTCTTCGGCAGTAGAAACCTATAGATTTCTGGTTATCACACCTTTGGCAACTGTCAACTCCTGCCATTAACTATCAACTCAATCGAATCGATAGTTCACTTTCAATTCTACATATTTTTATTCCCTACCAAACTTTACGCATATTACATGTTGATAGAAAACAAAGTTTTTTTTTAGAACATAGAAGAACATTTTATTTATTGGATATTTAATAGCTTTTTTACAAGACCAAGAAAAGGTAGTCAGGCAAAGCCGTCATTCCGACCTGTGAAAGCTTGGATTTTTTCAAACTATATACATTTTTCCTCCTTAATCTGAATACAAAAATAATACAAATAACAAATTTACTGATTGACAAAGTTAGTGCAAGAGAGAATCACTTTTTAAGAAAAAGGAGTAGAAGTTATAAAAAATTAAAATATATGTCATAGAAAAAAAAAGAAACTAACGGACTTTGAAATGATTAGACAACATAATGAATTTCTTCTAATTGCTCACTATTATCCGGGATGGTTCCTAAAATTGAGGCCGCGTTTTCTCGCTGATTGGCAATGCTAATGCGTTGTAAGAAATAACTTTTTGATCTTTTTTCCCCTGAAACCTCCTGAAGTTTCTTCCCTATTTCATCGATTAGGGCTTTTCTCTGGACCTCTGGACCCCAAGAACCGAAAGTTTCGATTGAAACTGGACAAAATGTGAACTGACTTTCCAGCGATGCATATTTTGAATGTTTCACATTTTCTCTTTGTTTTTGCGGCCGTTCCTGCTTTTTGTTTAGTAGATGAAATGTAGGATTGACATACTGTGTCAGCACAGGTAAAGTCCCAAACCAAAGGTTTAAATCTCTTCCGGGGAGTCAGAGTTAGGCCATCTGACTTTTTACCATCTGACCTGCTACATCCTGGAGGCTCTGGCATAGATGGGAATCCACAAGATGTTAGGGCTCGTTTAATCAAGTCGTTAATTGTCTCGTGACGTGATTTCCTACCGAAGCTCTTTTTGCACGCTAAACCGTGATGCCCAAACGTATCTACTTTCATGAAGCACCTGCATTCGTGGGGATGCCATATTGGTAATCCAAGACGAAGAGAAACTGATATTCTGAATGATTGATAGTCGAGTATAATTGCAAGAGGGGAACAACGTACAGCGTTTAGCCATGAACTTGAGTCTTTTAAAACATTGGCTAAAACGTCTGACGAACAAGATTCAAAATTCCTTCGTTGTATCGTTGCATAGAGAATATCATCCCAGTTTCGTTGGTATTTACAGTGTGGAGACTCTAACACATCTTGTCCAGTTATTGAACGCCACAATGCAAAAGCTTCGTGAGCCAAACGGATTGGTGGTTGAACGTCTGACGGTAGAATTTCCCACACCAAATCCAGCGTAGAGTAGTAAGAGCTCAAGAAACTTGAAAAGCATAGGTTAGTGACGCTTCTCAAACCCAAAGCACCATACTTGACCGGAAGTGCTGCCTCATTCCACTCCAAGAAATTCAACTGACAATTAGATATGGCTTCAAGACCGTCCATGCGATTGACCATTCGTTGCAACTTAGATAATTTTGTATGAATGACTGATCGAATTCCAGTGTCTTTTAGTGGCGCTCCGAGCAAATCAATGTCGGATGTTTTCCAACTAATTCCAGGTGCAAGATTGTTGAAATCCTCAAAGATCTGCCGTTTGTCACCATCGCCAAGGATCATCAACTCATATTTGGAAAAATTTAGTCGCAAGCCTAATTGAGCTGACATTTCAATGATAATAATCAGATCTTTCAATACAATTTCTGGTGAACCACCGAGAGATCCATCGTCCAGGTACCAGACGTTAAATTCAGATTCCAACCTACGTACCATTTCATGGATTGAAATACTAAAAATCACTGGTCCACATGGATCTCCCTGTTGGCATCCGCGTTGCGATAAGATGTCAAAGTTGCCAAATGTCAATATTGTTGGAGCGGAATAGCATTGTTTTATAAAAGGGTGTATTCCAGGGCACTTTTGATATGTGTTTAACAGCACCTTTCTAATTCGTTGAACGCGTTTTGAAAATCCAGTTTCAGAAAAACTTTCATTGATTTGTGGTCAGCATTTAGAAAGCACAATGCGCCGCATGAGCAGCTGCTTCAACTCCGCCTTTTGTCCCAGCGGCGCCGAGTTTTAGGGGACAAAGGGTCAAATGTCACCCATGAGACATTGTCCCCCATGAAATCACGAAAAAAAATAAAACAATTGCTCACAAATTGCACAAAACTATTGTGCCCGCCTTTTTCAAATTGAACAGAATCTACGTTAACAACATAATTCAAATATTTCTAACAGATAGCGCTATTGCTTTCAGTTTTATTTTAAAATTATTATAGAAACAATGGAAGCAGAAAACAATAGTCCTATAAGAACACAACAATTTTTATCGTCGTGCTGTTTGGCTGTTTCTGTAATTGATTAAGCATTTTAATTTATAAGGTGTAACGTTTTGTTTTACGAAATATTCGTAAATAAGTGTGTGATTTCGATCATAGATTCTTGATCAATCGAATCTGATAAAAATTCAGTCGAGATGGATAAATTCATCCAGCAATGGCGAAAAATGCCAGAGTCTCCTGACGTTGTAGAAGGTATTTTCAATTAGCAAAATTCGTTTAGTAGCATGCAGCAGCTAATCATTGAAAAATACCACAGTTGTATCAAGATCTGAGAGCCCTGAACATATGGAGATTTGCTCATCGGACAGCAAAGAGAATAATTCCCAAAATTCAACACTCAAAGATTCTTCACTTGATGAGTCGTCACCGAAAAACCAAGGTAGGTAAAGATAGAGCCAATCTTGACAATCCTGATGTGAATGTGAAACGGAGTTCAGAATTTATATTTTTCGAAAACTGGGGGCCCGCACGAGCTTCAATTAGAAATAGGTCACTGATGTTTCTACCAAAAAGCATCATTTTCATACCGAGCTTTTTGTTACAATTTTTTTTACATCGAACAGAACAGAGACTGTAAAGTCACTACGTTTTAATGAAATTTTAATAAAAGCTGCCGACCACCAAAAATTTTTCAGCGTATTTTTGATGAGTGTTGGGCCACTAATACACCCAGGAAATAGTTGGACCGGAAAGCTGAGTCGTTTTTTTCTGGTTGTCTTGTCATGACCGAAAATTCCAAAATGCCAAAAATTCAATTTTCAGCGAAATAATCACAAATGACCCATCGTTTTAGAAAGGCTATTAGAGCGACTTATAGAAAAAAATAGTTTCACAAAATTTTGGGCACTTGTTTGAGCCAGAGGGCAGTGGTGGAAATTTCCCTTTTTATCAACTCTCTTGGTCATTATTAGAGCAATTTGAATTTCATGAATCAATCATCCCTGGCTGATCATATTTTTTCTGAAATTTTTCAGTATCATCGTCTCACCAAAGTAGAAAGTTTCAACCAATTTTGGCGTCGAAATATCCATGGCTTTCCTACAGTGAAAGTATGAAACAATCGTTTTGTTCAATATGTACCGAGTGCTACAAGGACTTGAAAATTAAACTGCCATCTTCAAGTGTTCAGAACAGAAAAGGCTATGAAGCATTCGTCGATGTTGGATTTTCAAATTGGAAAAAAGCAAATCAACGATACTCCTCACATAAGAAGTCAAGTTTGCATCGAAATGCCGTTTTGTCAGTCGCACAAAAGAGAAGTGCGCCTGTTTCTGTTATGATTTCGGAGCAGCATGCACAAGCTAGACTCGATGCCCGGTTTTGCCTGATGAAAATTTTCGAGACGGTGAAGTTTCTGGCAATGCAAGGACTTCCATTAAGAGGGCACAGAGACGTGTATTCGAATATCAACCAGCTGTTGCGTTTGCGAGCGACTGATTGTCCATTGCTGAAGAACTGGTTGGATCGTTCCAGTTATAAGTGGACAAGCCACGACATTCTGAATGAAATGCTGACGCTATTGTCACTCCCAATTCAACGAAAATTGGTGGCAGAAATATCCAAACAACCATTTTATGCCATCATGTCGGATGAGACCGCTGTCATTTCCAGTAAAGAGCAAATGTCGATGAATTTCCGTTACGTTGACGATAATTTGGAAATTCATGAGACATTTATGGGTTTTTATGACACACCTGCAACGGATTCTGAAACGTTGTTCAAATGTATGTTGGACACTTTGCTGCGGTTTTCTTTGCCAGTTGGGAAATGCCGTGGACAGTGTTATGACGGGACCAACACTGTAAGTGGATCGATCACCGGGATGCAAACACGCTTCAGAGAACTGGAACCAAGAGCATTGTATACTCATTGTGCTGCTCATAATCTAAATTTGACATCACAAGACGCAATGAGTCAAATCCCGGAAGTCGCAGATTTCCTATCGGTTATGCGCGAATTGATATCGTTCATCCGAGCATCACCTAAACGATTACATATTCTCAAGGACATCAAACTTCAATTCGATAATGATGACGATGACGAGGACGATGAAGATGCTGATGGTGCCAGAAAAAAACCGTCAATTCGAAAATTTTGTACAACAAGATGGTGTGCTCGCATCAACGCACTACGATCCATCAAGGAAAACTATCGAGTAGTTTTAGAGTTTTTGGAACGTGTGGGAACGGAAAGTGGTGAGCCTGGAATCAAAGCTAGAGGTCCCTGCAAATATCTTCAGCAGTTCGAGTCTTTGATTTTGTTGAACGTTACAATCAAGACTTTGTCACGATTGGAAGCGTTAAATGAAACGATTCAAGCTACATCTATTAATTTTAAGAGCATCATACGCCGCGTTGAAATTTTAAAGGCTGACTTAACCTCTTTGCATTCGAGTGAGAAATTCGATGATCTATACAACGAATCTGAAGCCGATGCCAGATCGTATGACATTGAAGAACCGATTCTTCCGCGCAGACGGGTCCTTCCGAAACGATTCGATGCCAACGCAAATACAGCGTATTTCCCAGTCACTCCGAGGGATAAATATAAGAAACTATATTATTCTGTCATCGATCAAATTTTGGCCAGCCTTGCTACTCGTTTCGATTCGGATACGTATAAAATTTTGACGAAAATGGAAGATTTCGCCACGAACAAAGGCGAATTTCAGGAAATTAGAGATTTTCTGACTCACAAAGGAGAATGCGATTTCAATATCGACCGACTCCTTTTGCATCGTGAAATGTTTTTCGACATGGAATTGGTGAAAACGAAAAATTTCGTCAACTTGACACAAATTCAAATCTTCTTGCAAGACCACTGTGAAATTCGGGAGTTTTGTTCCGAGTATACAAAATTCATTCGGCTGCTTCTCACATATCCGCAGACAGTTTGTGTTGCCGAAAGGTCGTTTTCTTCTTTGAAGCGACTCAAAAACTACTTGCGGGCTAATATGGGGCAAAGAAAATTGAATGATATAGCCATGTTGCACATTCACCGGGACATTGCAGAAACGATTGACATGGATGTGGTTGTCGATGAATTCATAAGACGAGGAGGAACAGTAAGGAACTCCACGTTTGCTTTTAAGAATGAAATGAAATGAAGTGATTTTATTTTTTGTATTTTACGGAAGTATGTGTCGAGTCAATAAAATAATTCATCTTTGTTTTAATTTTTTTTGTTTGGTTTGACCATTCACAAATTATCTGCTCTGATTATGAGGCGGACTCGGAATATTTAAAAAATTGTTCATAGATTTTTGTGTCATGAGTCTAGAATTAATCAATTTTTTGCCTGCGGAATTTATGAACGTCGCCTTTGTTAGAAAAAAAATATTGTCCCCCATGGGAAAAATACAAGTCGGCGCCGCTGTTTTGTCCCGTAACCGATCTGTTTAGGTCGAAGGTCAGATCCTTGATCGTGCACTGCCCTTGCGCAAGCAATTTTAGAAACTATCCGGCGATAAGTGTTGCCGATCGCAATTGGTCGTATGGTACCGTCTTTTTTTTTGTTTAATACACATAGGGCTGCTCCGTACAGAATCGGTATGATGAAATCACTGAAAGTGATTAAACGGTTTGTTAGTTGGTTGCCAAATTCACCAGTGTCATTGCTAATCATGTCCTTAAAATGCTGAGATCTGATGCCATCTACGCCGCCGGCGCTGCCATTATTTTATTATCCACAGCAATTTTCAGTTCTGATTCAGTAACCGTATCTATGGCGAAATTGTTTGTATCCGCAAAATTTTGGATGAGTTCTGGTGCAGGATGAAGTTCTAGGAGCTTGGCATACGTTGCAGCATTCACTGGAGCGATGGAATCGTTGGACGATAAAACGCGGATAGCTCCACTTATATCCCCGTCATTCAGCTTCGATAAGGTTTTAATTTTTTTTTTTTTTTTTGAATTTTTTATATTATTTATTTAATCAATATCAATAAGCATGGGGAAATGTGGAATAAACCGCCCGTAAACCCATGATCTTTTACAAAAAAATTTTTACAAAACAAAAATAAACAGAAGATGTGGTCAGCCGCAATTACAAATTTGGAATACATATAAAATTAGAAACGAAAGAAATATAAATAATTCACAATAAAATAAAAAATAGGATACAAAATAAATAAATACGACACTATTCAATATCGCACCGACGAACTAAGCTTAAGGTTTAAAATCTACATAAATTCATCTCCCTCAAAGACAGCAACTGGAAAGCTGTCACGTATGCAGGCTGCGTTCCCACGCTGGATCGCTACAGAGATCCTTTGCAGCAAAAAGTCTAGAAAGCGTGGATCACCCGAATTCTTCGACATAAGTTTTCCGAGTTTCTTCAGGAAAACCGAAGTTTCTGGACCAACAGCACCAAATGACTCGAAAGCTAAGGGTGTGAAGATGTATTGGCCTTTCAAGTCGACATAATTGTTGTGTTTGTCACGTTCGGCATTATCAGCTACTGCACCACCGCACCTCGAGCTCCATCTTAAATAACTTGGGGCAACCGTATCCACGACAGTTACGTCCCACACTAAAGATTTTCCGTGGCACCAGGGATAGTACGTAAGACCATCAGGGCGTTTTCCATCACGACGAGAAAGTCCCGGAGGTTCTAGCTTGTTGGGAAAACCAGCCGACGCAAAGGCGGCGCCAAAGATTTTGTTTATTTGCAAGTGCCTGGAGTATTTCCCTTTCGAAAAATTACATGATAAGTCGTGGTGGCCATTTGACTCGACGATGGCGCCACAGATACATGTGTGAGCTTCACAAATTTTGTTGCCCAGTCTCAATGCAATAGCGATTCGAGCTGAGTCGTTGTCTAAAAGAAGGCCTAATTGATGGGACGGGACAGCTTGCAGCCACTTGGACGATGGTTTTGTAGATGACGCAAGGAGTCTGGCCCGATCGATAGGCCCGCTGGATGACAGAAGTTCGCTGTGGATGTGACTAACACGCAACAAATCCCACGAAGCTTGGCACATTTTTTTTGTTTCTTTGGAGATGCACTCAGGTGGGTACGAACGGACCGATGCATTGAAGTGATCGTTCAGCACGTTAAGGTTAAATTTTGCTAGGACACGGTTGGATAATGCTTGAGATTGGTATACTGAAGAAAAATACGCCGGATGGGCCAGGTCTACGAGTTTCCTAATCCCGAGACCGGCAAATGACAGTGGCAGTGAGGCCTGGGTCCAAGACTTCTCGCACATTTGATTGTTGGTTATTGCTTCTAAGGTTTGGCGATAGGAGTTATCTATATCGGACATGAGTGGCAAGTGCGTGAAAGTAGGGCAGCACCTCAACAAATGTTGGAAACGAGGGGACGATAGTGAACTTCGGAGCAGACGCAGCGCCGGGTGGACGTCCAGCGACGTAAGTCTTTTGCACAATATCTTCACTGTGTTCAAACCACTGGTCAAAGCATTTGGGATTCCGTCTAAAGTAATGGGTGACCCAAGAAGTTGGAATGAAGCATCGGTGAGCACTTTGATGCCAGGCAACAGGATGTTCAATTTTGCCAATGTTTCGGATCTTACATCGGGTGGAGTATTTATGAAGTACACTTCACATTTGGTTGGGTTTACTGACAATCCGGATTCGACTGAAAACGCTAACACTTTAGCCACATCGTCTAAGATGGTGTCCAGGTTGTCACCGATTGTGCCGTCGTCCGCGAACCAAGCGTTCAAGCGAGACTGTAGTGAGTGAGTCAACTTCATTATTGATAAGCAGAATGCAACTGAAGCACAAGGATCTCCTTGTTGAGTTCCTCTTTTGGATTCAATAATAGCATCACCGAAGAAGAGCGTGGAAGGACTGCTGTAGGCTTGGCGCAGCATGGGGAACAGGGATGGGGCTGACTCTTTGATCGCTTGCAACAGAAATTTTCTGAATAGCTCGTTAAACGCATTCTTGAAATCGAATTTTAGAATTGCGGTTGGAGCACCATGTTGAGACTCGATGAAAGTCCGTACTGCATGTACAATCGCTTCAGCGCCACCTTTGATAGCAACTCCGTTCTGAATGGGTGCCAGGATATCGGCAACTGAATCTTTGACGGCAAAGACACCAATTTTTCCCGCCAATCTTCTCCAGACCAAACCGATTGCGATAGGCCTGATATCTCCGTTTTTCTTCGCTAAAGCGATCAATGAGGCTCCATAAAAAACCGGACGGAGGATTGAACAAATTTTCCCTGCTCGAATTAAATTAACAAGTTTGGTAATGGAAACTAATAGCTTATTGGCAGCGTCTCCACACGTGAAAGAAACAAGGTCTTTTAGGTGGCGAGGTCTCAAGCCATCTATACCACCCGATGAACTGATCGGGAAATGCCTTATTGAATTTGTTACTTCTTGGACCGATGTTTCAAAGATGATGTCAACCGGATCATCGTCAAATTCGATTGGGCTGGTTTCATCCGGATGTTTCTCTTTTAATTTTTCGATATTTTCAGGAGTTCAATCCGCCATTCCTTCTTGTGAAGCTAAAACCCTGACAGCACCACTAATGTCACCTTCCGCAACTTTTCTCTGCGCTATTTTTATTATCAATTTTTCTGACTGACATCTTGGCTTTTTTAATAGATTGACCTCTAGCAGACTCAGCAGTTCGTTAAGCAGACTGGACGTATCAGTCAGCTTTGAAAAAATGGCTAGGTTTTGTCGGCTAACGTTGGGACAACTTAGGTTTTTGGGGTTGCTCTTCGGTACTGTGTTGAGAATAATGATCGGGAAAGGTAGCAATCGAAGCCATGAAAAAACGTCGTTTTTAGTATGAGCGAATTCGACAACTTTGGTGAGTTCCTGACACACTACGGTACGCACGGACTTTTGTATAATTCTGACCAGTGGTACTGAGCACTTACATTTGTAGAGGATCTCACCGAATCTCTGGATGACATTTTGTGGGTCCTGAAAATCTATGTCGTTTTGCGGGAGTTGAGCTTGCTGTACTACGGGAAACTGCTGGCTGCTGTGGACTGTTTCGTGCACTCTGAGTCCCCGGTCATTCTTCGCGATGAAGCCGCAGACACGGCACGTTGCTCTGTTTTGGAGGACGGAGTTTGCAGAACTGTTTTGAGTTTGGCTTTGAGTCGGTGTTGCTGGGTGCACTACAGCCGGTAACACACGTCCCAGTGGCATCCGCTCGATAGCGGCTTGAACTTCCGCCGCTGAATGGCCCTTTGAAAAGTGTTGTTTGATTCCTGGTAATGTCTCGAAGCTCCTGCTGCATATTGGACAAATGTTGTCATTAGAATCATCGTCCGATTCGGGGTCTGTCATTTGTGTTTTAGTTTACAAGACCTTAACAACTAAGTATCTTGGTGAAAAAATAGCAACCGAAATTTATGTTAAAAATAGTTATCACTGCTACTTGGTTGCAGATGGCTTTGGTCTGTTTGACACCTGGAGCGGCGTGATAATAGCGCTTTTGTGTGAATGATATGTCAAAGGATGTTTGGATGTCTTGTATGGACGAATTTGGTCATCAAGTTATGGTGAAACGAAAAGGCGAGAAACATATACAAGGGAACGATGGCAAGCTGTTTAATATGCGGATTATGCCAATGCCACACTCCAAAAAACTGGCCAAGACCGCCTGGTGTGTGCCTTCTTGATTTTAGTGAGCAATTTTCGGTGTCGAATCATAGGTCTTTGTTTGTTTACATTAACTTCGCTTAGTGCGCGTAGCGGACAATAGTGGACCGTTAAATCGAAAGTATAATTATGCATTTTTTTTTTTTTTTGAAAATTAGCTCAAACTATCAAAGTTTTGATTCACTTTTATGTATCCGTGTAGGTAATACATTTAACATTTAACAAATACCAAAATTTTTGATTTCAGAAGAGCTTTACGTTGAATTTAAGTTTAGTTTTCGGAGAGCAAGTTGATATACGTGTCGTACTGTTAATCCTCAGTTCATCTTCATCCAGCTGTTTTTCGGCTTTTTTAGGTATTGTGGACCTTGGAACAATCGTGTTGAAAAACTCCTTCAATGGTAGTTGATGGATTTGAGACCATGTCATCAAATTTCTCTTTATGATGGTGGCCAGTGACAATTTTGATGTCGACTTATCTTTGCAATCAGGCGACTTGAATGCGACATATGGAAAAGATACAAGTTTCAACCAGGACTCCAAAGATTTGAAGTTCTTAATGCAGGAACTTAGAACTTTTGTGTATTCCTTGGATGACTGAGAGCGAGCTGCTTTTGGAATTCGCTTTATCACTCTAACAAAGTTATCTTTCTACACAACAAAAACCTCTTAAAAGGTAAAGTGTGACGCAGTTTCTAATGTCCACTTCCAAAATTAGTGATATCGTTTGAGGTGACGCTATCGGTATCACTTTTCCTTAAAACATAATTACGTTGTGTCCAAAAAATTGCGACCCACCAGCGTAATAGTTTTTCAAAACTTTCAGTTTTCACACGCAAATATTTAAAAAACAAAACAATTTTCGCACAACGAAATAAAAGTTAAATTTTTGCAGCGTAAAAACTGAAAGTACAGAATAGTACATTACATCACAAGGAGCTAAAACGGTGTATTTAGACCCAGGTGGTGAAAAGGTCGAAAGACCTTTTCAACACCGTGGTCTAAATCAGTACCGTTTTAGCTCCGAGTGATGTATACTATTTTTCGCGCAGACGGAAAAAAGTCAGATTCCGAACAAAACACTCAACAAGCTTTAATACAGAATTTGCATTTTCATCATAGGACACTGCGACAGTTTGTTCCTTATTCTTCATCCTATTTTTCATAACAGTTGTTTTCGATGTGAAAAATAATTGATACGATGACCGAAATTGTATCAAAAGTGAAGTGAATTCGGAAATAATTATGTGAGAACTTAGTTTCAGGCATTATTATTGCAATTGATGTGATGTTTTCATTCGGTTACGATATTTGATTGAAGTCAGTAAATTCAACAGGGCAAAAAAGACTTTTCGGTCCTGGGTCGAAAACGACAGGTGGCAAAAAAAGGTATTGTTCAAAAGTGTACCGAACAAGCCTACTTTACGGTCTCAATATTGTGAGGAAATCTGACGTTTTTTGTCCGTCTGCGCGAAAAAATTATTTCGTCGTTAGGTGACGCAACTTTTTGAACACAACGTAATTATGTTTTAGAAAAAAGTGATGCAATTTTTTTCAAAAAATTAAACTTTGACCACAAACTAACATTTAATCCAAACAAATTTCTGCGTATTATCAGCGATACGTCACCTCAAAATGATATCACTAATTTTGAAAGTGGGAATTAGGGACTGCGTCACATTTTACCTTTCAAGAGGTTATTCTTGTGATATCAGTAATTTTGGAAGTACGGACGAAATTTGGCGCTATGGCATTTCATACAGCTGCCATAGATAACAGCGGCGACCCAAACTTTCGTGATTTCCGACGAAATTTTCGGCGAAAAAAAATATCTGACGAAAACAATTTTCCGGCAAAAAAAAGGTCCGGAAAAAAAATCCGGCTTCAGGCTAGAACTTCCTTTCACAAATCTCTATAACTGTCCAGAAAAAACCAACTGTCTAGCTATTCTATTTCAGAAGATAGCAAAAAATCCAAGATGACGTTACTTTGACAGCTGGCAGCCATTTTCTTAGGATTCCAAAAATGTCTCCGCACCAATCTCTACAACTTTCGAGAAGAAACCAACTCTCAATTTGCAAATTAGCTATTGAAAATGGATTAAGTCCGAAATGCATATAGCAAAATTGTCAATAAAAGTGTAAGACCAAAAACCGGTGTTGAAAGCAATTCATTTGTTTTTGAAGATTATATTTTAATCAGAAAAAAGTTTTCATAATTATGAGAACAAATGAAAAATCGATGGCTCATAGAAAAATGTCATTTTCAAACCTCGATATCTTAGCCAATTTCTAACCGATTTTGATGAGCCTGGGCTCGTTGGAAAGCTGCTGCAACATAGTTTTTTTTAAAATAATTTGGAGGTTTTGTATGGCGTTTTTTGAGTTTGATGACTTTTTTTGAGGTGTGGGGACTGCGTCACGCCTTCCGCTACCGCTGTGGGCATAGCTTGTGTTTGTGTATACATATTTAGATAATTATGTGAAAATCCGTTTTCCATGGGAAGCCGTTGTCAGAATTTGAGCACCAGGCTGCCTTGGAGGATTTTTTTCCTCAGAGTTCAAACATGGGCTATGTGGGACTAAGGAGATGGAAGCTACCCAAGGAAAACGGATCTTTACATACTTATCTAAATATGTATACACAAACACAAGTCATGCCCACAGCGGTAGCTATCGAGGTACTTTTTTGAAACTACCAATTTTTTTTAACCAAAGCTTCACTGGAAAAACATCGTTTTTATCAGGCCTCCTCAAACAAAAATGAAACTCACTAATTCGAGCCAGTCTTTCAAATTAAGGACATTTGGGAAAAACCCAACGAAATCTAACGTTGGACTAACTCTTTGCTCAACCTCTCCAACATATACTGTCTCGGTGGTACATTAAAGATGACCTCTGTGAACCACTAGCCATTGACTGAAGAGTATGTCGGTTCTCAAGGCTCTTAAATGACGAAACAGTTGTCTTCGTTTCGAGCTTGGTATGAGCTCATTTTTCCTTTACGAAATAACCAGATAGGCACTGCAAAGAAAGAGTGCTTAAATAAACGAAAAATAGTTCAACTATAGCAACTATAGCCACGATAGGTCAACTATCGCCACGATAATTCAACTATCGCCACGATAGTTCAACTATCGCCACGATAGTTACAACTATCACCACGATAGTTCCAACTATCGCCACAATAGTTCCAACTATCGCCACAATAGTTCCAACTATTGCCACAATAGTTCCAACTATCGCCACCGTAGTTCCAACTATCGCCACGATAGTTCCAACTACCGCCACGATAGTTCCAACTACCGCCACGATAGTTCCAACTATCGCCACGATAGTTCCAACTATCGCCACGATAGTTCCAACTATCGCCACGATAGTTCCAACTATCGCCACGATAGTTTCAACTATCGCCACGATAGTTCCAACTATCGCCACGATAGTTCAACTATCGCAACAACTATCGCCACGATAGTTCAACTATCGCAACAACTATCGCCACGATAGTTCAACTATCGCCACGATAGTTGAACTATCGCCACGATAGTTGAACTATCGCCACGATAGTTGAACTATCGCCACGATAGTTGAACTATCGACACGATAGTTGAACTAGCGCCACGATAGTTGAACTATCGCCACGATAGTTGAACTATCGACACGATAGTTGAACTAGCGCCACGATAGTTTTAACTATCGCCAAGATAGTTTCAACTATCGCCAAGATAGTTTCAACTATCGCCAAGATAGTTTCAACTATCGCCAAGATAGTTTCAACTATCGCCAAGATAGTTTCAACTATCGCTACGACAGTTCAACTATCGCAACAACTATCGCCACTGACTTCAGTCAAATATCGTAACTGAATGAAAACATCACATCAATTGCAATAATAATGCCTGAAACTAAGTTCTCACATAATTATTTCCGAATTCACTTCACTTTTGATACAATTTCGGTCATCGTATCAATTATTTTTCACATCGAAAACAACTGTTATGAAAAATGATGAAGAACAAGGAACAAACTGTCGCAGTGTCCTATGATGAAAATGCAAATTCTGTATTAAAGCTTGTTGAGTGTTTTGTTCGGAATCTGACTTTTTGTCCGTCTGCGCGAAAAATAGTATACATCACTCGGAGCTAAAACGGTACTGATTTAGACCAAGGTGTTGAAAAGGTCTTCGACCTTTTCACCACCGGGTCTAAATACACCGTTTTAGCTCCTTGTGATGTAATGTACTATTATGCATGTGGCTTCATTCACTAATATTCTCAATGCATTTACATCGAATACGAAACTTGTATATTTCTCTTCCCAAATGAGACGCGAAAATTAAAAAATGCAACTCTCAGTAGGCCTTAGAATCCTATGGGAACCGAAAGTATTTTCGGCCCTCTAAACAGAGGTGCGAAAATAAACAGAGGGACGAAAATTTTTTCGGTCCTCTAAACAGAGGTGCGAAAATAACTGACACAACAAAAAAACTTCGACACTTCATTGAGTTTACTTCGATCAAAGTGTAACAAATCTGTGCGCCGGTGCTACCAAGATTTTTTATGTGGAATTAAACATGATATTGTTGAAGAAGGAAATGTTATTTCTTTTAAAATTAGTTTTGTCTTTCTAGTTTTGTAAGGAAAAACTGCAATATTCTCGTAGTTCTTGTTATGTGAATCACTTAGTTTTGAATGTGTATCATGAGTTTTGGATGTGGATCATTTCGCATGAGAATCACAATGGTTATTTGTGTACATGCTATGGACGATTGATTTTAGGAAATTTCGCGAACTAAGCAGGTGCACAATGCACATACAACTTTTCATGAATTGGGCATAAATTACAGACTTTTTCTTGTAATTTAGGCGCCCGGCATGAAAAACATCATATTTTTAATTTCTACATGCTGTTGCTGCTATTACTGCAGTGATGTTTCAATCATAACAATTCCAATGAATAAATTATTGACCTTAGTTGAATTGATTAATGAGTAAGCCTTCGTTTCGAGTTGCATTTTTTAATTT
>CM055406.1:88498277-88510288 GCA_029228625.1 Pseudolycoriella hygida
ATTTCTTCCGGGGTTATTTTGTCCGGGGTTATTTTGTCCGGGGTTATTTTGTCCGGGTTATTTCGTCCGTTTTTTTTTTTGTCCGGGGGTTTTTTGACCTAGAGCCGGAAATTCTATACTTTTGTTACCCACGGAGGGTTGATAGTTTTGTTAGCTAGCAAGGTTTTTCTGGCGTTTCATTGTAACGCCAAATCCCGGCTTTGTTAGCCACCTTGTCCTCGCGACTTTTTCTAAAGGTAAAAGTCCCTAGCTTAGTCACACACGTAGGTTTTAGTCACGTTATGTAAAGGAAAAAGCTCCCTAGTTTTGTTAGCTACTTAAGTTTTTGAGCGTTTCATCAAAGCGCAAAATACTGACCTTGTTAGCCACCTAATATTCGCGACGTTTTGTAAAAGGGAAAAGTCCCTAGCTTCGTTATACACCTGGGTATTGGTGACAAAGGAAAAAGCTCTCTCGTTTTGTTAACTATCTAGGTTTCTGTAGTGTTTCGTAATATTTTGTAAAAGGGATAACTTTCCTGTTTTTTTATCCATCTATTTTTCGGTAGCATTTTGTAAAAGGAAAATTCTATACCTTTGTTACCCACAAAAAGGGTTTAGTGACAGTCATTGCATATTAACGTGCGTACCTGAGTATTCTCTCTACCGCACGACCCCCATGGGTGAGGAATTGAGGTACGCCCAATTAACGCGAGTCCCCGAAATGACTCTCCCTATTACGGCAGGTCGATGCAAACCTCCGCGACCTAGGTAAGGCCCAGAATACTATCATCTTCCTACTGAATTCTCGCCAACCTGGTTGCCCACGAAGGACTAGGGGTTCAGTCACCCTTTTCAAAACGCAAGCTGTTCTGACGCAGCTCACTATGTCCCACAGCCCCCGCGTTGCAGCGCCACTAGGCACCTCAACCAAGTGCTGGGGCCGGATGCGGCCATATCGTATGACACACTACACCCGGGGGCCCCAGCCCCGCGGTACCGAATTTACCCCTAAGGCTCTTAACCAGACCACTTCGGGCCAGAGCCAGCTCAGGAAACCATGGTGTCGCCACTCACCAGTGGGCCAACGGGTCGAAGCAATCAAAAACCGTTGGCGACCCACCGCTGTGGTCAGGGTTTAGTGACAATTCGTAAAAAGGAAAATTCCCTACTTTCGTTATCACCCTAGATTCTAGTGACATTTAGTAAAAGAGAAAATATCCATATAAATCGCTGACCAAATGCCTTTGTCCCTGGAGCACCACGGCAACGTCGCCAAAATGACCGCCAGAGCACCCCCGAAACAACATCAACAACTTTCCCCCTACACCAAACATCTAATATCAATCTAAAAAAATGAAAAATAAAAATAAATTTTTCGGTTATTTTCCGGCAGCGGAGCTAATTTTTGGTCCCTTTAAGCGACCCTGGACTAACCGCCTAACCAATTCTCAATCGATATATTTCATTTGACGTTTCGTAAAAGGAAAGAGTTCCTAGCTTCGTTACTCACCTAGGTTTTGTTTACATTTTGTAAAAGGAAGAACGTCCCTAGTTTTGTTAACTATCTAGGTCTTTGTGTCGTTTCATTAAAGCTCAAAATCCTGTCTTTGTTCGCCACCTAGTATTCGCGACGTTTCGTAAAAGGTAAAAGTCCGTAGCTTTGTTATACACCTAGGTTTTAGTGACATTTTGTAAAAGGAAAGAACTCCTTAGTTTTGTTATTTACCTAGGTTTTTGTAGCTTTTCAGTAAAGCGCGAAATCCTGGTTTTGTTAGCCACCTAGTCTTCGCGACGTTTCGTAAAAGGGAAAAGTCACTTGCCTCTTTATATACCTAGGTTTTGGTGACGTTTTGTAAAAGGAAAAAGCTCCCTAGTTTAGTTAGCTACCTAAGTTTTTGTGGCGTTTCATTAAAGCGCAAAATCCTTACTTTGTTAGCCATCTAGTCTTCGCGACGCTCCGTAAAAGGGAAAATTCCCTAGTTTTGTTATCCACCTAGGTTCTCGTGACATTACCAACATAAGTTTTTGCGATATTTGTAGAAGGGAAAATTCCCTTATTTTGTTGTCTACCTACTTTTTGGTAGCATTTTGTAAAAGGAAAATTCTATACTTTTATTACCCACGTAGGGTTTGTTGACATTTCGTAAAAGGGAAAATTCCCTACTTATGTTATCACCCTAGCTTCTAGTGACATCCTCTACACCAAACATGTAATATCAATCTAAAAAAATGCAAAAATAAAAATAAATTTGTCGGTCATTTTCCGGTAGCGGAGCACCCTGGACACACAACCGCCCAACCGATTCTCACAAATCCGGTTCCGTTGACTTCGTGAGATCGATACCTTTCATTTGACACCTTGCTGACCTCATTCCGACTACTGCCAACAGAGGTATAGCTCATTTTCCGTCCCCTTTGAGCGACCCTGGACACCGAAGCGCCCAACCCACTGTCACAATCCAGGTTCCGTTGGCTTCGTGGGATCGATACCTTTCATTTGACAGCTCACTGGCCCAATTCCGACCACTACCGACCGAGATATAGCCGAAGAAGTGCTCCCGTTCTGTGCTAAATCGCACAAAAGTGGCCTATATCTCGATGGGATGGAATTTTTTCACTCAACATTGTTCATCAATTTTGTTGGCCCGCACCTCCACTAACGATCGGCACTGAAAAAATAACATCAAAACAGCAAAACTTCCCTAAGAACAAAGTGACCAACCACCGAAATTTTAGCAGTTTTCACTTCCTACCTCCGCCGAATGAAGTCGGATCAAAAAATTTTTTTCTACAAACTTCTAGCCAATCAAACACTCTAACACTTTTCTCCCGCGACCAAAACTCGGAACCCACTACTTAAGTGACTTTTGGGCCATTTTCAGTTTTCATCAGTTTTTGACCCATAACTACCTTAGCTCAGAACAATTTCCTCCCCCGGAACATATTTTCTTGACGTTTAAGATCACTTCCGACAACATATCAAAAATTGTTTTTTCAGTCATTTCAGCGTTGCCAATTTTTGGCCTCTTTAAACGACTGTGGACACCATGTGGCATTTTAGCAGTAGAAGATAGTGAGGTGAGCTAATGGTGGCAAGTAGTGAGCTATCGGTGGGCTACAGACAGCTATCGGTGAACTAAAGACAGCTATCGGTGAACTAAAGACAGCAAGCGGTGGGCTAAGGACAGCTAGCGGTGGGCTAAGGACAGCTAGCGGTGGGCTAAGGACAGCTAGCGGTGGGCTTTTTTTTTTTATAAGGGTGAGGAAATCTTCATAGACACCCGGTCTTTCTGAACCAAGGTAGTGTTGGATTCCATTCTTCAATGACCTACCAACTATAACCTCCTTCCTTAGTCTTCGTGCTCTCTTCTCCCCGGAACCGCCTCACAGCATTACTTCGGGGAGGAGCTGTGCTTTCGCACCTACTCTCTTAGATCAACTGCCAGTCTTCTTTGATCGTCTCTCCATGCAATTTGCAGCTTCGTCATTATTTTCGCAACTACATTATCCGCCACTATCCACACCTCCTCATCGCGGCACATCTCCGATATTATGTTTTCGGCACTTACATCTGGCCTACTCACAGTCAACAGCTCTCCTCGTTCTTGTTCGAAGCGGGGGCAGACGAATAACACGTGCTCCGCAGTCTCTTCCTGCCTATCGCATGTCGTGCAGAAAGGTGACTCCGTGAATCCAAACCTGTGCAGGTACTTCCTGAAGCATCCGTGACCAGACAGAAACTGTGTCAGGTGGAAATTAACCTCTCCATGTTTTCTCTGTACCCATGTCGTTATTTTTGGTATGAGTCTATGGGTCCACCTTCCCTTGTCCGAGGAGTCCCACTCTTGCTGCCACTGTCTCAGTGATTCGGCCCTTAATTTCGTCCTAACTGTTTTGGTAGTTTGACCCTCCATTCTCTTCTTTCTATGACATTCACTGTCTTCTGTCAGCGTTATGCATATGGGCATCGTCCCGGCTATAACACATACCGCTTCTAAGGATATTGTTCGATATGCGCTTGCTACTCTTATGCTTGCCAGCCTCTGGGCTCTATTAAGCCTTCTCCGATTCCTCTTCGTATCTAGCGCCTGTATCCACGCTGGTGCCCCGTAGCGCAATATCGATAGAGTGACACTTGCAAGGAGCCTCCTTTTGCTGCTGCGCGGTCCAAAGCCGTTTGGCATTATTCTGGCCAATGCTGCGGTGGCTTTCATTGCCTTTTCGCACGTGTAGTCCACATGGCTATTAAAATTTCTGCGGTCGTCCAGCACAACGCCAAGGTATTTTAATTGGCGAGTGGATGTGATTTCTTCCCCGTCAATGTTCAAAATGATTCGTTCGGTTTTTCTGCAGTTACTTACTAGCATGATCTCAGTTTTTTGGTGGGCCAGCCTCAGCCCCGCCGTTGTCGTCCAGTCTTCGACAGTTTCTAGCGTCTCCATCGGAACCACCTCCACCTCCATCTTCGACGTTCCGGATACCGTGAGGATCAAGTCGTCGGCAAAAGCAATCGTCTTAGCACATCTTGGCAGTTTCAGCCTCAGCGCTGTGTCATACATAACATTCCACAGCGTTGGTCCTAATATGGATCCCTGTGGTACTCCAGCTGTGATGTCGACAGTCTTTTTCCCTTCATTAGTGTCGTACGTTAGGACTCGTCGCTCGAAATAGCTTTTCAGTATCCTACAGAGGTAATCGGGGACTCTCATGACATGTAGCGCCTTGGCTATCTCTATCCAGCTTGCGCTATTAAAGGCATTTCTAACGTCTATCGTCGTTATAGCACAGAAGCGGTTACCCCGTATTTTTTGCTTCCGCGCCTTGTCGGTGGTCTCTATGACTTTTTTAATGGCCTCAATCGCCGATCTCACTTTTCTTAGTCTATTCAGGATCGCGGTTTCCAGCATTTTTCCCAACCCATCCAACAAGCATATAGGTCTATATGATGATGGCTTGTCTGGCGGTTTCCCTGGTTTTGGTGTTAAGACCAGCTTCTGTTTCTTCCATATTTGTCGGAGTCAACAGTCACCCCTGCCCATCGTCAAAATTACTTTATTTATAGTTGTTATACAATTAAAACAGCATCAATTAGACGAAAATAGAAAATTGGAAATGAAAAAAGCCCGTCGTTGCATCAAGCACCGCCATATCGTGTAGCCACCTGAAATAAAAAGGATTAGCGGAAACTAGTCGTCTAGACTAGCTGTTTTTGCACAAGTCGACGTGACTTAGAGTTACACTTGAGAGTCGTGAGACCCAATTGACTAATCAGCTTTTGATTAGATTGAGAACCAAAGGTTCAAATTATGAGATTCTGATCTTACCATTTAGTTTATATGTGATTTTTAATTTCCTAATAGTCACCTTGAACGATTCGCGTGGTATGTTTTGAAACCACAGCAATGAAAAGCGATTAAATGCCATGCACATGTTATTGATAGGCTCATAAAGACCATATTTAGTCCTGTGTTTGTCAACTACGAGAAAATCATCAGCACAAGTGGGTCTGGAATTTCGCATGATCTTGCTTTTGATTTTAGGTGCGTCGATGGTTCCATTCATCAGATCGGATACGAAAAGTGAGCAGGCGTTGATTCTGCGTCGGGCAAGTGTTTCGATATTGATCGATCCGCATCTCTCAATATATGGCGGAAGCTTGTGGTTTTCATCCCGCTTCACCGTCCGCCTCAGTGCGTACATCAAAAATTTTTTCTGAATTGATTCAATTCTGTCAACAAATGTGTCTTGATAAGGATGCCAAACAACTGAAGCATATTCTAAGTAAGAACGGACATAGGCAAAGTATATATTTTTTAAAGTTTTAATATTTTTAAATTGCTTACAAGTTCTCATAACAAAGCCAAGCATTGAGTAAGCTTTTGCAATTATATATTCGATGTGTTTACCGAACGTCAGTTTTTGGTCCAAGAGGACTCCCAAATCTTTAATTACCTTAACACGAGTCAACGTAACATCATCGATATTGTAACCAAACTCAATCTTGGATCTCCTTCGTGTGAAGGAGATTGATTACCTTACACTTATCAACGTTCAAATAAAGTTGGTTGATTTTACACCATTGTAGAAACCTGTTCAAGTCACGTTGAAGAGCACTTGCGTCAAGAACATTTTTAATTCTCATGAAAATTTTCAAGTCGTCAGCATACATTAGGTAAACTGACGTAGAGAAGACTTTAGTAGCGTCGTCCATGAATAATATGAACAAGAGAGAGCCAAGAGGGCTACCCTGAGGAACACCAGAGGTCACGTTAAACGTTCGAGAAGAAACGTTCTGCATTGTCAATCTGAGCATGTTAGGCTTTGCGCATGCTGCTGTCTTCAGAGCTATATTGGGGATTCCATCTGGTCCTGGCGCTTTGTTATTTTTTGGCTTTTGTGCAGCCATCTGGATCTCTTCTACAGTGATCGACCGTTCAAGTCTGTCTTCCGCTTCATCGTCCTAAGGAGTTTGCGGCCATGTGATCTGTTCGTGCTGTGGGAAGAGCTCTCTCACTATGACACCTAGCCTATCCGGGCACTTTTCTTTTGGCCCCAATGTACCTTTCATCATCGTCATTACTGTTCTGAACACTTTGCCCCACGGGTTCGTGTCTGCCTCTTGGCACAGTTTCTTCCAACAATCCCTCTTACTCGCCCGGATTGCTCGCTTCAGTGCTAGTTTTGCATTACGATGTTCTTCGGACTCTCTATTCTAACATTCTCGTTTCTGGCCCTTTGCATCCTCCTTCTTGTCTTAAAACAAGTTGTTCGCAAAAGTCTTATTTCGTCGTTCCACCAAAATGCCGGTTTTCGCCCATTCCTCGGTTCCATCCTTTTTGGCATCGCCGCGTCACATGCATTCACCATTTCTTTCGTCAATTCTTCTGCAGATTTCTCTTCGTGATCGTCTTTTGATTGGAGATATTCCTTAAAAACTTCTTGATCGAAATTTCCGGTTCTCCATCTTCGCTCTCTTCTATGAGTCATCTGTCTTGTTGCCTCTGTACACTTTTTCACGGTGTACCTCAATGCGTGGTGATCGATGTGTGTGTAACTTTCGTCGACTCTCCAGTTCAGACTTGGAACTAGTACTGGACTGCAGAATGTCACGTCAATAATCGACTCTCGCCCATTCTTGCGGAATGTAGTTGCATTTCCCACGTTTGCCAGAACCACATTTAATCTAGCTAGCGCTTCTTGCAGACTGAAGCCTCTATCATTTGTGAATCTACTACCCCACTCAGCTGCCCATGCGTTAAAATCACCTCCAATATGAACTGGGTTGAGTCCCGTCAGTTCTCCTGTGAGTAAATCTAACATTCGTTCAAACTGCAGAATCGTCCATCTTGGTGGTGCATAGCAGCTGGCAATATACACTCCATCAATTTTCGCTATCACGAATCCTTCGTGAGCGTCTGATACAACTTCTTGTATGGGGTACTTGCCCGTTGTCAATATTGCGGCCATCTCGGCTCTGTCAGCAGCCCATTTACCGTTGTTTCTATATACACGGTACGGTTCTGAAATAATCGCTACGTCACATTTTTGTTCCGCTGAGGCTTGCCACAGAAGTTGTTGTGCCATGTCACAATGATTTAGATTTATTATTTGGCTAGGTGGTTCTCTCCCCCACATCTCCTGCACAGGTTGGATCTATCCTCTCCCCTACAATTCCTTGCCTGGTGTCCAAAATTCATGCACTTGAAGCACCTTTCTAACTGCTGGGTTACCCTTATCGGGCATACGGTCCAGCCCACCTTTACTTTTCCGATTTTCAAAATATTTATCGCTGCCGTCCACCGGGAGTTTTATTTCCGCCGTTTGGAGTTCGTCTCTCGCTTTCCTCATACGGATCGTCATTGACTCTATCTCGTCATTTATATTACCTTGCTCTTTCAGAGCTTTTCGAAGGTCTTCGCTTGTCGTGATCTCGTCCATATATCTACATTCGATCGTGGCCATGTGGGACACCGCTCTCACTTTTGCTGCCTCGCCCAGTGATCTCTTGACTAGATCTTTATAATCTGCACTTTTAATCTCTGGGCCCTTCTTAAGTTCAAACAACATTTCACCCTTCTGCGTTCGTCTTATTCTCGAGACGTTTTCGCCCTGGTCCTTGAGAGTTTGGTCGTCCTTTATTTTTTTGAGGATTTCAGCGTACGTTGTTCCTTCTTCCGCCGCCACTATCAGAGCATCAGCCTTCGGTCTCAGTCTTTTAAGCTTCGGCTTCTCTTTTTTTTTCTCCCTCTTTTTGTTTCTCACCTCTCTCCACTCATTAGGACTAGGCTTTGGTGTTTGTGTATCTGGTCTCCTTGTGGTCCTTTCGTTATTTTTCTTGTCTTTTTTGCTCCTTTTCGCCGCGTTTGTTGCTGTGGGCGTAACCTCCGGCGTTTGTTTTCTCTTTGAGGAGAGTGGGGTAGCTAGCACTTCGGCATCTCCGTCTGTTTTCTCCTTCTTGTCAGCTATTTCCCGTTTCACATCATTTAAGCAGGCCCTAATATTGACCACCATCCTCTTTATGTCCTTATGCACGTTATTCTTATCTTGAATAAATTCATGCAACTCTTTCACCATTCTTTTGGCTTGCTCCAATTGTGTCATCTTCGATTCGCCGGTATCGCTGGTCTGAAGCGCATTTGTTCTTTCCTCGCTTGTTCTCGTTATCTTCGCGCTTCTTGCGAACACGTCGTATATCTTAACCTCCGATTGATTTATCCGCTGATCCTCTGATTTTGTCTGCTGATTTTTGCTGTCATTCTTATTCATTTCTTCCATTTTGTTGAGTCCCCCCTCCACACCGCTATCTCCATCTCGTAGTGTAGTTACCTTCATGATCCCATGGTTACCTATGCAAGCAGTGAGGCCATGCTAGGGTTGATACGATCCTTCATGGGGCACCGTATTCAGAGCCAGATCGGTATTAGTCAGGCATGTTCATCTGAGCCTACACCTCCTATTTTCACAGGACGAGCTTTCGAACGTACTTGGAGGCCTGCCAAGGTTTTACCGGGACGGGGGCAACAATGGTATTAGCCCACTAGCCGTTTCGTGAAAGTGTCACCCTTCCTTAGTAAGGTAGTGGAATACAATAGTTGTCAGCCCTTGCCTACTCATCACAACCATTTAACCAAATTCATTGTCCGTGTTCGATGCTTTGCCAGTATGCCATAATTAAGACCTCACTGGCGTTGGCCTTGATGTGCCCGTAGCACTCCATCCGTGTTTGTTGATTGATGTTGATGGTAGTCCGTCTGACTAGGACTGTGCATGCTGCCGTTGTCTCTTACCGTTGAGATCCTCCGCCACCATGCTAAGTCGCCATCCCATCTTAATAGCGCCTAGCTGTCTTCGACCCTCCCTAAACGTAGCGTCTAGGTACTACCCGAAGACAGCCCCCCTTCCTTACCTGATCGTTCATGGGGTTGCTCACTATAACAGGTGTCACCACGGGTAGGTAGGATGTAGGAGTAGGTGGACACAGGCTAAGGTACATAAGGAGTACTATATTGCGCATAACACCCATTTGACACCCACCCAGTAGTGAGTATAGTCGTTTGAAAGCCTATAGCCAGGACTGTCTCTGGTAAGAGTAACCAATGGGTCCAAGCCTTCCTTCCCAGACGGCAGCCCAACAAAGTTCCCGCCCGTGAAAAATGTATTCAAATACATTTTGTTCTGGGAATGACAGATGTGAGGCCTGGACCCAGTAGTAAGTACAGTCGTTTGAAAGCCTATAGCCAGAACTGTCTCTGGTAAGAGTCACCAATGGGTCCAAGCCTTCTTTCCCAGACGGCAGCCCAACAAATTTCTCGCCCGTGAAAAATGTATTCAAATAGATTTTGTTCTGGTAATGACAGATTTGAGCCCTGGACCCAGTAGTGAGTATAGTCGTTAGAAAGCCTATAACGAGGACTGTCTCTGGTAAGAGTCACCAATGGGTCCAAGCCTTCCTTCCCAGACGGCAGCCCAACAAAGTTCCCGCCCGCGAAAAATGTATTCAAATACAATTTGTTCTGGGAATGACAGATGTGAGGCCTGGAACCAGTAGTGAGTATAGTCGTTAGAAAGCATAAAGTCAGGACTGTCTCTCGTAAGAGTCACCAATGGGTCCAAGCCTTCCTTCCCAGAAGGCAGCCCGACAAATTTCCCGCCCGTGAAAAATGTACTCAAATACATTTTGTTCTGGGAATGACAGGTGTGGGGCCTGGACCCAGTAGTGAGTATAGTCGTTGGAAAGCCTATAGCCAGGACTGTCTCTGGTAAGAGTCACCAATGGGTCCAAGCCTTCCTCCCCAGACGGCATTCCGACAAATTTTCCGCCCGTGAAAAATGTATTCAAATACATTTTGTTCTGGGAATGACAGATTTGAGGCCTAGATCCAGTAGTGAGTATAGTCGTTAGAAAGCCTATAGCCAGGACTGTCTCTGGTAAGAGTGATCAATGTGTCCAAGCCTTCGTTCCCAGAGGGTAGCCCGACAAAGTTCCCGCCCGTGAAAAATGTATTCAAATACATTTTGTTCTGGGAATGACAGATTTGAGGCCTAGATCCAGTAGAGAGTATAGTCGTTAGAAAGCCTATAGCCAGTACTGTCTCTGGTAAGAGTCACCAATTGGTCCAAGCCTTTCTTCCCAGACGGCAGCCGGACAAATTTCCCGCCCGTGAAAAATGTATTCAAATAGATTTTGTTCTGGGAATAACAGATGTGAGGCCTGGACCCAGTAGTGAGTGTAGTCGTTTGAAAGCCTACAGCCAGGACTGTCTCTGATAAGAGTCACCAATGGGTCCAAGCCTTCCTTCCCAGACGGCAGCCCAACAAAGTTCTCGCCCGTTTTTTTTTTTTTCAAAAACACCATTTATTCGGTATGGATAGTACAATCTTAACAAAATTTGTCAATTTACTACTACAGTTGAGTTGTACTAAAGAAATTTTGAAGAAATAACTTCAGTAAGAGGCGTGCGGGACGGCCGTCTCAATAGTCATGTCCCAAGTTGCCATTCGAAGACTCCGGAGATTTCAGGATGTTCTTCCATAGGTTAGTTCATGTGTTTTGACTCGTTTCAGTCTCCTCAATTCGTCGGTTATATCCAACAACTGGATAGCTTCCACATTGGTGTGATTAAGTAGCCTGTTTTCGTGTTTAATGGCGTTGGCACGAATTACTTCTTCTACCCATTCGATTTTTAGGTCTTTATGTAATTCCTTGTTTGTTACAAAGCGGTATGCATTAGTAATCATGCGAAGTAAAGTATTTTGGCTTGTTTGTATTTTCTCTGTATTTGTTTTTTTCGCAAAGCCCCATAGTTCGGAGTCATACGTCCAGATTGGTGTGAAGATGGATTTATAGATCAATCTTTTAGAGTAGAGGCTCAGTTTGGAGTGATAACCGATGAGCCAGTACATTTGTCTCGTTTTATGCTTCATTTGTTGTTTTTTCAGTCTCACGTGATGCTTCCAACTGCCTTTGCTGTCCAGATGTAGGCCTAGATATTTTGCTGACTCTGGTTGCGGAACGTGATTTCCATTCAGTGATATACGGTGGTTGCTAACGTGACGCAACGTAAAAGTGATGTGATTGGATTTATCCTCGTTGAGTTTTATCTTCCAGTCTCTAGTCCACTTATTTATTTTGTCCAAAGATAACTGCAATTTGTTTATTGCTTTGTGCTGAGTGGTATCAGTGGTCAGAATCGCTGTATCATCAGCAAAGGTGCCAATGAGGACATTATCTGAAACTGGTATGTCTGCTGTGTAAATTATGTATAGGAGCGGGGCAAGTACACTTCCTTGGGGTACTCCTGCTTGTATTGAATAGGTCCTGGAGTAGGTTTCTTGTTCTTTTACTCTGAATTTCCTGTCGTATAAGTAGGATTCAAGTAGTTGACAGTAGTTAGCAGGAAGAATTCTGCTCAGCTTGTAAATGAGTCCTTCATGCCACACTTTGTCGAAAGCTTGTGAAACATCTAGGAAGGCCGCTTCGCAGTATTCCTCTTTTTCAAATGCTCGTTTTCAATCGGTGTCGTTGTCAAT
>CM055406.1:88510788-88533822 GCA_029228625.1 Pseudolycoriella hygida
AAAACGTTCCCGAAGAAACCAACTGTCTAGGTATTCTTATTCAGAATTTAGCAAAAAATCCCAGATGGCGTCACTTTGACAGTTTAGGCCATTTTCTTAAAATGTTAAACAATTCTCCTGGCCAAACTCTATAACATTTTAGAAGAAACCATCTCTCTGAGTATTGTCATTCCGGATCTAAAATTCGAAAATCGAAAAAACACAAGCGAAAATTCAAGATGGCGTCACTGTGACAGGTGGCTGCCATTTACTTATGAGCGCAAAAAATTCTAATGTATAATGTATAATGTAATGTAACTCTATAACTTTCTAGAAGAAACCAACTCTCTAAGTAGTGTCATTCCGGAGCTAAAATTCGAAAACCCAATTTATTCCTAACAAAAATCCAAGATGGCGGCACTGTGGCAGATTTCTGAAAATCCCAAAAAACTCTCCTGATCAAACTCTCCTGATCAAACTCTATAACTTTCCCGAAGAAACTTACTCTCTGAGTATTGTCGTTCCGAGGGGGAAACTAATGCAGGGTAAATAGATTTATCACATCGGAAGGGATATTCCATTCATTAAGTGTTTCCGTATATAAGGGATATGCTATACCTTATTTTATGTATTAGGGCCTAGGGACTTTCATTTTAATTTATATTATTATTATCCTAGAACAAAATGTTTTACTCTAGAAATTTTTAACGAAAAAAAACCATGCACCCGACGAGTCTCGAACTTCGGACTCTCGAGTTATTATCAAACTATGCTAACCACTCGGTGGTTCACAAAACAACGAAATGTTATTTATCACATCGGAAGGGATATTCCATACATTAAGTGTTTCCGTATATTAGGGATATGCCGTACCTTATTTTATGTATTAGGTGCTGCCTAGGGACTTTCATTTTACTTTATATTATTATTATCCTAGAACAAAATGTTTTACTCTAAAAATTTTTAAAGAAAAAAACCATGCCCCGACGAGTCTCGAACTTCGGACCCTCGAGTTAATATCAAACTATTCTAACCACTCGACCACCGCATCTTCATAAAAAAACGAAATGTTATTTGTATCGTTACAGCTAACGTGATTGAATTTAAAATGTACATAAAGCGTACGACACAGTATGCCTGTGTTTCGAATTACTACATATACAATGAATTTCGTTGTTATCGAAGACAAAACGTACGATCGTAGTATGCATGCGAATGCCACGTATTTCTTTTTTTCATTATAGAAAAAAATCACAATTTTAAATTAGATCATTCACCGTATGATGTGTGTATGTTACAAAAATCGAAAAAAATCGAATTACAAGTCTAAAATGTAATTCCTCATTGAAAGAAAAAATTTATCCACCAAGATTTGAACATTGGGCACTGAATGTGAAAAAATTTGAAAAAAAAATCCTACGCTCTAGCCCGCACGGCTACCTAGGCTTCGTGTACAAAATGCTATGGCCGATATGATAAAATATTATATGCTACTGTAGAGATACCCTCACATTACACTCTTGTAATGTTTGGGATATCTCTACAGTAGCATAATATATATTGTATCGTTACAGCTAACGTGATTGAATTTGAAATGCACATAAAGCGTACGACACAGTATGCCTGTGTTTCGAATAACTACATATACAATGAATTTCGTTTTTATCAAAGACAAAACGTACGATCGTAGTATGCATGCAAATGCCACGTATTTCTTTTTTTCATTATAGAAGAAAATCAAAATCTTGAATTAGATCATTCACCGTATGATGTGTGTATGTTACAAAAATCGAAAAGATTACAAGTCCAAAATGTAATTCTGAATGTGAAAAAAATTGAAAAAAAAAATCCTAAGCTCTAGTCCGCACGGCCACCTAGGCTTCGTGTACAAAATGCTATTGTGGCCGATATGATAAAATATTATATGCTACTGTAGAGATACCCTCACATTGCACTCTTGTACATAAGACACATACACGCGTTCGCTTCGCTCACTTGTTCGTGTCTTATGTACTCGAGTGTAATGTTTGGGCTACTCTACAGTAGCATAATATATATTACATGCAAATCTTTACTCTCCGTGTGTCAATTAAGTTTTTGTCGCGTAGAATATAATTACGAATATTTGATAAAACTATCTCTGATGTTACCAAAATAATTTTCACATACGAAATATTCGTTTTGATATGTTTGCTTAGGAAATATTCGTTCGTTTTAATATGTTTGGCACTAATGTTGAATTGATTTGAATAAAAATAAAAAGAAGTAATCACTGCACAAAAAAGAGCAGAAAATAACAGTAGAGTCCGGTCACCTTTTATCACCTGTACGAAACCAGTGCAATAATCGGAAATTCCACAATTTCCATTCCATTCCCAATTCCATTCACTGAACTTCAGTGTGTTATGTAGTATTACCCACTTAAGCAATATTTTTGACTAGCACTAAACTCTATTTTAGACCTATTGATATTGCAAGTTTTTACCTAAATACCCTCAAAATTGACCACTTTTCCACATGCCGTCAATTTCCAACCGATTTTGATGAGTCGTTGGAAAGCTGCTGCGACGTAGTTTTTTTTTTAAATAATTTGGAGGGGGAAAAAACTCAAAAGTTCGCGTATATATGGCTCCTTGTCCCAAAGGTGTGGCGTTTTTTGACTTTGTGGACTTCTTTTTTGGGGTGCGGGACTGCGTCACGCCCTTCGCTACAGCTGCGGGCATGATCACAACAAAAAACTTCTTCAAAGGTAAAGTGTGACGCAGTCCGTAATGTCCACTTCCAAAATTATTGATATCAGTGGAGGTGACGTTTAAGCTGAAAATACGCAAAAAATGACGATGCAAAAAAAACTTTTTAAAACAAAATTCAAATGTTTGAAATTGCGTCAGAAATGCCAGAGCCAACGATGAAATAATTTTTCTGTACTGAGCTGCTTGTGGACAGTGGAAGCCCAGTAACGATGATGAATTTCCGTGGTTTTGGCAATTTCGTAGCGAATACAGTGGGTGTGGCAGAAACAGAGTTTTTAATCGATGGAGATGAATATGGCATGGATTGCTACGTGGTGAAAGACGAGTACATTTCTGATGATCTGCTGATTGGACAGCACATCCTTAGACAAGCTGACGTGAGGATACGAGGAGTCACGAGGAGTAAAGTTGTCACCGAATGCGAAGTGGATCATGAGAAATTTATTGGCAGGATCCAAGCAATAAATTATATCAGTGCAGATGATCTACGAGACGTTGAATTGAGTCATTTGAAAATGCGAAGATCCGTTCAACAGTACAATCAATGATTCAATCAATATTCTAAAGTGGATATGAAAATTTGTCTGAATGATGAAGTCCCGGTGTGTCGTGTAAGAGATGGGGTGTGTCGTGTAAGCAATTCTCCATATGCAAGTCCAGTACTCTTAAGACCAAATAAAATTGGTTGGAGGTTATGTGTAGACTTTCGTCGGCTGAATAAGAAAGTGGTCAGAGACAGATTTCCGTTACCGATCATGGAGGACGTTATGGAAATTTTACACGATGCGAGCTTGTTTTCCACCGTGGATTTACCAAATGGATTTTTCCATGTGGACTTAAGTGAAAACTCAGTAAAATATTTGTCGTTTATCGTTCCAGACGGCCAATATGAGTTGTGTACCAATAACATAAGAAATTCGTAATAGCAGTAGCTAAGTGTTAAAGTTGCGTAATAGGATAACATAAAAATTTGTAAAGAAGATTGTCATATTTTATTCAGTGGAAATTATAAGGGTAATATAACGGAAGTACTTAGTACTCTGTGTATTGATTTTGAATAACACCAAGTGCCCCGTGAAATAAGAGGAACAGGAAAGAAAGGTCGGTGAAACATGAAACATATACCCTGGGTGAATTATTCCGTCGCTACTACATTCCATAATCGTGGTCGTCGTGCTTGGAAATACAGTTGTTTTCCCGGTAACCGAGTCAAAATTCCCCAGAAACCAGCTTGCGATTTTCCTAAAGCTTAGTTGGGATTCCCAATGCTCACTTCCCAATAAATATTTCCCAACACACTCCCAAACAATCTTGCTAAATTACACTTTTTCTGAATTTTTAGCAGACATTTTTTTAGCAAAGTGATGACCTTTTTTTATGGGTCATCAGTAAGATTTCCCAAAAACGGTAGTAGGCTTTGGAATGCTCCGTAAAAAATAAAAATAATAATTCAAAATAAACGAAATACTATCAGGAGGAGTACTCCGAACCACTCCTCTTTCATTAACGGATGCCTCTGAACGGGGTATGGTACTTCAATCCCATGAAATTGATTTTCAATAGGAGCATTTTCATTGGAGCACCCACAACCAGTCGACCAATTCGCAACAATTCCGACAAATAATTCGCACAACGATATACCGGCGACTATTTCATGGACGACATAACCAAAATGCGGCTGAAATAGGCAGCACAGGTAGCAGAACATAAATCGATGTCCAACCAAATAAGTGCACCTGAACCTATCGTTATGGTGATGTAAAGACACTAATTTCAATAGCGTACCGTTCACCACGCGAATCTCAGTGAATATCCTGGGCCGGAATGTGGTATAAGACGGATATAAGACACGATAGCCTCATCTTCGGACCTTTCTCGGCAAAGCTGTGGTCGCTCGGCCAGTTCTAATTAGGAGAAATAGCCTGGGGTGAATTATTACTAGAACGGATCAATCTATCGTCCTGGGGCTCTGGAAGCTGTGTATGGTCTGGTGGTGATATATTTGAGAGCAGATTAGCATCGTTTGTCGTTGTCAACGGTGCAATTGTTATGATGGTGAACTTATGGGATTCTCCCCAGGTCGATATTTCCAATACTACTTTACATTGCTTCGTTAGTACAAGTCAACTGGGACGACATCTCCTCGGGCAAGAAAAGTGTTTGGTTCAAAATGTTAAACATTGATGGGAACAACCGGACGACCTGGGGAGCCGGTGTAACGGGTCAATAATTTTAAACAACATACGGATAAACAAAGTCTCGAGATAGGTTTATTAATTCTAAACTGCTACAATAATAATTGTCGAACAAACAATTGATAACAGGTGGGATGAGCTGCACCCAACAAAATTGCTTGGACCCAACTGAACCTCCTCCATGGTTTCAGTGTTTAGTTTGGATTGTTTTATTATAAACGCGGAATAAATTCTTGATCAATCGTCAGATCGATTGATCATGCCCGCATTGGTAGCGGATGCGTGACCCAGTCCCGTCACTCCAAAAAAGAAGTCCAAAAACCCAAAAGACCCATAGAAAAGGATCTATATATAGGCGAACTTTTGCAATTTTCCTACCTACCCCGTCCCTCATAAAATGATTTTTTAAAAAAAGTACGTCGCAGCAGCTTTCAAATAAGCCCAGACTGATCAAAATCGGTTGGAAATAGGCTGAGATATGGCATCTCAAAGTTCACGAATTTCCATATGAATTGCACCAAAACCGTTTTTTTCAAGCTTTGAAAATCCTTCGAATTTCTCTGTATTTGATTATGATCATCATCATCGGATCACGATCTCGAGAACTAGTCGGTCAATCTTCCTGAAATTTGCAATCTCGGCCCCAAATGAAAAATTTCATACGCCCGCCGTATTTCCGGGAAAAATCTGGAATAACCGTTTTGCAGTTTTCGAATTTTAGCTCCGAAGTGACAATAGCTAGAGAGTCGGTTTCTTCGGGAAAGTTATAGAGTTTGGTCAGGAGAATTTTGTGCGATCTTCAAAAATCTGCCAAAGTGACGCCATCTTTGATTTTTGAAAGGAATAAACTATGTTTCTTTGGGTTTTCGAATTTTAGCTCCGGAACGTAACGTCCATTTTTCAACAATTCCCACAGCTAGCCTACTATTGCATTATTTTTTTTTTCAAAAACACCATTTATTTGGTATATAGTACAATCTTAACAAAATTTGTCAATTTATTACTACAGTTGAGTTGTACTAAAGAAATTTTGAAGAAATAACTTCAGTAAGACGCGTGCGGGACGGCCGACTCAATAGTCATGTCCCAAATTGCCATTCGAAGACTCCGGAGATTTCAGGATGTTCTTCCATAGGTTAGTTCATGTGGTTTGACTCGTTTCAGCCTCCTCATTTCGTCGGTTATATCCAACAACTGGATAGCTTCCACATTGGTGTGATTAAGTAGCCTTTTTTCGTGTATAATGGCGTTAGCACGAATTACTTCTTCTACCCATTCGATTTTTAGGTCGTTATGTAATTCCTTGTTTGTTACAAAGCGGTATGCATTAGTAATCATGCGAAGGAAAATATTTTGGCTTGTTTGTATTTTCTCTGTATTTGGTTTTTATCGCACAGCCCCATAGTGCGGAGCCATACGTCCAGATTGGTTTGAAGATGGATTTAGAGTAGAGGCTCAGTTTGGAGTGATAACCGATGAGCCAGTACATTTGTCTCGTTTTATGCTTCATTTGTTGTTTTTTCAGTCTCACGTGATGCTTCCAACTGCCTTTGCTGTCCAAACGTAGGCCTAGATATTTTGCTGACTCTGCTTGCGGAACGTGATTTCCATTCAGTGATATACGGTGGTTGCTAACGTGACGCAACGTAAAAGTGATGTGATTGGATTTATCCTCGTTGAGTTTTATCTTCCAGTCTCTAGTCCACTTATTTATTTTGTCCAAAGATAACTGCAATTTGTTTATTGCTTTGTGCTGAGTGGTATCAGTGGCCAGAATCGCTGTATCATCAGCAAAGGTACCAATGAGGACATTATCTGAAACTGGTATGTCTGCTGTGTAAATTATGTATAGGAGCGGGGCAAGTACACTTCCTTGGGGTACTCCTGCTTGTATTGAATAGGTCCTGGAGTAGGTTTCTTGTTCTTTTACTCTGAATTTCCTGTCGTATAAGTAGGATTCAAGTAGTTGACAGTAGTTAGCAGGAAGAATTTTGCTCAGCTTGTAAATGAGTCCTTCATGCCACACTTTGTCGAAAGCTTGTGAAACATCTAGGAATGTTTCCTTTTTTTCAAATGCTCGTTCTATTACCGTTGTCAATCGGTGAACTTGCTGCACAGTTGAGTGTTTATTTCTGAATCCAAATTGGAAGTCTGGGATCTGTACCATTTTTTCCAAACGTTTAATCAGAAGTCTCTCAAAAATTTTTGATATTGTTGGTAGGAGTGAGATGGGCCTGTATGATTCTACTTTTTCAGGAGGCTTGTCTGGTTTATTTATCATAATTACTTGCGCAATTTTAAAGCTCTTTGAAACGTATTTTAATTTCAGGCAGGCATTGAACAGATATGTGAGCATGTATATAGCTTTGTTCGGTAGTTCTTTGAAGGCTCCAGGAGCGATTTCATCTATTCCTGGGACCTTTTTTGCGTTGAGTTTTTTGTCAATTTCCCTGGCAATTTCATACGGCGTAAACTTTTTGATCTCTGCATCAGGTTGGTAGTTTGGTGTTGTGTCCACATTCGACTGAATGTCATCGTGCGGTGTGAACACCTTAGCAAGGTGTTGAGCGAAGAACTCCGTTTTATCGTTGTCGTTTCTTATCCACTTTCCATTGGAGTTTTTGATCGGCGGAACTTGGGTGAGCGGTCTTTTGAATCTTCTCGTTGCTTTCCAGAGTGCCTTCCCGTGGCCCAAATTATGTAGGTATTTATCCAAGCAATCCTGTTTGTATGCTCTGATAATTCTGTTGGTTTTGTTGCCAGCTTTATTGAAGTCCTTTTTGTCGTTTAAATTTCTAGTTCGGTGCCACAATCTACGGGCCTTTCTTCTTTCCTTGATTAGATCTCTTATCTCTAGCGGACAATTGATTGTGTTTGTAGGTCTGTCTTTTGGTACAGGGGTGGCTTGATTTGCAGCTTCTTGGAGTAAGGCAATGAATTCCTCGGTATGTAAGTCAAGTTCATATTCATTTTTTAGGCTAACCTTAAGATTGATTGACTCTTCTATTATCTTCCTAAATTGTTCCCAGTCGGTGGATTTGGTAGTAAGATTATGCTTTTTTTTCTTTTGTATGACTGAAGCGTTCAGAGATAACAGAACTGGTGTGTGATCGGAAGTAAGATCTATAATATTTTCTGTTTCCATGTTGTTTGAGGCGATACCTTTCGTGATGAAAAAATCTAGAAGATCTGGTATTTTTTTTGGGTCAGTTGGCCAATAGGTTGGACTCCTCGCCGAATGATAATCGCAATTTTTGATTCTCATAGCATTTAGTAAACCGTTCCCTTTAACTGGCGTTATAAGTCTTGAACCCCATGTTGTATGTTTAGTGTTGAAATCGCCGCCAATAATGAATTTGGGTCCCAATTTTTGAAAGATTTCTATGAATTGAGATTCTGTTGGCGTACATCTAGGTGGACAATACGCTGCTGCTATATTGACTTCCTGTTTGATGAATTGGATGTTTACGATAGTTGCTTGGTGGATATGTTCCTCATGAATACTCTCTTGTTGATAATGCTTGACATTATTTTTGATAATGAGTGCTGATCCACCTCTGGCCCTTCCGTTTGGATGAGTAGTCCAGTAGATGTTGAAACCTGATATTTTTATATGGCTTTTGTCAGTGAAGTGCGTTTCAGATATTAGTGCAATGTCAATGCTGTTTGTGCGCAGGAAAATTTCCAGTTCTTGGGTCCTTTCGTTTAACCCATTTGCGTTCCAAGTAATAATGCGCAGGAACGAGTTAGTCATTTTCGAAGCTTTTGACTTTTGCTTTTGTTTGAAGATAGCATCGATAGTTTCGATTCGATTTCATCCATACGTTTTGACAGCATGCCGATGTTGTCATTAACATCGGATTTGATTTTAGTAAGCATACTCATTAAATCGTTTAGTTTCTGCTCAATTATTGGTGAATTTTTATTGTTATCTATTCCTGTACTAGGGTCAGATTTGGTTACTTGCGCATATGATAGACCGACTTCGGTTTTTTTACTTGTTATCGGTTTTCCTTGTTGGAGACGTGATACCGTTGATGTGACTTTTTGATGTTGACTCTTCAATTTCTTTTGATAAGCTAAACACCCTTTGTAGTTAGCAGTATGCCCTTCCTGATGGCACAAGGCACATTTTGTTTTTTCATTCGGTCTTTTAGTGCATGAGGCAGTTGGGTGACTCCCTGCACATTTGACGCAGACCGCTGGTCTTTTACAGAAATTTTTTGTGTGACCCAGTTGTTGACATTTCATGCATTGTGAATACAGAGATCTTGCAATGAAGGAGATATTTGATGTCGAAAATTTCCTTATTATTTTCGTTTTGTTTTAGTTCAACTATGAACAATGGGAATCTTTTCTCAGTTTTTTTCCCATCCTCAAAGAAGAGTTTTTTATGTTGGTGGCCTTCACGGCTTGATGATTTAGTTTAATTAGTTCTTCAACTATTTCCGTTTCGTCACAAGACGATCACTGCTCGGAAATTTTTTTCACTTTTTAATTGGTAGGTATGATACTCTACACCTTGTAGTTCGCCACCTTTAGTGGATTGTTCATCTAGTAAGTTCTAGTTCTAGTAGTTCTAGTAGTTCTAGTTCTAGTAAGTACTAGTAAGTACCTTACGGTATTCGTCCTCATTTTGAATTGTAATTTTCAAATTGTTATTCGAGGTTGCTTTGAATTGAGCAGATTTGGCCGATTCCAATATCTGCTCGCTGAATATATTGAAATTTTTAACGTTGCTCACATTTATAGGAGGTGGCAGGAGTTCCCGCCCGTGAAAAATGTATTCAAATACATTTTGTTCTGAGAATGACAGATGTGAGGCCTGGACCCAGTAGTGAGTATAGTCGTTAGAAAGCCTATAACCAGGACTGTCTCTAGTAAGAGTCACCAATCGATCTAAGCTTTCCTTCCCAGACGGCAGCCCCACAAAGTTCCCGCCTGCGAAAAATGTAATCAAATACATTTTGTTCTGGGAACGACAGATTTGAGGCCTAGACCCAGTAGTGAGTATAGTCGTTAGAAAGCCTATAACCGGACTGTCTCTGGTAAGAGTCAACAATGGGTCCAAGCCTTTCTTTACCAGACGGCAGCCCAACAAAGTTCCCGCCCGTGAAAAATGTATTCAAATACATTTTGTTCTGGGAATGACAGATGTGAGGCCTGGACCCAGTAGTGAGTATAGTCGTTAGAAAGTCTATAGCCAGGACTGTCTCTGGTAAGAGTCACCAATGGGTCCAAGCCTTCCTTCCCAGACGGCAGTCCGACAAAAATCCCGCCCGTGAAAAATGTATTCAAATAGATTTTGTTCTGGGAATAACAGATGTGAGGCCTGGACTTAGTAGTGAGTATAGTCGTTTGAAAGCCTATAGCCAGGGCTGTCTCTGGTAAAAGTCACCAATGGGTCCAAGCCTTCCTTCCCAGACGGCAGCCCAACAAATTTCCCGCCCGTGAAAAATGTATTCAAATACATTTTGTTCTGGGAATGACAGATTTGAGGCCTGTACACATTAGTGAATATAGTCGTTAGAAAGCCTATAGCCAGGACTGTCTCTGGTAAGAGTCACCAATGGGTCCAAGCCTTCCTTCCCAGACGGCAGCCCAACAAATTTCCCGCCCGTGAAAAATGTATTCAAATACATTTTGGTCTGGGAATGACAGATTTGAGGCCTGGACCCAGTAGTGAGTTTTTTTTTTTTTTTATAAGGGTGAGGAAATCTTAGATCTCTGCCAGTCTTCTTTGATCGTCTCTCCATGCAATTTGCAGCTTCGTCATTATTTTCGCAACTACATTATCCGCCACTATGCACACCTCCTCATCGCGGCACATCTCCGATATTATGTTTTCGGCACTTACATCTGGCCTGCTCACAGTCAACAGCTCTCCTCGTTCTTGTTCGAAGCGGGGGCAGACGAATAACACGCGCTCCGCAGTCTCTTCCTGCTTATCGCATGTCGTGCAGAAAGGTGACTCTGTGAATCCAAACCTGTGCAGGTACTTCCTGAAGCATCTGTGACCAGACAAAAACTGTGTCAGGTGGAAATTAACCTCTCCATGTTTTTTCTGGACCCATGTCGTTATTTTTGGTATGAGTCTATGGGTCCATCTTCCCTTGTCCGAGGAGTCCCACTCTTGCTGCCACTGTCTCAGTGATTCGGCTCTTAATTTCGTCCTAACTGTTTTGGTAGTTTGACCCTCCATTCTCTTCTTTCTATGACATTCACTGTCTTCTGTCAGCGTTATGCATATGGGCATCGTCCCGGCTATAACACATACCGCTTCTAAGGATATTGTTCGATATGCGCTTGCTACTCTTATGCTTGCCAACCTCTGGGCTCTATTAAGCCTTCTCCGATTCTTCTTCGTATCTAGCGCCTGTATCCACGCTGGTGCTCCGTAGCGCAATATCGATAGGGTGACACTTGCAAGGAGCCTCCTTTTGCTGCTGCGCGGTCCAAAGACGTTTGGCATTATTCTGGCCAATGCTGCGGTGGCTTTCATTACCTTTTCGCACGTGTAGTCCACATGGCTATTAAAATTTCTGCGGTCGTCCAGCACAACTCCAAGGTATTTTAATTGGCGAGTGGATGTTATTTCTTCCCCGTCAATGTTCAAAATGATTCGTTCGGTTTTTCTGCAGTTACTTACTAGCATGATCTCAGTTTTTTGGTGGGCCAGCCTCAGCCCCGCCGTTGTCATCCAGTTTTCGACAGTTTCTAGCGTCTCCATCGTAACCACCTCTACCTCCATCTTCGACGTTCCGGATACCGTGAGGATCAAGTCGTCGGCAAAAGCAATCGTCTTAGCACATCTTGGCAGTTTCAGCCTCAGCGCTGTGTCATACATAACATTCCACAGCGTTGGTCCTAATATGGATCCCTGTGGTACTCCAGCTGTGATGTCGACTGTCTTTTTCCCTTCATTAGTATCGTACGTTAGTACTCGTCGCTCGAAATAGCTTTTCAGTATCCTACAGAGGTAATCGGGGACTCTCATGACATGTAGCGCCTTGGCTATCTCTATCCAGCTTGCGCTATTAAAGGCATTTCTAACGTCTATCGTCGTTATAGCACAGAAGCGGTTACCCCGTATTTTTTGCTTCCGCGCCTTGTCGGTGGTCTCTATGACTTTTTTAATGGCCTCAATCGCCGATCTCCCTTTTCGAAATCCGAATTGTTCGTCCGACAGTCCGTGCTCGCCCTCCGTGTGTTTTCTTAGTCTATTCAGGATCGCGGTTTCCAGCATTTTTCCCAACCCGTCCAACAAGCATATAGGTCTATATGATGATGGCTTGTCTGGCGGTTTCCCTGGTTTTGGTATTAAGACCAGCTTCTGTTTCTTCCATATTTGAGGAAAATATCCGTCGTCGAGGCACTTCTGCATTGTCAATCTGAGCATGTTAGGCTTTGCGCATGCTGCTGTCTTCAGAGCTATATTGGGGATTCCATCTGGTCCTGGCGCTTTGTTATTTTTTGGCTTTTGTGCAGCCATCTGGATCTCTTCTACAGTGATCGACCGTTCAAGTCTGTCTTCCGCTTCATCGTCATAAGGAGTTTGCGGCCATGTGATCTGTTCGTGCTGTGGGAAGAGCTCTCTCACTATGACACCTAGCCTATCCGGGCACTTTTCTTTTGGCCCCAATGTACCTTTCATCATCGTCATTACTGTTCTGAACACTTTGCCCCACGGGTTCGTGTCTGCCTCTTGGCACAGTTTCTTCCAACAATCCCTCTTACTCGCCCGGATTGCTCGCTTCAGTGCTAGTTTTGCATTACGATGTTCTTCGGACCTCTCTATTCTAACATTCTCGTTTCTGGCCCTTTGCATCCTCCTTCTTGTCTTAAAACAAGTTGTTCGCAAAAGTCTTATTTCGTCGTTCCACCAAAATGCCGGTTTTCGCCCATTCCTCGGTTCCATCCTTCTTGGCATCGCCGCGTCACATGCATTCACCATTTCTTTCGTCAATTCTTCTGCAGATTTCTCTTCGTGATCGTCTTTTGATTGGAGATATTCCTTAAAAACTTCTTGATCGAAATTTCCGGTTCTCCATCTTCGCTCTCCTCTATGAGTCATCTGTCTTGTTGCCTCTGTACACTTTTTCACGGTGTACCTCAATGCCTGGTGATCGCTGTGTGTGTAACTTTCGTCGACTCTCCAGTTCAGACTTGGAACTAGTACTGGACTGCAGAATGTCACGTCAATAATCGACTCTCGCCCATTCTTGCGGAATGTAGTTGCATTTCCCACGTTTGCCAGAACCACATTTAATCTAGCTAGCGCTTCTTGCAGACTGAAGCCTCTATCATTTGTGAATCTACTACCCCACTTAACTGCCCATGCGTTAAAATCACCTCCAATATGAACTGGGTTGAGTCCCGTCACTTCTCCTGTGAGTAAATCTAACATTCGTTCAAACTGCAGAATCGTCCATCTTGGTGGTGCATAGCAGCTGGCAATATACACTCCATCAATTTTCGCTATCACGAATCCTTCGTGAGCGTCTGATACAACTTCTTGTATGGGGTACTTGCCCGTTGTCAATATTGCGGCCATCTCGGCTCTGTCAGCGGCCCATTTACCGTTGTTTCTATATACACGGTACGGTTCTGAAATAATCGCTACGTCACATTTTTGTTCCGCTGAGGCTTGCCACAGAAGTTGTTGTGCCATGTCACAATGATTTAGATTTATTTGTATCACTTCCATTCTTGTCCTGTTTTAGATTTAAGCGCCTGTTTAAAGACTGGACATCTCGCTTCACCAGTCACGTGGTCATTTTCTGACGTACACAGCAGACATTTCGGCGGGTTCGTGCAATCTTTGGCTAGGTGGTTCTCTCCCCCACATCTCCTGCACAGGTTGGATCTATCCTCTCCCCTACAATTCCTTGCCTGGTGTCCAAAATTCATGCACTTGAAGCACCTTTCTAACTGCTGGGTTACCCTTATCGGGCATACGGTCCAGCCCACCTTTACCTTTCCGATTTTCAAAATCTTTATCGCTGCGTCCACCGGGAGTTTTATTTCCGCCGTTTGGAGTTCGTCTCTCGCTTTCCTCATACGGATCGTCATTGACTCTATCTCGTCATTT
Source organism: Pseudolycoriella hygida (assembly GCA_029228625.1). Classification (NCBI taxonomy): domain Eukaryota; kingdom Metazoa; phylum Arthropoda; class Insecta; order Diptera; family Sciaridae; genus Pseudolycoriella; species Pseudolycoriella hygida. Next base: position 88,524,807 of record CM055406.1, read on the forward strand.
ATATTACCTTGCTCTTTCAGAGCTTTTCGAAGGTCTTCGCTTGTCGTGATCTCGTCCATATATCTACATTCGATCGTGGCCATGTGGGACACCGCTCTCACTTTTGCTGACTCGCCCAGTGATCTCTTGACTAGATCTTTATAATCTGCACTTTTAATCTCTGGGCCCTTCTTAAGTTCAAACAACATTTCACCCTTCTGCGTTCGTCTTATTCTCGAGACGTTTTCGCCCAGGTCCTTGAGAGTTTGGTCGTCCTTTATTTTTTTGAGGATTTCAGCGTACGTTGTTCCTTCTTCCGCCGCCACTATCAGAGCATCAGCCTTCGGTCTCAGTCTTTTAAGCTTCGGCTTCTCTTTTTTTTTCTCCTTCTTTTTGTTTCTCACCTCTCTCCACTCATTAAGACTAGGCTTCGGTGTTTGTGTATCTGGTCTCCTTGTGGTCCTTTCGTTATTTTTCTTGTCTTTTTTGCTCCTTTTCGCCGCGTTTGTTGCTGTGGGCGTAACCTCCGGCGTTTGTTTTCTCTTTGAGGAGAGTGGGGTAGCTAGCACTTCGGCATCTCCGTCTGTTTTCTCCTTCTTGTCAGCTGTTTCCCGTTTCACATCATTTAAGCAGGCCCTAATATTGACCACCATCCTCTTTATGTCCTTATGCACGTTATTCTTATCTTGAATAAATTCATGCAACTCTTTCACCATTCTTTTGGCTTGCTCCAATTTTGTCATCTTCGATTCGCCGGTATCGCTGGTCTGAAGCGCATTTGTTCTTTCCTCGCTTGTTCTCACGGGCGACCTCGTTATCTTCGCACTTCTTGCGAACACGTCGTATATCTTAACCTCCGATTGATTTATCCGCTGATCCTCTGATTTTGTCTGCTGATTTTTGCTGTCATTCTTATTCATTTCTTCCATTTTGTTGAGTCCCCCCTCCAAACCGCTATCTCCATCTCGTAGTGTAGTTACCTTCATGATCCCATGGTTACCTATGCAAGCAGTGAGGCCATGCTAGGGTTGATACGATCCTTCATGGGGCACCGTATTCAGAGCCAGATCGGTATTAGTCAGGAATGTTCATCTGAGCCTACACCTCCTATTTTCACAGGACGAGCTTTCGAACGTACTTGGAGGCCTGCCAAGGTTTTACCGGGACGGGGGCAACCATGGTATTAGCCCACTAGCCGTTTCGTGAAAGTGTCACCCTTCCTTAGTAAGGTAGTGGAATACAATAGTTGTCAGCCCTTGCCTACTCATCACAACCATTTAACCAAATTCATTGTCCGTGTTTGATGCTTTGCCAGTATGCCATAATTAAGACCTCACTGGCGTTGGCCTTAATTTGCCCGTAGCACTCCATCCGTGTTTGTTGGTTGATGGTAGTCCATCTGACTAGGACTGTGCATGCTGCCGTTGTCTCTTACCGTACCGTACCCTCTCTAACCGTAGCGTCTAGGTACTACCCGAAGACAGCCCCCCTCATCCTTCAGATGAGTGACCCACACTACTATACCAGGGTTGGTTACCTGATCGTTCATGGGGTTGCTCACTATAGCAGGTGTCACCACGGGTAGGTAGGATGTAGGAGTAGGTGGACAGAGGCTAAGGTACATAAGGAGTACTATATTGCGCATAACACACCATTTGACACCCCCTATAGCCAGGACTGTCTCTGGTAAGAGTCACCAATGAGTCCAAGCCTTCCTTCCCAGACGGCAGCCCAAAAAAGTTCCCGCCCGTGAAAAATGTATTCAAATACATTTTGTTCTGGGAATGACAGATGTGAGGCCTGGACCCAGTAGTGAGTAAAGTCGTTAGAAAGCCTATAGCCAGGACTGTCTCTGGTAAGAATCACCAATGGGACCAAGCCTTCCTTCCCATGCGGCAGCCCAACAAAGTTCCCGCCCGTGAAAAATGTATTCAAATACATTTTGTTCTGGGAATGACAGAAGTGAGGCCTGGGCCCAGTAGTGAGTATAGGCGTTAAAAAGCCTATAGCCAGGACTGTCTCTGTTAAGAGTGACCAATGTGTCCAAGCCTTCCTTCCCAAAAGGCAGCCCAACAAATTTCCGCCCGTGAAAAATGTTTTCAAATACATTTTGTTCTCGGAATGACAGATTTGAGGCCTAGACCCAGTAGTGAGTATAGTCGTTAGAAAGCATATAGCCAGGACTGTCTCTGGTAAGAGTCACCAATGGGTCCAAGCCTTCCTTCCCAGACGGCAGCCCAACAAATTTCCCGCCCGTGAAAAATGTATTCAAATATGTTTTGTTCTGGCAATAACAGACTTGAGGCCTGGACCCAGTAGTGAATATAGTCGTTAGAAAGCCTATAGCCAGGACTGTCTCTCGTAAGAGCCACCGATGGGTCCAAACCTTCCTTCCCAGACGGCAGCCCAACAAAGTTCACGCCCGTGAAAAATGTATTCAAATACATTTTGTTCTGGGAATGACAGATGTGAGGCCTGGACCCAGTAGTGAATACAGTCATTTGAAAGCCTATAGCCGGGACTGTCTCTGGTAAGAGTCACCAATGGGTCCAAGCCTTCCTTCCCAGACGGCAGCCCAACAAAGTTCTCGCCCGTGAAAAATGTATTCAAATACATTTTGTTCTGGGAATGACAGATGTGAGGTCTGGACCCAGTAGTGAGTACAGTCGTTTGAAAGCTTATAGCCAGAACTGTCTCCGGTAAGAGTCACCAATGGGTCCAAGCCTTCCTTCCCAGACGGCAGCCCAACAAATTTCCCGCCCGTGAAAAATGTATTCAAATAGATTTTGTTCTGGGAATAACAGTTGTGAGGCCTGGACCCAGCAGTGAGTATAGTCGTTAGAAAGCCTATAGCCAGGACTGTCTTTGGTAAGAGTCACCAATGGGTCCAAGCCTTCCTTCCCAGACGGCAGCCCAACAAAGTTCCCGCCCGTGAAACATGTTTTCAAATACATTTTGTTCTGGAAATGACAGGTGTGAGGCATGTACCCAGTAGTGAGTATAGTCGTTAGAAAGCCCATAGCCAGGACTGTCTCTGGTAAGAGTCACCAATGGGTCGAAGCCTTCCTTCCCAGACGGCAGCTCAACAAAGTTCCCGCTCGTGAAAAATGTATTCAAATACATTTTGTTCTGGGAATGACAGATTTGAGGCCTGAACCCAGTAGTGAGTATAGTCGTTAGAAAGCCTATAGCCAGGACTGTCTCTGGTAAGAGTCACCAATGGGTCCAAGCCTTCCTTCCCAGAAATCAGTCCAACAAAGTTCCCGCCAGTGAAAAATGTATTCAAATATATTTTGTTCTGGGAATGACAGATGTGAGGCCTGGACCCAGTAGCGAATACAGTCATTTGAAAGCCTATAGCCAGGACTGTCTCTGGTAAGAGTCACCAATGGGTCCAAGCCTTCCTTCCCAGACGGCAGCCCAACAAAGTTCTCGCCCGTGAAAAATGTATTCAAATACATTTTGTTCTGGGAATGACAGACGTGAGGCCTGGACCCAGTAGTGAGTAAAGTCGTTAGAAAGCCTATAGCCAGGACTGTCTCTGGTAAGAGTCAACAATGGGTCCAAGCCTTCCTTACCAGACGGCAGCCCAACAAAGTTCCCGCCCGTGAAACATGTTTTCAAATACATTTTGTTCTGGGAATGACAGATTTGAGGCCTAGACCCAGTAGTGAATATAGTCGTTAGAAAGCCTATAGCCAGTACTGTCTCTGGTAAGAGTCACCAACGGGTCGATGCCTTCCTTCCCAGACGGCAGCCCAACAAAATTCCCGCCCGTGAAAAATGTACTCAAATACATTTTGTTCTGGAAATTACAGATGTGAGGCCTGGACCCAATAGTGAGTATAGTCGTTAGAAAGCCTATAGCCAGGACTGTCTTTGGTAAGAGTCACCAATGGGTCCAAGCCTTCCTTTCCAGACGGCAGCCCAACAAAGTTCCCGCCCGTGAAAAATGTATTCAAATATATTTTGTTCTTGAAATGACAGATTTGAGGCCTGAACCCAGAAGTGAGTATAGTCTTTAGAAAGCCTATAGCCAGAACTGTCTCCGGTAAGAGTCACCAATGGGTCCAATCCTTCCTTCCCAGACGGCAGCCCAACAAAGTTCTCGCCCGTGAAAAATGTATTCAAATACATTTTGTTCTGGGAATGACAGATTTGAGGCCTGGACCCAGTAGTAAGTACAGTCGTTTGAAAGCCTATAGCCAGAGCTGTCTCTGGTAAGAGTCACCAATAGGTCCAAGCCTTCCTTCCCAGACGGCAGCCCAACAAAGTTCTCGCCCGTGAAAAATGTATTCAAATACATTTTGTTCTGGGAATGACATATTTGAGGCCTGAACCCAGTAGTGAGTAAAGTCTTTAGAAAGCCTATAGCCAGAACTGTCTCCGGTAAGAGTCACCAATGGGTCCAAGCCTTCCTTCCCAGATGGCAGCTCAACAAAGTTCCCGCCCGTGAAAAATGTATTCAAATACATTTTGTTCTGGGAATGACAGACGTGAGGCCTGGACCCAATAGTGAGTAACGTCGTCAGAAAGCCTATAGCCAGGACTGTCTCTGGTAAGAGTCACCAATGGATCCAAGCCTTCCTTTCCAGACGGCAGCCCGACAAATTTCCCGCCCGTGAAAAATGTATGCAAATAGATTTTGTTCTGTTAATGACAGATTTGAGGCCTGGACCCAGTAGTGAATTTAGTCGTTAGAAAGCCTAAAGCCAGGACTGTCTCTCGTAAGAGTCACCAATGGGTCCAAGCCTTCCTTCACAGACGGCAGCCCAACAAAGTTCCCGCCCGTGAAAAATGTATTCAAATATATTTTGTTCTGGGAATGGCAGATGTGAGGCCTGGACCCAGTAGTGAGTACAGTCGTTTGAAAGCCTATAGCCAGGACTGTCTCTGGTAAGAGTCACCAATGGGTCGAAGCCTTCCTTTCCAGACGGCAGCCCAACAAAGTTCCCGCCCGTGAAAAATGTATTCAAATACATTTTGTTCTGGGAATGACATCTTTGAGGCCTGAACCCAGTAGTGAGTATAGTCTTTAGAAAGCCTATAGCCAGAACTGTCTCCGGTAAGAGTCACCAATGGGTCCAATCCTTCCTTCCCAGACGGCAGCCCAACAAATTTCTCGCCCGTGAAAAATGTATTCAAATACATTTTGTTCTGGGAATGACAGATTTGAGGCCTGGACCCAGTAGTAAGTACAGTCGTTTGAAAGCCTATAGCCAGAGCTGTCTCTGGTAAGAGTCACCGATGGGTCCAAGCCTTCCTTCCCAGACGGCTGCCCAACAAATTTCCCGCCCGTGAAAAATGTATTCAAATACATTTTGTTCTGGCAATGACAGATTTGAGGCCTGAACCCAGTAGTGAGTAAAGTCTTTAGAAAGCCTATAGCCAGAACTGTCTCCGGTAAGAGTCACCAATGGGTCCAAGCCTTCCTTCCCAGATGGCAGCTCAACAAAGTTCCCGCCCGTGAAAAATGTATTCAAATACATTTTGTTCTGGGAATGACAGATGTGAGGCCTGGACCCAGTAGTAAGTACAGTCGTTTGAAAGCCTATAGCCAGAACTGTCTCTGGTAAGAGTCACCAATGGGTCCAAGCCTTCCTTCCCAGACGGCAGCCCAACAAATTTCTCGCCCGTGAAAAATGTATTCAAATACATTTTGTTCTGGAAATGACAGATGTGAGGCCTGGACCCAGTAGTAAGTACAGTCGTTTGAAAGCCTATAGCCAGAACTGTCTCTGGTAAGAGTCACCAATGGGTCCAAGCCTTCCTTCCCAGACGGCAGTCCAACAAAGTTCCCGCCCGTGAAAAATGTATTCAAATACATTTTGTTCTGGGAATGACAGACGTGAGGCCTGGACCCAGTAGTGAGTAACGTCGTCAGAAAGCCTATAGCCAGAACTGTCTCTGGTAAGAGTCACCAATGGATCCAAGCCTTCCTTTCCAGACGGCAGCCCGACAAATTTCCCGCCCGTGAAAAATGTATGCAAATAGATTTTGTTCTGTTAATGACAGATTTGAGGCCTGGACCCAGTAGTGAATTTAGTCGCTAGAAAGCCTAAAGCCAGGACTGTCTCTCGTAAGAGTCACCAATGGGTCCAAGCCTTCCTTCACAGACGGCAGCCCAACAAAGTTCCCTCCAGTGAAAAATGTATTCAAATACATTTTGTTTTGGGAATGGCAGGTGTGAGGCCTGGACCCAGTAGTGAGTAACGTCGTCAGAAAGCCTATAGCCAGGACTGTCTCTGGTAAGAGTCACCAATGGGTCCAAACCTTCCTTCCCAGACGGCAGTCCGACAAATTTTCCGCCCGTGAAAAATGTATTTAAATAGATTTTGTTCTGGGAATAACAGATGTGAGGCCTTTTTTTTTTTTTTTTTTCTCAAGGGTGAGGAAACCTTCAAAAGGCACCTGGTCCTCCTGGACCCAGGTAGTGTTGGATTTTTACCAACTAAAACCTCCTGCCTTGATCGCCACGCTCTCGTCTCCCCGGAACCGCCTCACAGCATTACTTCGGGGAGGGGCTGTGCTTTCGCACCTACTTTCTCAGATCAACTGCCAGTCTTCGTTGATCGTCTCTCCATGCACTTTGTAGCTTCACCATTATCTTCGCAATTGCGTTGTCCGCTACTTTCCACACTTCTTCGTCGCGACACCTTTCCGATATTATGTTGTCGGCGTTTACGTCTGGCCTGCTCGCGGCTATCAGCTCACATCGCTCCTGTTCAAAACGGGGACAGACAAACACAACGTGCTCTGCAGTTTCTTCCTCTTCAACGCATGTCACGCAGAAAGGTGATTCCGCGTGTCCAAACCTATGCAGGTACTTCCTGTAGCACCCCTGACCCGACAGGAACTGCGTCAGGTGGAAGCTAACCTCTCCGTGTTCCCTATTTACCCATGTGGTTACGTCCGAGATAAGCCTATGAGTCCACCTTCCATTTTCCGCGGAGTCCCACTCTCGCTGCCATTGACTCAGTGATTCGACTCTTACTTGTGCCCTCACTGTTTTGGTGTTTTGGCCCCCCTTTCCTTCAGTCTGTGGCATTCACTGTCTTCCATCAGCATTATGCATATAGGCATCGTTCCGGCTATCACACATACCGCTTCCGAGGAAATCGTTCTGTATGCGCTTGCTACCCTTATGCTTGACAACCTCTGGGTTTTTATCAACCTCCTACCGTTCCTCTTTGTGTCTAACGCCCTTATCCACGCTGGTGCCCCGTAGCGCAGTATCGATAGGGTAACACTTGCTAGGAGCCTCCTTTTACTGCTGCGCGGTCCAAACCCATTCGGCATTATCATGGCCAGTGCTGCATTGGCTTTCATTGCCTTTTCGCACGTATAATCTCCGTGGGCATTAAAGTTTCCACGATCGTCTAACATGACTCCAAGGTGTTTTAGCTGGCGAGTGGATGTGATCTCGTTCCCCTCGATGTTCATTACAATCCGCTCAGTTTTCCGACAATTGCTCACGAGCATGATCTCGGTTTTCTGATGGGCCAGCTTCCGTTTAGCCATTGTCATCCAACTTTCTACAGTTTCCAACGCCTCTTTCGTGACGACTTCCACCTCCAACTTTGACGTTCCGATAACTATGAAAATTAGGTCGTCGGCAAAAGCAATCATCGTGACCCATCTTGGCAGCTGCAGCCGCAGCGCTGCGTCGTACATCGTATTCCACAGCGTTGGTCCTAATATGGATCCTTGTGGAACACCAGCTGTGATGTCTACCATCTTTTTCCCTTCCCTGGTATCGTACATTAGCACCCGTCGTTCGAAATAGCTTTTCATTACCCTGCAGAGAAAATCGGGGACTCTCATAGCATGCATTGCCTTAGCTATCTCCGTCCAGCTTGCGTTATTAAAGGCATTTTCAACGTCTATCTTCGTTATAACGCAGAAGCGGTTCCCTGTTCTTTTTTTCTTTCGCGCCTTGTCGGCAATCTCCATAACTCTTTCTATTGCTTCGATCGTCGATCTTCCTTTTCGAAATCCGAATTGGTCGTCTGACAGTCCGTGCTCACCCTCTGCGTTTTTGTGTAATCTGTTCCGGATCATGGCCTCAAGCAGTTTTCCCATACCATCCAGCAAACATATAGGTCTATATGATGGTTCACCTTGTGGTTTCCTTGGTTTTGGTAGTAGGACCAGTTTCTGTTTCTTCCATATATCGGAAAAATTTCCGTCGTCGAGGCACTTCTGCAATGTCAATCTGAGCATGTCCGGCTTTATGCATGCCGCCGTCTTCAAAGCTACATTGGGGATCCCATCTGGTCCTGGCGCCTTGTTATTTTTCAGCTTTTTGACAGCCGTCTGAATCTCTTTTATAGTGATCACCCGGTCCTGTCTGTCTTCAATTTCATCGTCGTAAGGAGTTTGCGGCCATGCGACCTGTTCATGTTGCGGGAATAGCCCTCTCACTATGGCTCCTAGCTTCTCAGGACAACTTTCTTTTGGATCTGATGAACCTCTAATTTTTGTCATCGCTATCCTGTACACGTTTCCCCATGGATTTGCGTCAGCTTCCTGGCACAGCTTCTTAAAGCAGTTTCTCTTGCTAGCTCGGATTACCCGCTTTAATGTTAGTTTTGCCGTACGATGTGCGTCTCGCCTCGCGGCTCTGGCACTCTCACTTTTGGCCCGCTGCATCCTCCTTCTTGTCCTGAAGCAGTCTGCGCGCAAGAGCCTAATTTCGTCGTTCCACCAAAATGCCGATTTTCGTTTATTCTTCGGTTCTATCCTTCTTGGCATCGCTACGTCGCATGCATGCACCAATACTTTCGTCAATTCTTCTGCCGATTTCTCAACGCCTTCGTCTTCTGATTGGAGGTATTCCTTGAACACTTGTTGATCGAAATTTCTCGTCTTCCATCTCCGCTCTCTTACTTGATTCATCTGCCTTGCCGCCACCGTACTCTTTTTCAAAGTGTACCTCAATGCCTGGTGGTCGCTGTATGTGTAGCTTTCATCCACTCGCCAATTCAGACTTGGTACTAATCGACTCTCGTCCATTCTTGCGGAAAGTAGTTGTGTT
>CM055406.1:88541101-88566385 GCA_029228625.1 Pseudolycoriella hygida
TGGTAGCTCATCTTCTTTTATGAGCACTAATTCCCCGATTTCTACATTCTTTTGTGGATTTAACCATTTGTTGCGTTGTTGCAATTGTGACAAATATTCTGATTTCCAGCGCTTCTGGAAATGCTCAACCTTTTGTGACACTTGACGCCAATGACCAAGTCGGCTGATTTGAGTGTCAAGCAGACTGGGTCTTAGGGATGCTAATAAATTGTCGCCGATTAAGAAGTGTCCTGGCGTTAATACTGATAGGTCGTTAGGATCGTTTGATATTGGACATAACGGTCGCGAGTTTAGACATGCTTCGATCTCCGCTAGCATTGTTGCGTATTCGGGATATGTGTGTACCGATCCCTTCAACATTCTAGCTAAGTGATACTTCATAGATTTAACCCCGGCTTCCCACATACCTCCCCAATGTGGGGCATGTGGCGGAATAAAGGACCACTGTACTTCATCTTTCAAAACGAGTGCTGCTATCTCTGGTTCTAATTTGTTTTTTATTATCCTATAACCGTTTTCTAATTCATTTTTCGCACCGACGAATGTTGTCGCGTTATCCGAATACATGTTTGACGGCAACCCTCTTCTGCTACGAAATCTAGTAAATGCTGCTAAAAACTCTTCCGACGTTAAACTGCTAACTATTTCTAGATGAATTGCTTTGGTGCATAAACAAACAAATAGTGCTACGTATCCCTTCGTTACCTCTCTCCTGCCAGGTTTTCGCCTTGTCAATACTTCAAATGGCCCTGCATAATCTACGCCTGTGTGCTGAAATGCTCTATATATGTTTACTCTAGGTTCTGGTAGATCACCCATCAATTGTTGTTGCGTCCGTTTGGAATATTTGTAGCATGTTACACATGATCTAACTATTTTCTTTACTACGCTTTTTGTGTCTATTATCCAATACCTTGTTCTAGTTTGTGCTACTGTTAACTGTGTGCCTCCGTGATGTGTTTGCGAATGTGCATCGTTTGTTATCAATATCGCTATCTGTGATTCTTTTGGTATTATGATTGGATATTTTGCGTCGTACTCTATCATGGCTTCCTTCAAGCGTCCTCCCACTCTCAATAAACCCTTCACGTCCAAAAATGGATTGAACGATTTAAGCTTGCTGTGACCTGTTACTAGACTCCCTTTCTTTAACATCTCTATTTCGCTTCTGAATGCTATGTTTTGTGCTACCTTTATGTAAATCTCCTTGGCCATTTCAATTTCATATACCGTTAGTGCTCCTTGTGTTCTCTTTTCTTTTAACGTCCATGTCTTTATGCGCGCTGTGACTCTTGCTAACTTTATGAAAGAATTGTGTCTTTCTAATAACCTTTGTATTACTTCGTTTTCCTCTTTCTTATGCGTCGCTAATACTACCTTCGATTTGATTTCTGCTATGTCCTCCTCTAGTTCTAAGCTAGGTTTTTGTGGCCAGTTGTATTTAGACTCTTTCAACCATGGTGGACCGTTCCACCATAAACTATGGTTTATTAATTCATTTGGGTTTATACCTCTGGATAGACAATCAGCTGGATTGTGTATCCCTTCCACATGTCCCCACATTGAGGGCTCTGATAATGATTGTATCTCTGATATCCGGTTCGCTACGAATGTTTTATAAAGATCTGGTGACGAATTAACCCATCCTAGTGTTACTGTTCGCGATAGTTCTTACTAGATTTGCCAATAAAACTCCTCCGCACAATTCTAACCTTGGTAAGCTGACCGATTGTACTGGCGCTACTCTTGATTTTGCTAATACGATCTGAATATTTACGTTACCATACTCATCCTCTGCTCTTGTGTACACTACTGCCCCGTGGGCGTTAATTGACGCGTCACAAAACCCGTGTAATTCTATATTTGCTTTATTTTCGAGATATCCATACCATCTTGGTATTCTCAATTCTCCTAATTGGCACAGTCTATCCCTGAAGGACACCCATTCTGCTTCGAGTGCTGGAGATAGCCTGTCGTCCCATCCTAGTTTCTGCTTCCAGAGCTTTTGAAACATTATCTTTGCCTTGATCACTACGGGTCCTAGCCAACCCAAAGGATCAAAGATCTTTGCGGCTTGCGATAGGAATATACGCTTTGTGATTCCCTCTGTCTCATCTAGCTTCGGTATTGTGAAAAAAAATTGGTCTTGTAGTGGCAACCATCCCACTCCTAATGTTTTTATGCTATCTTCTGGCTCCATTGGCCTCGCTTTTAGCTCTCTGTCTTCTTCTGGTACTGGTTCTAAAACTTCCATGCAATTACTTGCCCACTTTCTCATTGGCAACTTCGCGCTACTTAATACTTCTGTTGTTTGCTTCCATATCTCTTGTACTTCCTTGACTGTATCTCCGCCTGTCAGTAAATCGTCTACTTGAAAATCTGACCGTACTACTCTTGCTCCTATAGGATATCTATTCGCTTCATCGTTTGCTACTTCTACTAATGACCGTACCGCCAAGAATGATGCGCTTGCGGTGCCGAATGTCAAGGTGTTCAATTTGTAATCTTCTATTGGTTCATTTTTATCGAATCTAAACACTATCTTTTGATACTCTTCATCTTCTTTGTATACCCTGATTTGCCTATACATCTTTGTTATGTCTCCTCGCAATGCTATCTTGTGTCTTCGCCACTTTAGTAATCTAGTTATGAGGCTTTCTTGAATTGTAGGCCCTATCATTAGTATGTCGTTTAGTGATACTCTAGAGCTTGATTTTGCTGATGCGTCAAATACTACTCGTGTTTTTGTTGTTGTGCTGTCTGCTTTTATCACTGCATGATGCGGGATATAATAACTACTTCGTGTGTGCTCGTTTATCTCTTTGCTATTTTCTTGATGCCGTTCTACTTCTGATCTCTGTATGCCGTTATCTTCACTGATCCCTTTTTGTTGTTCTATCTTAACTATTTTTCCGCGATTTCCGTTACTCTCATGTTGTTGTGATTTTGTAAGCATATTTCCGCCTTTATCTTTGATACGCCTTTGTTGATTTTCTACTGTTAGTCTACTTCCGCCTTTATCTTTAATCTCGTGTCTAAATCCTTCTTTGCCTTTATTTTCTTTGATATTATGTTGTTGTCCATTCGTTGGCCTATTTCCGCCTTTATCTGTACTATACATTTGTCTTTGTCCATTCGTTGCTATATTTCCGCCTTTTGTTCGATCTGTCATATGTCTCTTTGCTTCTGTGTCTATATTGCCTTTTTGTTCTGATCTTAATCTCATTCTGATTATATCTTTCTTCTCGACTACTTGTTCTGATTCTGATACTTTGGTCATGTGACCCAATTCTATGTATTCCTTCATGACCTCCATGTAATCTCTCTTCAATTCTCTATCGTTATCCAACTTTTTCTCCATAGACCGCCATCTGGCTATTGCTAATTGTCTAGACTCTCCTAATACCTTGCTTGGTTCCCTTTTGAATGGTAATTTAACCTGCACTCTACCGTCTTCTAACCTTCTATATGATTCAACAAATATATCTTCGCATCTTTGTTCTTCCTTTGTTAACTTCCTACTTTGTCTTGGGGTTTCTTCGATTTTCCAGAACCTTTCTAATAATTCTTCCGTATCTTCCACTTTCTTGGTTGCTAAACAAAAACCTTTTCTCGATTGCTTGCCTGATTCTACTTCTTTGTTTCTACCTGAAATTAGCCACCCTATAGAGGTGTTTTGTGCTAATAGGCCTCTTTTCTTGATTGTGTCGCTTTTCATTATTTCTACGTAATATTCTCCTCCTAACATTATGTCCATGTTTCCCGGCGTTGTGAACAATGGATCTGCTAATTTAAGATTACTAAAAACATCTTTTGGGGCTTTCGCGTCGCTTTTCGGAAGTACTCCCAGTAGTGTTTTTACTATGTATATATCTAAATTTATCGTTTTATCGCTGGCTGTGGCTATTTCAATGCGTGTGGCTTTATCTGGTGTGGAAGTTACTGTGTCCCCTAATCCCGTGACTTCGAATGCGGGTATTTTTATTGATTTGAAACCTAACATTTTGGCTACCGATTCTTTTATATAATGTTCATCTGAGCACTGATCAATAAGTGCCCTTAGACTGTAAACTGTGCCACGCGCCGATTTGACTTTTACTATGGCGGTAGGGAATAATGCTTGACCTTTATTCCTTAGCCGCCTTACCATGCTTGCCGATTCACTTGAGGATGTAAATGTTTGTCCGCTTCTGGGATTTAAGATTGTGCCTGAATTACTCTTTAATGCCGTTTGCGATTGTCTTGGAATTTCATGCTTACTTTCGGAATCTTGTGGTTTATGGTATCGATTACTATGATTATAGCTACTACTAACTTTTTTAGCCGCATGTTGTGAGTTTGTTGTATACGATTGACCTCGCGTATTATTGTTATGTGCACTTTCCTCCCTATGCAGTAGTGTGTTATGCCGCTTGCCACACTTAAAGCATCCTCTACCACTTCTACACTCACTTGTTTTGTGGTTGGATCTCAAACAATTTTTACATAATTGTTTTGCTACTACTAACGCACCCCTATTCGATATCGGTAAACTCAAAAATTTTTCGCACATACTCAAATGATGCCTCTCTGTGTTGCATACTTGACATTTCATTTCTTCTTCTATATTACGACCGCTTTTACCCTCTCGCCTTATTCCTCTTATTTCATTTCCTGTCTTTCCCAACATTTCCATACTCTCCAGTGTTCTGAATCTTTTCTCTAAAAAGGTACAAAGCCGCTCATACCTTGGCACCTCGTTCACTTCTAACTCTTCCTCCCATAGTTCTCGAGTTTTGTATGACAGTTTTCTTGTAATGAGTACTATTAATATGATATCCCATGTATCAATGTTAACTCCTAAATTTTTTAGCGCTTCTAAGCTTTCTTGCACTGTGTCTAGCAATTCCCTCAGTTCCTTTGATGATTCTCCCTTCATTTGTTTTCTATCTATCAGGTTTTCCGTATGTGTTGTTTGTAAGATTCTTTTATTGTCGTATTTCTCATTTAGACTCTTCCATGCTAGCTTATAGTTCTCATCTGTTATCTGATATCTCTGTATCGCTAACTCTGCCTTCCCTGTTAAGCATGATTTTAGGTACTCTAGCTTTTCTACTTCTTTCAGCTGCTGATTCTCGTGTATTAAATTCGTGAATCTATTTTTGAACGATAACCACCCAAAATACGAACCGCTAAAGGTTGGCAGGTTTATTTTGGGTAGCTTTACATTCGTATGTGTAACTTGTGAACTTGTGCCTAATCTACTTGTATTATCTGCGCTGTTTGTACTTGAATGTGTTGCCCCAGGAGTTGAATAATATGAGTTCAATAGTTCGTTTATTTGACCTAGTAACTCAAAATACTTCTCCTCGATCCAACTAAATGTGTCATTTTGGAAGTAAACTAACGCTTCCCAACCATCTGGTTTTATTGCTTCAATAAGCACGTGTGTCTTTCTTACTTGCTCCCACCACTCATCTAACCCTTTCAATCTCCCCTCCAGATATCCCCTAGTTTTATTTGCACTAGAACATTTCTTGAAGTTAACCTCAAATTTTTTGATTAACTTTAGCGATGTGTTTATATCTTGTAACGCTTCCTCCATTTTGACTTATTGATTTCTAATTCACTAACTGATAGTAGATGTAGATTTAGCGATTAGAAATCTTATTGGGCTTTGGTTGTCAAGACTATCGAAAAATAGTGAAGAAATGGATGGGTTTGGATATTAAGGGTTACTATAGGGCTCAGCAAACGATGTGGTAACGATGATGTTGACCTTCTCAAAACTTCACAAATAAAACAATCATGCGTCAGTATAACGTTCGATTTAATATTTGGGACAATATATCCCTTGACCTAGCCGACTCAATTCAGCCGACTTCTAATAATTTGGTTTCAATTTAATCAATTTGTAGATTTATTTTGGTCTAATCACCACTAAATTGATTCGATGTAATTTGCGCAAAAAAATGTGAAGAATGATTCGAAATGTTATAAACGAATGTACTATAAATTCCTATGTACCGAATTACCATTCGTTTACACTAAAAAATTTCACTACTGTTCCGAAATATGTTACGTTACCTTAAAAAATTTTTACTAAGTACCGATTGACCGTATGTTACCCTATTTTTGAATCGTATAATTGAGCGAAAGCTTTTTATTGATGAAGCTTTTACTATGAAAGTATACTGTATTTCGATGCGTAATGATTTATTATGAATTATTTGCAATTTCGATTTGCAAATATTTTGATTTTTATGAATGAAATAATAAAATAAATCAAGTGATGACTGACTTGATCGCACTTTTAAATTTTATTATGTTTCTTTGTTCTGATGCGACAAAATGTATTGCCAAAATTTCATGTATCATTTACAGTGGTTTTCGATTCAAAATGCATACATATAATTTGTTCACCAATATGCACAATTTTCATCAAAGCTTTCGAATAAAATTACACCAATATTTAATTTCGATTCAAATATTTTCAGTGTATTTTATACGAGCTATGTTACATCAAATGATTAATTCCGAATGAATATTTCGTTTTATTTTTCAGTGTAATTACCCAAGCTTCAACTCTCCAATGATATCTATAACCTTTATAACTATAATCCACCAATTCTTTATCTATTTATTTACCTAAGCTGGAACTCTTTAATATAATTTCCAACTAATTCCGTTTCGACCTCTTTTCAGTGTATTTCGTATGATTTTATATGTGCACTGAATATTTTCAGTGTCTAACCCGAGACTCAAATTCAACTAATTTTTTCCACCAACTTTTTCGATTTGTTTTACGGTGCACTGAGTGATTTCAGTGTCTTACCCAAGCTTCAACTCCAACTAATTTTTTCCACCAACTTTTTCGATTTGTTTTACGGTGCACTGAGTGATTTCAGCGTCTTACCCAAGCTTCAACTCCAAATACTTTTTTCTACCAACTTTTCCGATTTATACCAACATATGATTTTCAGTGTATCGCGTATGAACTTTGTATGTGCACTGAATATTTTCAGTGTCTAACCCGAGACTCAAATTCAAATAATTTTTTCCAGCAACTTTTTCGATTTGTTTTACGGTGCACTGAGTGATTTCAGTGTCTAACCCGAGACTCAAATTCAACTAATTTTTTCCACCAACTTTTTCGATTTGTTTTACGGTGCACTGAGTGATTTCAGTGTCTTACCCAAGCTTCCACTCCAAATACTTTTTTCTACCAACTTTTCCGATTTATACCAACATATGATTTTCAGTGTATCGCGTATGAACTTTGTATGTGCACTGAATATTTTCAGTGTCTAACCCGAGACTCAAATTCAAATAATTTTTTCCACCAATTTTTTCGATTTGTTTTACGGTGCACTGAGTGATTTCAGTGTCTTACCCAAGCTAATTTTTTCTACCAACTTTTTAGATTTGTACCAACATATGATTCAACTCATTCATATAATTATGATACACTGCAAAATATTGTGTTCTGCCGTATGCAAATACTTCTATAGCTTCTTCCTAAATTTCAACAAACTTAGCCACTCCACGACAATTTTATTTACTCAAAACTCGAATTTTCAATGACCAATTATAAATTGCTTCATCATGCAAATGGTTTGTATATACAATATTATTGTTAAACAAATCACTTACCCAGAATTTTATGACCTTGTTATGCGGTCATGCCATTGATGATTCTGTATGCCATTTTTATGATTTTAGCAAAATTAATTTCAAGAACAAATTTTATATTTCAGGAATAACTTTGTCCCGACTAATTTACCACCAACTTTTTCCTCACTTTTTGGGCCTTCTTGCCCCTTTTTGACTATTAATTGTGCCTTCAGCACTTCTCAAATTTTACACATAAATTTCCAACTTGTTCTTTGCTAACTCTTTCTCAACTTTCTTCAACTTTTTGTGCCTTCTGCACCATAATTTCGCGAACACTTTACTTTTTGTGCACTTTGCACCACTAACACTTCATACGACTACACGTGGACGACTTTTTACCTCACTAATTTATCAAAACCGATCGCGAAACTACAAATTTTTTGTCCGGGCGCCATGTATAATCTTTGGCTAAAACCACCTTTGGTGAATGCGCTGTCCGGCCCGAATGTAAAAAATAAAAATGCGCAACGTTTTTTTTATGATAATGCCACACACAATGTGGTTGCTTTATTGGCAATGGTACAATGGTGTGGTTTTTGTTTGATGTGGTGTTGGTTGACGATGCGCGTGCGATTCGTTGGGCGGCCGGTAGCGAACTGATGGTTCCCAATTTTCCCGCCTTCCGTTCCATTTTGTGTGTTCCCTATGTCGATCGCCGGATTCGTTCTCTTTTTACGTCAGAGACGTAACACGGCATACCTCAGAAGAATAAATATCTGTTTGCCATGCCATCTTCCCCTATTGAGGACATTGTAGTGGTGAAGGCCGGTGTTACGCTGAAAAAGTTTGCCGAAGTTAGTGGAACTGAAAATCCATCTCGTATCAACGAAACAAACTTGCGAAAACAACTCGCCACAATGTGTGTTTCGCTTAAGTTGGACGATTCAGAGGTTGCTGATGTTGCCGATTTTATGGGACATGCCGAGCTGGTCCATCGAAACAGCTATCGACAAAACACAATTGACCGTCAAGTCGTTAAGATGTCGCAATGGTTGGAAGCTGCATTGGAAAATGTGACATGCATTTTTTTTTTTTAATTGGAGTAGTGGTAATACGACGAATAAGTTGCATACAAGTGAACGTCCGTTTGTTTTGGTTAATGTAGGTTTGAATTTGCAGTACTGGATACTTCCAGTGAGTTGTTTTGAATTTCTGGATGTTGGTGCTCCTTTGCGTGTTGAAGTGCAGCACAATAAATTGTTATTTTCGTTTAAAAAGTGCCTTGAATTTGTTTGTTTACAACATAGTCTATGCCATAGCTGGTAACTCTACCGCCTTTACACCGATCTGTCACAATATTTTCAATCGAAGCCGTCTTCGCACTTAAAGCCGTGACGATAACATTTCAACATTTTGGTGGGAATTTAAATTAACAAAAATCGTTTTCGAATTCGTTTGGTGAAAGCAGTGTATGTGAACCCGCTGCTTCGGATTTTTTTTTCTGGTTTCGAACAGTTATGGCAGGAACTGTTGATCGTCAACTACGTAGTAAAAGTAAAAACGCTGTTAACAATAACCTACCTACCGCACCGAAAGCAAAAATAAAAGTCAAAACTGTTCCACCGAGATCATCGCTTTCAACTCCCAATTCTCGATTGTCATCACCGAACCTTACTTCTGCTGCGCCGACAACTTTGAAAGTGAATTTTGAAGAACAAATTAAGTCTTTGAAATCATGATTACTCGCTTTAGAAACATCTTTTAACCAATTGGTAACTGAGAACACTGAACTAAAAGAAATCGTAGCAAGACTTCAGACCGAGTCCTCTCAGTTGAAGTGCCACCACGGTACCCATCATTGTCAAGGCAATAGCGGAGTATCGTCTGATCAGTAAGAAATCAATTCCAACATTGTCATCAGAGGAGTTGAAGTGAGCGATAATACAACCAATGCTGAACTTACGAACATATACGAAGGTATAAGGACTCACCTTGGTATTTCGGATATTGCTGAACTGTCGCCTGTCAGTGTTAGTGTTTTCAAATCGAACACAGCCAAACCGAACTCATCACTGACACAAATCAAAGTCACTCTTGCATCCGCTTCAGCCAAGGTTAAGTTTTTGCAAGTGAGACGCACGAAAAAAGACCTTGTCGAATCAGATATTGACATTGCATCCAACTCGAAACGTCCAGTTCTCATCACAGAGCAATTGACACGGCAAAATCAAGAGCTTTTATATCAAGCACGATCACTACGCGAGCAAGGAAACTTTAAATTCGTCTGGTCCAAAAACGGTGAAATATTCGGCAGACACAAACCAAACTCACGTGTTGTTAAAATTATTGACACAACACACGTTAATCAACTCACACAGCAAGTAGGACTACCGCCTCTGCCATATCATGGATGATTTCACACCGGAGCATCTTACCAATCTTCTGCAAGTAACCCGGGAATTTGATGGTTCGATCATAATGCCGTGTCGAAACGATTTGAATGCAATGCACTGGAACATTAATCACCTAACGAACAAGTTGCATCATGTCGAACAATATGTGGCCATCTTTCCAGGTATCCTACATGTCATTGCGATTTCGGAAACGTGGTTAAATTCTGAGAACAGTTTCACATTCAGAATGCAAAATTACCATGAAACACACAGCGTGAGGCCAACATTTCAAGGTGCTGGAATATCAATTTTCCTGCACAACAGCATTTGCAAGTTAGCTCCAAATGTTTTAGTAAACTTGGTCACTCCTGACCGAAATCAATTTTTAGTCTTGGAGATACCATCCATAAACACCACCATCGCCGTACCATATCGCCGACCAGTATACGATGCATGCCATGTTGATCGATTCTTAGAAGAAGTGGAACACTACTGTCTTAATCGACCTCACACAATTGTCATGGGTGATTTCAACCTCAACCAACTGAACCCGAGTTACCATGACAAGTTGAATTGTTTGCTTGAAGCGCACGGTTTCGCATTGATGAATGAAATTTCTCAGAAAGGTATAACAAGGATTGCCTCAGGAACAATATTGGATTTATGTGCCACAAACATGCTGCGATTCAATCACAATTCTTCTGACCACGGCATCCTCTTCGCCTCAGTTAACCGCAAAATGGTACGAGCGTCAACCCAGTCGACTAAATCCAAATTTGATCTCAACAAAGCAACAATGATGATTGAGCAACTGTACAATGAACGGAAAATAGTTAGTGGAAATGCTCTCAACAGTGCTCTGCAACATATAACACTGGAATGTACTGCGACGCTGAAAATTAAGTCTGATGAACGCATACTGAAAACTCACGTAAATCGAGAACTGATCTTAGCCATCCGTGAGAGAGATCGTTTGTGCTCCCTGGCCAGCTGTATGCCAGACAACCAAATCATTGTGCAGAAATGCAACGAAAAAAGACAGTTCGTGGAGAACCTCAATGAAAAGTTAAAGTCCACTTTCGAGAGAGAGAGAGAGAATTGAAGCAGCTGCGGGAAATGATCGCAAAACATGGCATTTGTACAAAGAGATTTTGTTCAATCGGACCAAAAAAACAGATTCAACCATCAAAATCAACGGTATGTCGATCGACGATTCGGTGAGTTCTTGTAATACTGTCAACGACCATTTTTGCACGACTGGTGAACATTTAGCGACTTCAATCATTGCAATCCACGGTTATGACACCGATGACATCGATGATTTGTATGAGGAGCATTCCTCCAACAACTGGTCCTTTCAGCATGTCACTTCCGACGAAGTCGTTGAAGTTATCAAAAGTCTTCCCAATAAGATGTCCACCGGAATCGACAAGGTGCCCATTGCACTGCTCAAATCCGCCATTTTAGCAATTGCATTGATTATTACAACTTGCTTTAACGCTATGATAGATTCTGCTGATTTTCCCAGTGAGTTGCTTAAAGGAAGATTGAAGCTTATCCACAAGTCAGGCGATTACGATATTGAAAACTTTCGAGGATTGACCATACTTCCTTCGCTTTCGAAAGTTTTTGAAGAGTTTCTCCTTCGACAATTGCTGCTGCTGTGCTGCTATTCAAACTACAGAAAAGCATTTGTTGCAGTTATGTTCGTCGATCTACGTAAAGCTTTCGACACTGTTGATCCGAAGAGATTAGTGCTCAAACTTAAACGGTTAGGCATGTCCAATTCTTCAGCGAAACTTATGTCGAGCTACCTTCAAAATCGGCAAACGGCACCGATAATTGGCAACAATACAAGCAACCTCAGAAATGTAAATGTTGGTGTTCCCCAAGGATCAAAAATGGGCCCCTTAAATTTCATAATTTACGTCAATGATTTGTTGAATCTCGATTTCGTTGGTCAGCTAGTTTTGTATGCTGACGATGCCGCGTTGGTTTATGCGCTCGATTGTCCGCAAAGTTTAGAGAATGCAATGCAGCACGATTTGAATTTGCTTCATGAGTGGCTTTGCAGGAATGTGCTATCGCTCAATACTAAAAAAACTTGCTACGTGACGTTTGGTCGTGCAAAAAACATTAATGACCTTCAAATAACTGTGGAAGGAATCCAAATTGAACGGACGAAGAAATACAAGTACCTTGGGCTTGTTATTGACGAAGAGTTAAATTTTCAAGCACACGTTAACCACGTGAAGAAACAGATTACTCCGTTCATTTCGCTAATGTGGCGTAAGGGGAAATACATTCCGATAGCGAAGCGGAAGCAAATATACTTCGCCTATGTCCATAACCATCTTACGTACATGTTACCAATATATGGAGAATGTGCTGCATATAAACTGAAGGAGTTACAAACGTTGCAGAATCGTTGCATCAAATCAATTTATCGGCTGGACAGATACACGTCGACCACTTACTTGTATAGTACAAGTATCCTCCCGGTAACAGAACTGGCAAAATTTGAGCGAATCGTCTATACTTACAAACTTGTCAACTCGTTGACGAAGCACAATTTTCGATTTTCACGCAACAGGGACGTACGCAGACGATCGACCAGGAGAAATTCACAAATTCACATTTTTAATCAATATTCAAGCGATAATAATGCAAACGCAACGTTATGTACTGTATTAAATGAATTCAACTCTCTTGACAGCGCTACTAGACGATCACCTAATTTGAAAGCGTTCAAATTCAAAGTTAAATTAAAAATCATGAACGATAGTGTTATTTTTAGTGCAATTTCACCTTACTATTTTTTAAACTGACTGAACCACTACGGCTGTGATTTTCAATCTTATTGTCCAATAGTTTTATTATTTATTTTTAGTTACTATCTTATTTGTCCAATTTTTTAACCTAGTCCTCTATAAGAGATCAACCTGTGATTTTTTGTTTATTTTACTGCTGTGAAGTTAGCCCGTGAGAGAATCCGCCCGTGAGAGAACACAGTGATCAGAGATTGAGTACGTGAAAAGTGAAATTGTATTATCTCAACAAAATCTTTATATTGTGTCAATAAATCTTCACTGTTGGGGTGGTTTTCTTGGATAAAGCGGCAATAAGAGATGAAAATTTGTTATTTAATTTTGCCTATATTTCGATTCCTTTGTTTTGGATCTTCATCAGGGCTTTGATTTTAAACTTTTTATCACATATACATTGAAATTACGTTAAAAAGGAACAAATAAATAAATTAAAAATATGAAAAATGATTTTTAATTTATTTATTTGTTCCTTTTTAACGTAATTTCAATGTATATGTGATAAAAAGTTTAAAATCAAAGCCCTGATGAAGATCCAAAACAAAGGAATCGAAATATAGGCAAAATTAAATAACAAATTTTCATCTCTTATTGCCGCTTTATCCAAGAAAACCACCCCAACATTGTATTTTAACCGGCAAAGAATCAAAAACAAACTATATTAAATCTTCACTCACAAGCTCACCATTAGGGTTACGGGTTTATCGGCGCTCTACGTGTGAAGACTCCCCGGTTCGGTTCCGATTTTTTTTTTAATAAAATGTTGTGTATTTTCCTTCCAATTGTATTCTATATTCTACTTCCGGAAGCATCTATGCGAGCTAACACATTTAACAAAGTTCCCTCCATTGAAATATGTCTCAAAAAAACGTTATTCAGGGGTAGCGAGATCTGAGGCCTGGACCCAGTAGTGAGTATAGTCGTTAGAAAGCCTATACCCAGGACTGTCTCTGGTAAGAGTCACCAATGGGTCCAATTCTTCCCTCCCAGAAGGCAGCTCGACAAAGTTCCCGCCCGTGAAAAATGTATTCAAATACATTTTGTTCTGGGAATGACAGATGTGAGGCCAGGACCCAGTAGTGAGTATAGTCGTTTGAAAGCCTGCAGCCAGGACAGTCTCTGGTAAGAGTCACCAATGGGCCCAAGCCTTCCTTCCCAGACGGCAGCCCAACAAAGTTCCCGCCCGTGAAAAATGTATTCAAATATATTTTGTTCTGGGAATGACAGATTTGAGGCATGGACCCAGTAGTGAGTATAGTCGTTAGAAAGCCTATAGCCAGGACTGTCTCTGGTAAGAGTCACCAATGGGTCCAAGCCTTCCTTCCCAGACGGCAGCCCAACAAAGTTCCCGCCCGTGAAAAATGAATTCAAATACATTTTGTTCTGGGAATGACAGATGTGAGGCCTGGACCCAGTAGTGAGTATAGTCGTTAGAAAGCCTATAGCCAGGACTGTCTCTGGTAAGAGTCACCAATGGGTCCAAGCCTTCCTTCCCAGACGGCAGCCCAACAAAGTTCCCGCCGTGAAAAATGTATTCAAATATATTTTGTTCTGCGAATGACAGATTTGAGGCATGGACCCAGTAGTGAGTATAGTCGTTAGAAAGCCTATAGCCAGGACTGTCTCTAGTAAGAGTCACCAATGGTTCCAAGCCTTCCTTCTCAGACGACAGCCCAACAAAGTTCCCGCCCGTGAAAAATGTATTCAAATACATTTTGTTCTGGGAATGACAGATGTGAGGCCTGGACCCAGTAGTGAGTATAGTCGTTAGAATGCCTATAGCCAGGACTGTTTCTGGTAAGAGTCACCAATGGGTCCAAGCCTTCCTTCCCAGACGGCAGCCCAACAAAGTTCCTGCCCGTGAAAAATGTATTCAAATAGATTTTGTTCTGGGAATAACAAATGTGAGGCGTAGATCCAGTAGTAAGTATAGTCGTTAGAAAGCTTATAGCCATGACTGTCTCTGGTAAGAGTCACCAATGGGTCCAAGGCTTCCTTCCCAGCCGGCAGCCCAACAAGGGTGTCAAATGGTGTGTTATGCGCAATATAGTACTCCTTATGTACCTTAGCCTCTGTCCACCTACTCCTACATCCTACCTACCCGTGGTGACACCTGTTATAGTGAGCAACCCCATGAACGATCAGGTAACCAACCCTGGTGTAGTAGTGTGGGTCACTTAGCTGAAGGATGAGGGGGGCTGTCTTCGGGTAGTACCTAGACGCTACGTTTAGGGAGGGTCGAAGACAACTAGGCGCTATTAAGATGGGATGGCGGCTTAGCATGGTGGCGGAGGATCTCGACGGTAAGAGACAACGGCAACATGCACAGTCCTAGTTTGGTGGACTACCATCATGAGTGGAGTGCCACGGGCACATTAAGGCCAACGCCAGTAAGGTCTTAATTATGGCATACTGGCAAAGCATTGGACATGGACACTGAACACGGATATTGAAATGAGTAGAATGCAATGGGCTGACAACTGTGGTATTCTACTACCTTAATAAGGAAGGGTGACACCTTCACGAAACGGCTAGTGGGCTAATATCATGGTTGCCCCCGTCCCGGTAAAACCTTGGCAGGCCTCTAAGTACGTTCGAAAACTCGTCCTGTGAAAGGGAGGTGTAGGCTCAGATGTACATTCCTGACTAATACCGATCTGGCTCTGAACGCGGTGCCCCATGAAGGACCGTGTCAACCCTAGCATGGCCTCACTGCTTGCATAGATAACCATGAGATTACGAAGGTAACTACACCACGAGATTGAGATAGCGGCTTGGAGGGGGGACCCAACAGCATGGAAGGGAACACTTTGAAGAATATGGGGAACAAAGGGAATATTAGAGAAAATCAAGCAGGGAACCAGCAGAGGAAATCGGAGGATCAGGGGATGGATCAATCTGAGACTCAGGTGTATGCCGTGTTCGCAAAAAGCTCGAAGATGACGAGGTCACCCGTGAGAGTGAACGAGCGAAGGAGAGAAGGTATGCAGGCCGTCGATCTCAGTGAGTCAACGCCGACAAAATGGAGTTGGTCAAAAAATTGGTGAGAGAGTTGCACGAATTTATACAAGATAAAAACAATGTGCACACAATAATTAGGACGAAGGTGGTCGGTATACGGGCATGCCTAAACGAAGTAGAAGAGGAAGTCAAGTCGTGGAAGCGGAGATCAGAAACAGCTGAGAGTAAATCTGACACGAAGAAGACAACAGACGAAGTCATGCGGTGCTAGCTACCCCAAGTACGTCAAAGAGAAAGCAAACGCCGGACGCTACACCCACACCAAGAAACGCGGCAAAGAGGAGCAAAAATGACAAGGAGAATACGGAAAAGACCACAAAGAGGCCGGACGCACAAACCCCGAAGCCCAGTCTTGGCGAGTGGAGGGAGGTGAAAAATAAGAAGAAAGAGAGGAATGAGAAATCAAAGCTTAAAAGGCTGAGACCGAAAGCTGATGCTTTGATAGTGGCGGCAGAAGAAGGAATGACGTACGCTGATATCCTCAAAAAAATCAAAGGTGACGCAGCTCTCAAGGACCTGGGCGAAAAGGTATCGAGTATAAGACGAACGCAGAAAGGCGAAATGCTATTAGAGCTCAAGAAGGGCCCAGATATTAAGAGCGCAGATTATAAAGACCTAGTGAAGAGGTCACTGGGCGAATCAGCAAAAGTGAGAGCGATGTCCCACATGACGACGATCGAGGGCAGATATATGGACGAAATCACGACAAGTGAAGATCTTCAAAAAGCTCTGAAAGAGCAAGGTGACATCAATGACGAGCTAGATTCAATGACGATACGCATGAGAAAAATGAGAGGCGAACTCCAAACGGCGGAGATAAAACTTCCAGTGGACGCAGCGATTAAGATTCTCAAAATCGGCAAGATAAAGGTGGGCTGGACTGTATGCCCGATAAGGGAAATGCAGCAGCTAGACAGGTGCTTCAGATGCATGGACTTTGGGCACCAGGCAAGGAACTGTAAGGGGGAAGATAGATCCAAGCTCTGCATGAGATGTGGAGGAGGAAACCACCTAGCAAGAGAGTGCACAAACCAGCCAAGGTGCCTGCTGTGTACGTCAGAGAGTGACCACGTGACTGGTGGAGCGAGATGCCCAGTCTTTAAACAGGCGCTTAAATCTAAGACGAAACGAGAATGGAAGTGATCCAAATAAATCTTAATCATTGTGACATGGCACAACAACTTCTTTGGCAAGCCACAGCGGAAAATAAATGTGACGTAGCAATTATTGCAGAACCGTACCGTTGCGATAGAAAGAACGGTAACTGGGTTGTTGACAGAGCCGGGATGGCCGCAATTTTGACGACGGGAAGGTATCCCATACAAGAAGTGGTATCAGACGCTCATGAGGGATTTGTGATAGCAAAAATTGACGGAGTGTATATTGCTAGTTGTTATGCACCACCAAGATGGAAGATTGTGCAGTTCGAACGAATGCTGGAATTAATGACAGGAGAGCTAACGGGACTAAGCCCAGTTAACATTGGAGGAGACTTTAATGCATGGGCAGTCGAGTGGGGTAGTAGATTGACAAATGAAAGAGGCTTCATGCTGCAAGAAGCGCTAGCAAGGCTGAATGTGGTCCTGGCAAACGTGGGAGACACAACTACCTTTCGCAAGAACGGACGAGAGTCGATTATTGACATTACATTCTGCAGTCCAGCACTAGTGCCCAGTCTGAATTGGAGAGTGGATGAAGGGTACACATATAGCGACCATCAGGCACTGAGGTATACCGTAAAGAAGGGCGCGGTGTCGGTAAGACAGACGACTCATGAAAAAGAGAGAAGATGGAAGACGGGAAATTTTGACGAGGAAGTTTTTAAGGAATACCTCCAAGCAGAAGACGAACACGAAGAGAAATCGGTAGGTGAATTGACGAAAACCATGGTGCTTGCATGTGACGCGGCGATGCCAAGAAGGATAGAGCCGAAGAAAGGACGAAAACAAGCATATTGGTGGAACGAAAAAATAAGACTCTTGCGCGCGGACTGTTTTAAGACAAGAAGGAGGATGCAGAGGGTCAAAAAGGACGGTGCGGTACGGGCGGCGAGGCATGACGAACATCGAAAGACAAAATTAGAATTAAAGAGGGCAATCCGGGATAGCAGGAAACTTTGTCTTAAGAAGCTGTGCCAGGACGCTGATGCGAACCCGTGGGGCAAAGTGTACAAGATTGCGATGGCGCTGATTAGAGGCTCATCGGTGCCAAAAGAAAGTTGTCCTGAGAAGCTAGGCGCCATAGTGAGAGGGCTATTCCCACAGCATGAACAGGTCCCATGGCCGCAAACTCCTTATGACCAGGAGACTGAAGATAGACAAGAACGATCGTTCACTATAGAAGAGATACAGATGGCTGCCAAAAAGACCAAAAATAACAAGGCGCCAGGACCGGATGGGATTCCCAATATAGCTATAAAGACGACAACATCTACGAAGCCGAACATGTTTAGACTGACGATGCAGAAGTGCCTTGACGATGGACATTTTCCTGATAGCTGGAAAAAACAAAAGCTGGTCCTAATACCAAAACCAAGGAAGCCGCCAGGTAAGCCATCATCATACAGACCTGTGTGCTTGCTAGATGGAATGGGAAAACTGTTTGAGGCTATAATCCTGAACAGACTAAAGAAATACACAGAGGGCGAACGCGGACTGTCAAGAAAGTGATGGAGATTGCCGACAAGGCGGGAACGAAAAAAAAGTCCGGGAACCGCTTCTGCGCTATAACAACGATAGACGTTAAAAATGCTTTTAATAACGCAAGCTGGAGGGAGATAGCTAAGGCGTTACATGCCATGAGAGTTCCCGATTACCTCTGCATGATAATTAAAAGCTACTTCGAACGACGAGTGCTAACGTACGATACCACGGAAGGACAAAAGATGGTAGACATCACGGCTGGAGTACCTCAGGGATCCATACTGGGACCAACGCTGTGGAATGCAATGTATGACGCGGCGTTACGATTGACACTACCAAGATGTGCAACGACGATTGCTTTTGCCGACGACCTGATCCTCACGGTGTCCGGAACGTCAAAGTTGGAGGTGGAAGTGGTCACGATAGAGGTATTCGAAACAGTCGAAAGCTGGATGACAAAGGCAAAGCTCAAGCTGGCTCACCAAAAAACAGAGATCATGCTAGTTAGTAATTGCAGAAAGACTGGACAGATTGTTCTGAACATCGAAGGCAATGAAGTCACATCCACTCGACAATTGAAATACCTCGGAGTAATGCTGAATGTCCGCAGAAAATTCAATAGCCATGTGGATTACGCGTGCGAAAAGGCAATGAAAGCCAACGCAGCACTGGCTAGGATGATGCCGAATAGGTTTGCACCGCGCAGCAGTATAAGGAGGCTTCAAGCAAGCGTTACCCTATAGATGTTGCGATACGCGGCACCAGCGTGGATAAAGGCGCTGGACACGAAGAGGAACCGGAGGAGATTGAACAAAGCTCATAGATTGGCAAGCATAAGGGTAGCTAGCGCATACCGAACGATCTCCCTGGAAGCGGTGTGTGTAATAGCCGGAATGATGCCAATATGCATAACGCTGATAGAAGATAGTGAATGCCACAGACTGAAGGAAATTGACGGCCAAAACAGAAAAGAAGTCAGGTCGCGATTAAGAGTAAACTCACTGAGACAATGGCAGCGGGAGTGGGACTCCACGGACAAAGGAAGGTGGACCCATAGGCTCATTCCGAACGTAACCACATGGATAGAAAGGAAGCACGGAGAGGTAAATTTCCATTTGACTCAGTTCCTGTCGGGTCATGGGTGCTTCAGAAAGTACCTGCATAGGTGTGGATTCGCAGAGTCACCCTTCTGCACGTCATGTCGTAACGAGGAGGAAACGGCGGAGCACGTGATGTTCGCCTGCCCCCGTTTCGAACAGGAGCGATGTGCGCTGATAGCTGCGAGCAGGCCAGATATGAGTGCCGATAACATAGTGTCAGAGATGTGTCGCGATGAGGAGGTGTGGAAAGTGGCAGATGACGTGGTTGCGAAGATAATGGGGAAGCAACAAAATGAATGGAGAGAGGAGCAACGAAGAGCTGCTGAGAGAGTAAGTGCGTAAGCACAGCCCCTCCGCGAAGTAATGCCGTGAGGCGGTTCCGGGGAGACGAGAGCATGGAGAACAAGGAAGGAGGTTTTAGTTGGCAGGTCATCGAAAGATGGAATCCAACACTACCTGGGTCGTCAAACGACCAGGCGCCTATGAAGGTTCCTCACCCTTAGAAAAAAAAAAAAAAAAGCCAGGACTGTCTCTGGTAAGAGTCACTAATGGGTCCAAGCCTTCCTTCTCAGACGGCAGTCCGACAAAGTTCCCGCCCGTGAAAAATGTATTCAAATACATTTTGTTCTGGGAATGACAGATTTGAGGCCTGGACCCAGTAGTGAGTATAGTCGTTGGACAGCCTATAGCCAGGGCTGTCTCTGGTAAGAGTCACCAATGGGTCTAAGCCTTCCTTCCCAGACGGCAGCCCAACAAATTTCCCGCCCCTGAAAAATGTATTCAAATACATTTTGTTCTGGGAATGACAGACGTGAGGCCTGGACCCAGTAGTGAGTAAAGTCGTTAGAAAGCCTATACGCAGAACTGTCTCTGGTAAGAGTCACCAATGGGTCCAATCCTTCCTTCGCAGACGGCAGCCCAATAAAATTCCCGCCCGTGAAAAATGTATTCAAATACATTTTGTTCTGGGAATGACAGACGTGAGGCCTGGACCCAGTAGTGAGTATAGCCGTTAGAAAGCCTATAGGCATGAATGTCTCTGATAAGAGTCACCAATGGGTCCAAGCCTTCCTTCCCAGACGGCAGCCCAACAAAGTTCCCGCCCGTGAAAAATGTATTCAAATACATTTTGTTCTGGGAATGACAGACGTGAGGCCTGGACCCAGTAGTGAGTAAAGTCGTTAGAAAGCCTATACGCAGAACTGTCTCTGGTAAGAGTCACCAATGGGTCCAATCCTTCCTTCGCAGACGGCAGCCCAACAAAGTTCTCGCCCGTGAAAAATGTATTCAAATACATTTTGTTCTGGGAATGACAGACGAGAGGCCTGGACCCAGTAGTGAGTATAGCCGTTAGAAGGCCTATAGGCATGACTATCTCTGGTAAGAGTCACCAATGGGTTCAAGCCTTCCTTCCCAGACGGCAGCCCAACAAATTTCCCGCCCATGAAAAATGTATTCAAATACGTTTTGTTCTGGCAATGACCGACGCGAGGCCTGGACCCAGTAGTGAGTAAAGTCGTTAGAAAGCCTATAGCAAGGACTGTCTATGGTAAGAGTCACCAATGGGTCCAAGCCTTCCTTCCCAGACGGCAGCCCAACAAAGTTCCCGCCCGTGAAAAATGTATTCAAATACATTTTGTTCTGGGAATGACAGACGTGAGGCCTGGACCCAGTAGTGAGTATAGTCGTTAGAAAGCCTATAGCCAAGACTGTCTCTGGTAAGAGTCACCAATGGGTCTAATCTTTCGTTTCCAGACGACAGCCCAACAAAGTTCCCGCCCGTGAAACATGTATTCAAATAGATTTTGTTCTGGGAATGACAGATGTGAGGCCTGCACCCAGTAGTGAGTATAGTCGTTAGAAAGCCTGTAGCCAGGGCTGTCTCTGGTAAGAGTTGTAAGAGTCACCAATGGGTCCAAGCCTTCCTTCGCAGGCGGCAGCCCAACAAAGTTCCCGCCCGTGAAAAATGAATTCAAATACATTTTGTTCTGGGAATGACAGATTTGAGGCCTGGACCCAGTAGTAAGTATAGTCGTTAGAAAGCCTATAGGCAGGACTGTCTCTGGTGAGAGTCACTAATGGGTCCAAGCCTTCCTTCCCAGACGGCAGCCCAACAAAGTTCCCGCCCGTGAAAAATGTATTCAAATACATTTTGTTCTGGGAATGACAGATTTGAGGCCTAGACCCAGTAGTGAGTATAGTCGTTTGAAAGCCTATAGCCATGACTGTCTCTGGCAAAAGTCACCAATAGGTCCAAGCCTTCCTTCACAGACGGCAGCCCAACAAAGTTCCCGCCCGTGAAAAATGTATTCAAATAGATTTTGTTCTGGGAATAGCAAATGTGAGGCGTAGATCCAGTAGTAAGTATAGTCGTTAGAGAGCCTATAGCCATGAATGTCTCTGATAAGAGTCACCAATGGGTCCAAGCCTTCCTTCCCAGACGGCAGCCCAACAAAGTTCCCGCCCGTGAAAAATGTATTCAAATAGATTTTGTTCTGGCAATGACAGATGTGAGCCCTGGACCCAGTAGTGAGTATAGTCGTTAGAAAGTCTATAGCCAGGACTGTCTCTGGTAAGAGTCACCAATGGGTCCAAGCCTTCCTTCGCAGACGGCAGCCCAACAAAGTTCCCGCCCGTGAAAAATGTATTCAAATACATTTTGTTCTGGGAATGACAGACGAGAGGCCTGGACCCAGTAGTGGGTATAGCCGTTAGAAGGCCTATAGGCATGACTATCTCTGGTAAGAGCGACCAATGGATTCAAGCCTTCCTTCCCAGACGGCAGCCCAACAAATTTCCCGCCCGTGAAAAATGTATTCAAATACGTTTTGTTCTGGGAATGACAGACGTGAGGCATGGACCCAGTAGTGAGTAAAGTCGTTAGAAAGCCTATAGCCAGGACTGTCTCTAGTAAGAGTCACCAATGGGTCCAAGCCTTCCTTCCCAGACGGCAGCCCAACAAATTTCCCGCCCGTGAAAAATGTATTCAAATACATTTTGTTCTGGGAATGACAGACGTGAGGCCTGGACCCAGTAGTGAGTAAAGTCGTTAGAAAGCCTATCGCCAGGACTGTCTCTAGTAAGAGTCACCAATGGGTCCAAGCCTTCCTTTCCAGACGGCAGCCCAACAAAGTTCCCGCCTGTAAAACATGTTTTTAAATACATTTTGTTCTGGGAATGACAAATTTGAGGCCTAGACCCAGCAATGAGTATAGTCGTTAGAAAGCCTATAGCCAGGACTGTCTCTGGTAAGAGTCACCAATGGGTCCAAGCCTTCCTTTCCAGACGGCAGCCCGACAAAGTTCCCGCCCGTGAAAAATGCATTCAATTAGATTTTGTTCTGGAAATTACATATGTGAGGCCTGGACCCAGTAGTGAGAATAGTCGTTAGAAAGCCTATAGCCGGGACTGTCTCTCGTAAGAGTCACCTATGGGTCCAAGCCTTCCTTCTCAGACGGCAGCCCAACAAATTTCCCGCCCGTGAAAAATGTATTCAAATACATTTTGCTCTGGAATTGACAGATTTGAGGCCTGGACCCAGTAGTAAGTATAGTCGTTAGAAAGCCTATAGGCAGGACTGTCTCCGGTAAGAGCCACCAATGGGTCCAAGCCTTCCTTCGCAGACGGCAGCCCAACAAATTTCCCGCCCGTGAAAAATGTATTCAAATACATTTTGTTCTGGAAATGACAGATGTGAGGCCTGGACCCAGTAGTGAGTATAGTCGTTTGAAAGCCTATAGGCAGGACTGTCTCTGGTAAGAGTCACCAATGGGTCCAAGCCTTCCTTCGCAGACGGCAGCCCAACAAAGTTCCCGCCCGTGAAAAATGTATTCAAATACATTTTGTTCTGGAAATGACAGATGTGAGGCCTGGACCCAGTAGTGAGTATAGTCGTTTGAAAGCCTATAGCCATGACTGTCTCTGGTAAAAGTCACCAATGGGTCCAAGCCTTCCTTGCCATACGGCAGCCCAACAAAGTTCCCGTCCGTAAAAAATGTATACAAATACATTTTGTTCTGGGAATGACAGACGTGAGGCATGGACCAAGTAGTGAGTACAGTCGTTAAAAAGCCTATAGGCAGGACTGTCTCTGGTAAGAGTCACCAATGGGTCCAAGCCTTCCTTCCCAGACGGCAGCCCAACAAAGTTCCCGCCCGTGAAAAATGTATTCAAATACATTTTGTTCTGGAAATGACAGATGTGAGGCCTGGACCCAGTAGTGAGTATAGTCGTTTGAAAGCTTATAGCCATGACTGTCTCTGGTAAAAGTCACCAATGGGTCCAAGCCTTCCTTGCCATACGGCAGCCCAACAAAGTTCCCGCCCGTGAAAAATGTATTCAAATACATTTTGTTCTGGGAATGACAGACGTGAGGCATGGACCCAGTAATGAGTAAAGTCGTTAGAAAGCCTGTAGCCAGGACTGTCTCTGGTAAGAGTCACCAATGGGTCCAATCTTTCGTTTCCAGACGGCAGCCCAACAAATTTCCCGCCCGCGAAACATGTATTCAAATAGATTTTGTTCTGGGAATGACAGATGTGAGGCCTGGACCCAGTAGTGAGTATAGTCGTTAGAAAGCCTATAGCTAGGACTGTCTCTGGTAAGAGTCACTAATGGGTCCAAGCCTTCCTTCCCAGACGGCAGCCCAACAAATTTCCCACCCGTGAAAAATGTATTCAAATACATTTTGTTCTGGGAATGACAGACGTGAGGCCTGGACCCGGTATTGAGTATAGTCGTTAGAAAGCCTATAGCCAGGACTGTCTCTGGTAAGAGTCACCAATGGGTCGAATCCTTCCTTCGCAGACGGCAGCCCAACAAAGTTCCCGCCTGTAAAACATGTTTTTAAATACATTTTGTTCTGGGAATGACAGATTTGAGGCCTAGACCCAGCAGTGAGTATAGTCGTTAGAAAGCCTATAGCCATGACTGTCTCTGGTAAGATTCACCAATGGGTCCAAGCCTTCATTTCCAGACGGCAGCCCGACAAAGTTCCCGCCCGTGAAAAATGCATTCAAATAGATTTTGTTCTGGAAATTACAGATGTGAGGCCTGGACCCAGTAGTGAGAATAGTCGTTAGAAAGCCTATAGCCAGGACTGTCTCTGGTAAGAGTCACCTATGGGTCCAAGCCTTCCTTCTCAGACGGCAGCCCAACAAATTTCCCGCCCGTGAAAAATGTATTCAAATACATTTTGTTCTGGGAATGACAGATTAGAGGCCTGGACCCAGTAGCGAGTAAAGTCGTTAGAAAGCCTATAGCCAGGACTGTCTTTGGTAAGAGTCACCAATGGGTACAAGCCTTCCTTCCCAGACGGCAGCCCAAGAAATTTACCGCCCGTGAAAAATGTATTCAAATACATTTTGTTCTGGAAATAACAGATGTGAGGCCTGGACCCAGTAGTGAGTCCAGTCGCTAGAAAGCCTATCGCCGGGACTGTCTCTGATAAGAGTCACCAATGGGTCCAAGCCTTCCTTCCCAGACGGCAGCCCGACAAATTTCCCGCCCGTGAAAAATGTATTCAAATAGATTTTGTTCTGGGAATGACAGATTTGAGGCCTGGACCCAGTAGCGATTATAGTCGTTAGAAAGCCTATAGCCAGGACTGTCTCTGGTAAGAGTCACCAATGGGTCCAAGCCTTCCTTTCCAGACGGCAGCCCAACAAAATTCCCGCCCGTGAAAAATGTATTCAAATAGATTTTGTTCTGG
>CM055406.1:88566885-88579305 GCA_029228625.1 Pseudolycoriella hygida
AATACATTTTTCACGGGCGGGAAATTTGTCGGGCTGCCGTCTGGGAAGGAAGGCTTGGACTCATTGGTGACTCTTACCAGAGACAGTCCTGGCTATAGACTTTCTAACGACTATACTCACTACTGGGTCCAGGCCTCACATCTGTCATTGCCAGAACAAAATGTATTTGAATACATTTTTCACGGGCGGGAACTTTGTTGGGCTGCCACCTGGGAAGGAAGTCTTGGACCCATTGGTGAGTCTTACCAGAGACAATCCCGGTTATAGACTTTCTAACGACTATGCTCACTACTGGGTCCAGGCCTCACATCTGTCATTGCGAGAACAAAATCTATTTGAATACATTTTTCACGGGCGGGAAATTTGTTGGGCTGCCGTCTGGGAAGGAAGGCTTGGACCCATTGGTGACCCTTACCAGAGACAGTCCTGGCTATAGACTTTCTAACGACTATACTCACTACTGGGTCCAGGCCTCACATCTGTCATTGCCAGAACAAAATCTATTTGAATACATTTTTCACGGGCGGGAAATTTGTCGGACTGTCGTCTGGGAAGGAAGGCTTGGACCCATTGGTGACTCTTACCAAAGACAGTCCTGGCTATAGGCTTTCTAACGACTATATTCACTACTGGCTCCAGGCCTCACATCTGTCATTCCCAGAACAAAATGTATTTGATTACATTTTTCGCCGGCGGGAACTTTGTTGGGATGCCGTCTGGGTAAGAAGGCTTGGACCCATTAGTGACTCTTACCAGAGACAGTCCTGGCTATAGGCTTTCAAGCGACTATACTCACTACTGGGTCCAATCCTCACATCTGTTATTGCCAGAACAAAATCTATTTGAATACATTTTTCATGGCGGGAACTTTGTCGGACTGCCGTCTGGGAAGGAAGGCTTGGACCCATTGGTGACTCTTATCAGAGACAATCCTGGCTATAGGCTTTCTAACGACTATACTCACTACTGGGTCCACGTCACACATCTGTCATTCCCAGAACAAAATATATTTGAAAACATTTTTCACGGGCGGGAAATTTGTTGGGCTGCCGTCTGGGAAGGAAGGCTTGAACCCATTGGTGACTCCTACCAGAGACAGTCCTGGCTATAGGCTTTCTAACGACTGTACTCTCTACTGGGGCCAGGCCTCAAATCTGTCATTCCCAGAACAAAATGTATTTGATTACATTTTTCGCGGGCGGGATCTTTGTTGGGATGCCGTCTGGGAAGGAAGTCTTGGACCCATTGTTCACTCTTACCATAAACAGTCCTGGCTATATGCTTTCAAACGACTATACTCACTACTGGGTCCAGGCCTCAAATCTGTCGTTCCCAGAACAAAATCTATTTGAATACATTTTTCACGGGCGGAATATTTGTCGGGCTGCCGTCTAGGAAGGAAGGCTTGGACCCATTGGTGACTCTTACCAGAGACAGTCCTGGCTATCGGCTTTCTAAAGATTATACTCACTACTGGGTCCAGGCCTCACGTCTGTTATTCCTAGAACAAAATGTATTTGAATACATTTTTCATGGGCGGGAAATTTGTTGGGCTGCCGTCTGGGAAGGAAGGCTTAGACCCATTGATGACTCTTATCAGAGACAGTCCTGGCTATAGGATTTCTAACGACTATACTCACTACTAGGTCCATGCCTCACATCTGTCATTCTCAGAACAAAATGTATTTGAATACATTTTTCACGGGCGGGAACTTTGTTGGGCTGCCGTCTGGGCAGGAAGTCTTGGACTCATTGGTTACTCTTACCAGAGACAGTCCTGGCTATAGGCTTTCTAACGACTATACTCACTACTGGGTACAGGCCTCAAATCTGTCATTCCCAGAACAAAATGTATTTGATTACATTTTTCGCGGGCGGGAACTTTGTTGGGCTGCCGTCTGGGAAGGAAGGCTTGCACCAATTGGTGACTCTTACCAGAGAAAGTCCTGGCTATAGGCTTTCTAACGACTATACTCACTACTGGGTCCAGGCCACACATCTGTCATTCCCAGAACAAAATGTATTTGAAAACATTTTTCACGGGCGGGAACTTTGTTGGGTTGCCTTCTGGGAAGGAAGGCTTGAACCCATTGGTGACTCTTACCAGAGACAGTCCTGGCTATAGGCTTCCTAAAGACTATACCCACTACTGGGTCAAGGGCTCACATCTGTCATTCCCAGAACAAAATGTATTTGATTACATTTTTCGCGGGCGGGAACTTTGTTGGGCTGCCGTCTGTGAAGGAAAGCTTGGACCCATTGGTGACTCTTACCAGAGACAGTCCTGGCTATAGGCTTTCTAACGACTATACTCACTACTGGGTCCAGGCCTAAAATCTGTCATTCCCAGAACAAAATGTATTTGATTACATTTTTCGCGGGCGGGAACTTTGTTGGGCTGCCGTCTGGAAACGAAGGCTTGGACCCATTGGTGACTCTTACCCGAGACAGACCTGGCTATAAGCTTTCTAACGACTATACTCACTACTGGGTCCAGGCCTCACATCTGTCATTCCCAGAACAAAATCTATTTGAATACATTTTTCCCGGGCGGGAACTTTGTTGGGCTGCCGTCTGGGAAGGAAGGCTTGGACCCATTGGTGACTCTTACCAGAGACAGTCCTGGCTATAGACTTTCAAACGACTATGCTCGCTACTGGGTTAAGGCCTCACATCTGTTATTGCGAGAACAAAATCTATTTGAATACATTTTTCACGGGCGGGAACTTTGTTGGGCTGCCGTCTGGGAAGGAAGTTTTGGACCCATTGGTGACTCTTACCAGAGACAGTCCTGGCTATAGACTTTCTAACGACTATACTCACTACTGGGTCCAGGGCTCAAATCTGTCATTACCAGAACAAAATGTATTTGATTACATTTTTCGCGGGCGGGAACTTTGTTGGGCTGCCGTCTGGTAAAGGAAGGCTTGGACCCATTGGTGACTCTTACCAGAGACAGTCCTGGCTATAGGCTTTCTAACGACTATACTCACTACTGGGTCTAGGCCTCAAATCTGTCGTTCCCAGAACAAAATGTATTTGATTACATTTTTCGCAGGCGGGAACTTTGTGGGGCTGCCGTCTGGGAAGGAAGGCTTGGACCGATTGGTGACTCTTACTAGAGACAGTCCTGGTTATAGGCTTTCTAACGACTATACTCACTACTGGGTCCAGGCCTCACATCTGTCATTCCCAGAACAAAATGTATTTGAATACATTTTTCACGGGCGGGAACTCCTGCCACCTCCTATAAATGTGAGCAACGTTAAAAATTTCAATAAATTCAGCGAGCAAATATTGGAATCGGCCAAATCTGCTCAATTCAAAGCAACCTCGAATAACAACTTGAAAATTACAATTCAAAATGAGGACGAATACCGTAAGGTAAAAAACTTACTAGATGAACAATCCGCTAAAGGTGGCGAACTACAAGGTGTAGAGTATCATACCTACCAATTAAAAAGTGAAAAAAATTTCCGAGCAGTGATCGTCTTGTGACGAAACGGAAATAGTTGAAGAACTAATTAAACTAAATCATCAAGCCGTGAAGGCCACCAACATAAAAAACTCTTCTTTGAGGATGGGAAAAAAACTGAGAAAAGATTCCCATTGTTCATAGTTGAACTAAAACAAAACGAAAATAATAAGGAAATTTTCGACATCAAATATCTCCTTCATTGCAAGATCTCTGTAGAACCGCCAATAAAATCGAAAGCAATTCCACAATGCATGAAATGTCAACAACTGGGTCACACAAAAAATTTCTGTAAAAGACCAGCGGTCTGCGTCAAATGTGCAGGGAGTCACCCAACTGCCTCATGCACTAAAAGACCGAATGAAAAAACAAAATGTGCCTTGTGCCATCAGGAAGGGCATACTGCTAACTACAAAGGGTGTTTAGCTTATCAAAAGAAATTGAAGAGTCAACATCAAAAAGTCACATCAACGGTATCACGTCTCCAACAAGGAAAACCGATAACAAGTAAAAAAACCGAAGTCGGTCTATCATATGCGCAAGTAACCAAATCTGACCCTAGTACAGGAATAGATAACAATAAAAATCCACCAATAATTGAGCAGAAACTAAACGATTTAATGAGTATGCTTACTAAAATCAAATCCGATGTTAATGACAACATCGGCATGCTGTCAAAACGTATGGATGAAATCGAATCGAAATTATCGATGCTATCTTCAAACAAAAGCAAAAGTCAAAAGCTCCGAAAATGACTAACTCGTTCCTGCGCATTATTACTTGGAACGCAAATGGGTTAAACGAAAGGACCCAAGAACTGGAAATTTTCCTGCGCACAAACAGCATTAACATTGCACTAATATCTGAAACGCACTTCACTGACAAAAGCCATATAAAAATATCAGGTTTCAACATCTACTGGACTACTCATCCAAACGGAAGGGCCAGAGGTGGATCAGCACTCATTATCAAAAATAATGTCAAGCATTATCAACAAGAGAGTATTCATGAGGAACATATCCACCAAGCAACTATCGTAAACATCCAATTCATCAAACAGGAAGTCAATATAGCAGCAGCGTATTGTCCACCTAGATGTACGCCAACAGAATCTCAATTCATAGAAATCTTTCAAAAATTGGGACCCAAATTCATTATTGGCGGCGATTTCAACACTAAACATACAACATGGGGTTCAAGACTTATAACGCCAGTTAAAGGGAACGGTTTACTAAATGCTATGAGAATCAAAAATTGCGATTATCATTCGGCGAGGAGTCCAACCTATTGGCCAACTGACCCAAAAAAAAATACCAGATCTTCTAGATTTTTTCATCACGAAAGGTATCGCCTCAAACAACATGGAAACAGAAAATATTATAGATCTTACTTCCGATCACACACCAGTTCTGTTATCTCTGAACGCTTCAGTCATACAAAAGAAAAAAAAGCATAATCTTACTACCAAATCCACCGACTGGGAACAATTTAGGAAGATAATAGAAGAGTCAATCAATCTTAAGGTTAGCCTAAAAAATGAATATGAACTTGACTTACATACCGAGGAATTCATTCATTGCCTTACTCCAAGAAGCTGCAAATCAAGCCACCCCTGTACCAAAAGACAGACCTACAAACACAATCAATTGTCCGCTAGAGATAAGAGATCTAATCAAGGAAAGAAGAAAGGCCCGTAGATTGTGGCACCGAACTAGAAATTTAAACGACAAAAAGGACTTCAATAAAGCTAGCAACAAAACCAACAGAATTATCAGAGCATACAAACAGGATTGCTTCGATAAATACCTACATAATTTGGGCCACGGGAAGGCACTCTGGAAAGCAACGAGAAGATTCAAAAGACCGCTCACCCAAGTTCCGCCGATCAAAAACTCCAATGGAAAGTGGATGAGAAACGACAACGATAAAACGGAGTTCTTCGCTCAACACCTTGCTAAGGTGTTCACACCGCACGATGACATTCAGTCGAATGTGGACACAACACCAAACTACCAACCTGATGCAGAGATCAAAAAGTTTACGCCGTATGAAATTGCCAGGGAAATTGACAAAAAACTCAACGCAAAAAAGGTCCCAGGAATAGATGAAATCGCTCCTGGAGCCTTCAAAGAACTACCGAAGAAAGCTATATACATGCTCACATATCTGTTCAATGCCTGCCTGAAATTAAAATACGTTTCAAAGAGCTTTAAAATTGCGCAAGTAATTATGATAAATAAACCAGACAAGCCTCCTGAAAAAGTAGAATCATACAGGCCCATCTCACTCCTACCAACAATATCAAAAATTTTTGAGAGACTTCTGATTAAACGTTTGGAAAAAATGGTACAGATCCCAGACTTCCAATTTGGATTCAGAAATAAACACTCAACTGTGCAGCAAGTTCACCGATTGACAACGGTAATAGAACGAGCATTTGAAAAAAAGGAAACATTCCTAGATGTTTCACAAGCTTTCGACAAAGTGTGGCATGAAGGACTCATTTACAAGCTGAGCAAAATTCTTCCTGCTAACTACTGTCAACTACTTGAATCCTACTTATACGACAGGAAATTCAGAGTAAAAGAACAAGAAACCTACTCCAGGACCTATTCAATACAAGCAGGAGTACCCCAAGGAAGTGTACTTGCCCCGCTCCTATACATAATTTACACAGCAGACATACCAGTTTCAGATAATGTCCTCATTGGCACCTTTGCTGATGATACAGCGATTCTGACCACTGATACCACTCAGCACAAAGCAATAAACAAATTGCAGTTATCTTTGGACAAAATAAATAAGTGGACTAGAGACTGGAAGATAAAACTCAACGAGGATAAATCCAATCACATCACTTTTACGTTGCGTCACGTTAGCAACCACCGTATATCACTGAATGGAAATCACGTTCCGCAACCAGAGTCAGCAAAATATCTAGGCCTACATCTGGACAGCAAAGGCAGTTGGAAGCATCACGTGAGACTGAAAAAACAACAAATGAAGCATAAAACGAGACAAATGTACTGGCTCATCGGTTATCACTCCAAACTGAGCCTCTACTCTAAAAGATTGATCTATAAATCCATCTTCACACCAATCTGGACGTATGACTCCGAACTATGGGGCTTTGCGAAAAAAACAAATACAGAGAAAATACAAACAAGCCAAAATACTTTACTTCGCATGATTACTAATGCATACCGCTTTGTAACAAACAAGGAATTACATAAAGACCTAAAAATCGAATGGGTAGAAGAAGTAATTCGTGCCAACGCCATTAAACACGAAAACAGGCTACTTAATCACACCAATGTGGAAGCTATCCAGTTGTTGGATATAACCGACGAATTGAGGAGACTGAAACGAGTCAAAACACATGAACTAACCTATGGAAGAACATCCTGAAATCTCCGGAGTCTTCGAATGGCAACTT
Source organism: Pseudolycoriella hygida (assembly GCA_029228625.1). Taxonomy (NCBI): domain Eukaryota; kingdom Metazoa; phylum Arthropoda; class Insecta; order Diptera; family Sciaridae; genus Pseudolycoriella; species Pseudolycoriella hygida. Next base: position 88,573,797 of record CM055406.1, read on the forward strand.
GGGACATGACTATTGAGACGGCCGTCCCGCACGCCTCTTACTGAAGTTATTTCTTCAAAATTTCTTTAGTACAACTCAACTGTAGTAGTAAATTGACAAATTTTGTTAAGATTGTACTATCCATCCCAGAACAAAATGTATTTGAATACATTTTTCACGGGCGGGAATTTTTTGGGCTGCCGTCTGGGAAGGAAGGCTTGGACCCATGGGTGGCTCTTACCAGAGACAGTCCTGGCTATAGACTTTCTAACGACTATACTCACTACTGGGTCCAGGCCTCACATTTGTTATTGCCAGAACAAAATCTATTTGAATACATTTTTCACGAGCGGGAAATTTGTTGGGCTGCCGTCTGGGAAGGAAGGCTTGGACCCATTGGTGGCTCTTACCAGAAACCGTCCTGGCTATAGGCTTTCTAACGACTGTACTCTCTACTGGGTCCAGGCCTCACATCTGTTATTCCCAGAACAAAATCTATTTGAATACATTTTTCACGGGCGGAAAATTTGTCGGACTGCCGTCTGGGAAGGAAGGCTTGGACCCATTGGTGACTCTTACCAGAGACAGTCCTGGCTATAGGCTTTGAAACGACTGTACTCACTACTGGGTCCAGGCTTCACATCTGTTATTCCCAGAACAAAATATATTTGAATACATTTTTCACGGGCGGGAAATTTGTCGGGCTGCCGTCTGGGAAGGAAGGCTTGGACCCATTGGTGACTCTTACCAGAGACAGTCCTTGCTATAGGCTTTCTAACAACTATACTCTCTACTGGGTCCAGGCCTCACATCTGTTATTCCCAGAACAAAATGTATTTGAATACATTTTTCACGGGCGGGAAATTTGTTGGGCTGCCGTCTGGAAAGGAAGGCTTAGACCCATTGGTAACTCTTACCAGAAACAGTACTGGCCATAGGCTTTCTAACGACTATACTCACTATTGGAAACAGGCCTCACACCTGTCATTCCCAGAACAAAATGTATTTGAATACATTTTTCACGGGCGGGAATTTTTTGGGCTGCCGTCTGGGAAGGAAGGCTTGGACCCATGGGTGGCTCTTACCAGAGACAGTCCTGGCTATAGACTTTCTAACGACTATACTCACTACTGGGTCCAGGCCTCACATTTGTTATTGCCAGAACAAAATCTATTTGAATACATTTTTCACGAGCGGGAAATTTGTTGGGCTGCCGTCTGGGAAGGAAGGCTTGGACCCATTGGTGGCTCTTACCAGAAACCGTCCTGGCTATAGGCTTTCTAACGACTGTACTCTCTACTGGGTCCAGGCCTCACATCTGTCATTGCCAGAACAAAATCTCTTTGAATACATATTTCACGGGCGGGAAATTTGTTGGGCTGCCGTCTAAGAAGGAAGGCTTAGACCCATTGGTGACTCTTACCAGAAACCGTCCTGGCTATAGGCTTTCTAACGACTATATTCACTACTGGGTCCATGCCTCAAATCTGTCATTCCCAGAACAAAATGTATTTGAATACATTTTTCATGGGCGGGAAAATTGTTGGGCTGCCGTCTGGGAAGGAAAGCTTGGACCCATTGGTGACTCTTACCAGAGACAGTCCTGGCTATAGACTTTCTAACGACTATACTCATTACTGGGTCCAGGCCTCACATCTGTCATTGCCAGAACAAAATCTATTTGAATACATTTTTCACGGGCGGGAAATTTGTTGGGCTGCCGTCTGGGAAAGAAGGCTTGGACCCATTGGTGACTCTTACCAGAGACAGTCCTGGCTATAGACTTTCTAACGACTATACTCACTACTGGGTCCAGGCCTCACGTCTGTCATTCCTAGAACAAAATGTATTTGAATACATTTTTCATGGGCGGGAACTTTGTTGGGCTGCCGTCTGGGAAGGAAGGCTTGGACCCATTGGTGACTCTTACCAGAGACAGCTATAGGCTTTCTAACGACTATACTCACTACTGGGTGGGTGTCAAATGGTGTGTTATGCGCAATATAGTGCTCTTTATGTACCTTAGCCTCTGTCCACCTACTCCTACATCCTACCTACCCGTGGTGACACCTGTTATAGTGAGCAACCCCATGAACGATCAGGAAACCAACCCTGGTGTAGTAGTGTGGGTCACTTAGCTGATGGATGAGGGGGGCTGTCTTCGGGTAGTACCTAGACGCTACGTTTAGGGAGGGTCGAAGACAGCTAGGCGCTATTAAGATGGGATGGCGACTTAGCATGGTGGCGGAGGATCTCAACGGTAAGAGACAACGGCAGCATGCACAGTCCTAGTCAGATGGACTACCATCAACCAACAAACAAACACGGATGGAGTGCTACGGGCACATTAAGGCCAACGCCAGTGAGGTCTTAATTATGGCATACTGGCAAAGCATCGAACACGGACAATGAATTTGGTTAAATGGTTGTGATGAGTAGGCAAGGGCTGACAACTATTGTATTCCACTACCTTACTAAGGAAGAGTGACACTTTCACGAAACGGCTAGTGGGCTAATACCATGGTTGCCACCGTCCCGGTAAAACCTTGGCAGGCCTCCAAGTACGTTCGAAAGCTCGTCCTGTGAAAATAGGAGGTGTAGGCTCAGATGAACATTCCTGACTAATACCGATCTGGCTCTAAATACGGTGCCCCATGAAGGATTGTATCAACCCTAGCATGGCCTCACTGCTTGCATAGGTAACCATGGGATCATGAAGGTAACTACACTACGAGATGGAGATAGCGGTTTGGAGGGGGGACTCAACAAAATGGAAGAAATGAATAAGAATGACAGCAAAAATCAGCAGACAAAATCAGAGGATCAGCGGATAAATCAATCGGAGGTCAAGATATACGACGTGTTCGCAAGAAGCGCGAAGATAATGAGGTCGCCCATGAGAACAAGCGAGGAAAGAACAAATGCGCTTCAGACCAGCGATACCGGCGAATCGAAGATGACAAAATTGGAGCAAGCCAAAAGAATGGTGAAAGAGTTGCATGAATTTATTCAAGATAAGAATAACGTGCATAAGGACATAAAGAGGATGGTGGTCACTATTAGGGCCTGCTTAAATGATGTGAAACGGGAAACAGCTGACAAGAAGGAGAAAACAGACGGAGATGCCGAAGTGCTAGCTACCCCACTCTCCTCAAAGAGAAAACAAACGCCGGAGGTTACGCCCACAGCAACAAAAGCGGCGAAAAGGAGCAAAAAAGACAAGAAAAATAACGAAAGGACCACAAGGAGACCAGATACACAAACACCGAAGCCTAGTCTTAATGAGTGGAGAGAGGTGAGAAACAAAAAGAAGGAGAAAAAAAAAAGAGAAGCCGAAGCTTAAAAGACTGAGACCGAAGGCTGATGCTCTGATAGTGGCGGCGGAAAAAGGAACAACGTACGCTGAAATCCTCAAAAAAATAAAGGACGACCAAACTCTCAAGGACCTGGGCGAAAACGTCTCGAGAATAAGACGAACGCAGAAGGGTGAAATGTTGTTTGAACTTAAGAAGGGCCCAGAGATTAAAAGTGCAGATTATAAAGATCTAGTCAAGAGATCACTGGGCGAGTCAGCAAAAGTGAGAGCGGTGTCCCACATGACCACGATCGAATGTAGATATATGGACGAGATCAGGACAAGCGAAGACCTTCGAAAAGCTCTGAAAGAGCAAGGTAATATAAATGACGAGATAGAGTCAATGACGATCCGTATGAGGAAAGCGAGAGACGAACTCCAAACGGCGGAAATAAAACTCCCGGTGGACGCAGCGATAAAGATTTTGAAAAGCGGAAAGGTAAAGGTGGGCTGGACCGTATGCCCGATAAGGGTAACCCAGCAGTTAGAAAGGTGCTTCAAGTGCATGAATTTTGGACACCAGGCAAGGAATTGTAGGGGAGAGGATAGATCCAACCTGTGCAGGAGATGTGGGGGAGAGAACCACCTAGCCAAATATTGCACCCGCCGAAATGTCTGCTGTGTACGTCAGAAAATGACCACGTGACTGGTGGAGCGAGATGTCCAGTCTTTAAACAGGCGCTTAAATCTAAAACAGGACAAGAATGGAAGTGATACAAATAAATCTAAATCATTGTGACTTGGCACAACAACTTCTGTGGCAAGCCTCAGCGGAACAAAAATGTGACGTAGCGATTATTTCAGAACCGTACCGTGTATATAGAAACAACGGTAAATGGGCTGCTGACAGAGCCGAGATGGCCGCAATATTGACAACGGGCAAGTACCCCATACAAGATGTTGTGTCAGACGCTCACGAAGGATTCGTGATAGCGAAAATTGATGGAGTGTATATTGCCAGCTGCTATGCACCACCAAGATGGACGATTCTGCAGTTTGAACGAATGTTAGATTTACTCACAGGAGCACTGACGGGACTCAACCCAGTTCATATTGGAGGTGATTTTAACGCATGGGCAGTTGAGTGGGGTAGTAGATTCACAAATGATAGAGGCTTCAGTCTGCAAGAAGCGCTAGCTAGATTAAATGTGGTTCTGGCAAACGTGGGAAATGCAAATACATTCCGCAAGAATGGGCGAGAGTCGATTATTGACGTGACATTCTGCAGTCCAGTACTAGTTCCAAGTCTCAACTGGAGAGTCGACGAAAGTTACACACACAGCGATCAAAAGGCATTGAGGTACACCGTGAAAAAGTGTACAGAGGCAACAAGACAGATGACTCATAGAAGAGAGCGAAGATGGAGAACCGGAAATTTCGATCAAGAAGTTTTTAAGGAATATCTCCAATCAAAAGACGATCACGAAGAGAAATCTGCAGAAGAATTGACGAAAGAAATGGTCAATGCATGTGACGCGGCGATGCCAAGAAGGATGGAACCGAGCAATGGGCGAAAACCGGCATTTTGGTGGAACGACGAAATAAGACTTTTGCGAACAACTTGTTTTAAGACAAGAAGGAGGATGCAAAGGGCCAGAAACGAGAATGTTAGAATAGAGAGGTCCGAAGAACATCGTAATGCAAAACTAGCACTGAAGCGAGCAATCCGGGCGAGTAAGAGGGATTGTTGGAAGAAACTGTGCCAAGAGGCAGACACGAACCCGTGGGGCAAAATGTTCAGAACAGTAATGACGATGATGAAAAGTACATTGGGGCCAAAAGAAAAGTGCTCGGATAGGCTAGGTGTCATAGTGAGAGAGCTCTTCCCACAGCACGAACAGATCACATGGCCGCAAACTCCTTATGACGATGAAGCGGAAGACAGACTTGAACGGTCGATCACTGTAGAAGAGATCCACATGGCTGCACAAAAGCCAAAAAATAACAAAGCGCCAGGACCAGATGGAATCCCCAATATAGCTCTGAAGACAGCAGCATGCGCAAAGCCTAACATGTTCAGATTGACAATGCAGAAGTGCCTCGACGACGGATATTTTCCTCAAATATGGAAGAAACAGAAGCTGGTCTTAATACCAAAACCAGGGAAAAAGCCAGACAAGCCATCATCATATAGACCTATATGCTTGTTGGATGGATTGGGAAAAATGCTGGAAA
>CM055406.1:88579805-88598246 GCA_029228625.1 Pseudolycoriella hygida
CTGTCTTCTGTCAGCGTTATGCATATGGGCATCGTCCCGGCTATAACACATACCGCTTCTAAGGATATTGTTCGATATGCGCTTGCTACTCTTATGCTTGCCAACCTCTGGGCTCTATTAAGCCTTCTCCGATTCTTCTTCGTATCTAGCGCCTGTATCCACGCTGGTGCTCCGTAGCGCAATATCGATAGGGTGACACTTGCAAGGAGCCTCCTTTTGCTGCTGCGCGGTCCAAAGACGTTTGGCATTATTCTGGCCAATGCTGCGGTGGCTTTCATTACCTTTTCGCACGTGTAGTCCACATGGCTATTAAAATTTCTGCGGTCGTCCAGCACAACTCCAAGGTATTTTAATTGGCGAGTGGATGTTATTTCTTCCCCGTCAATGTTCAAAATGATTCGTTCGGTTTTTCTGCAGTTACTTACTAGCATGATCTCAGTTTTTTGGTGGGCCAGCCTCAGCCCCGCCGTTGTCATCCAGTTTTCGACAGTTTCTAGCGTCTCCATCGTAACCACCTCTACCTCCATCTTCGACGTTCCGGATACCGTGAGGATCAAGTCGTCGGCAAAAGCAATCGTCTTAGCACATCTTGGCAGTTTCAGCCTCAGCGCTGTGTCATACATAACATTCCACAGCGTTGGTCCTAATATGGATCCCTGTGGTACTCCAGCTGTGATGTCGACTGTCTTTTTCCCTTCATTAGTATCGTACGTTAGTACTCGTCGCTCGAAATAGCTTTTCAGTATCCTACAGAGGTAATCGGGGACTCTCATGACATGTAGCGCCTTGGCTATCTCTATCCAGCTTGCGCTATTAAAGGCATTTCTAACGTCTATCGTCGTTATAGCACAGAAGCGGTTACCCCGTATTTTTTGCTTCCGCGCCTTGTCGGTGGTCTCTATGACTTTTTTAATGGCCTCAATCGCCGATCTCCCTTTTCGAAATCCGAATTGTTCGTCCGACAGTCCGTGCTCGCCCTCCGTGTGTTTTCTTAGTCTATTCAGGATCGCGGTTTCCAGCATTTTTCCCAACCCGTCCAACAAGCATATAGGTCTATATGATGATGGCTTGTCTGGCGGTTTCCCTGGTTTTGGTATTAAGACCAGCTTCTGTTTCTTCCATATTTGAGGAAAATATCCGTCGTCGAGGCACTTCTGCATTGTCAATCTGAGCATGTTAGGCTTTGCGCATGCTGCTGTCTTCAGAGCTATATTGGGGATTCCATCTGGTCCTGGCGCTTTGTTATTTTTTGGCTTTTGTGCAGCCATCTGGATCTCTTCTACAGTGATCGACCGTTCAAGTCTGTCTTCCGCTTCATCGTCATAAGGAGTTTGCGGCCATGTGATCTGTTCGTGCTGTGGGAAGAGCTCTCTCACTATGACACCTAGCCTATCCGGGCACTTTTCTTTTGGCCCCAATGTACCTTTCATCATCGTCATTACTGTTCTGAACACTTTGCCCCACGGGTTCGTGTCTGCCTCTTGGCACAGTTTCTTCCAACAATCCCTCTTACTCGCCCGGATTGCTCGCTTCAGTGCTAGTTTTGCATTACGATGTTCTTCGGACCTCTCTATTCTAACATTCTCGTTTCTGGCCCTTTGCATCCTCCTTCTTGTCTTAAAACAAGTTGTTCGCAAAAGTCTTATTTCGTCGTTCCACCAAAATGCCGGTTTTCGCCCATTCCTCGGTTCCATCCTTCTTGGCATCGCCGCGTCACATGCATTCACCATTTCTTTCGTCAATTCTTCTGCAGATTTCTCTTCGTGATCGTCTTTTGATTGGAGATATTCCTTAAAAACTTCTTGATCGAAATTTCCGGTTCTCCATCTTCGCTCTCCTCTATGAGTCATCTGTCTTGTTGCCTCTGTACACTTTTTCACGGTGTACCTCAATGCCTGGTGATCGCTGTGTGTGTAACTTTCGTCGACTCTCCAGTTCAGACTTGGAACTAGTACTGGACTGCAGAATGTCACGTCAATAATCGACTCTCGCCCATTCTTGCGGAATGTAGTTGCATTTCCCACGTTTGCCAGAACCACATTTAATCTAGCTAGCGCTTCTTGCAGACTGAAGCCTCTATCATTTGTGAATCTACTACCCCACTTAACTGCCCATGCGTTAAAATCACCTCCAATATGAACTGGGTTGAGTCCCGTCACTTCTCCTGTGAGTAAATCTAACATTCGTTCAAACTGCAGAATCGTCCATCTTGGTGGTGCATAGCAGCTGGCAATATACACTCCATCAATTTTCGCTATCACGAATCCTTCGTGAGCGTCTGATACAACTTCTTGTATGGGGTACTTGCCCGTTGTCAATATTGCGGCCATCTCGGCTCTGTCAGCGGCCCATTTACCGTTGTTTCTATATACACGGTACGGTTCTGAAATAATCGCTACGTCACATTTTTGTTCCGCTGAGGCTTGCCACAGAAGTTGTTGTGCCATGTCACAATGATTTAGATTTATTTGTATCACTTCCATTCTTGTCCTGTTTTAGATTTAAGCGCCTGTTTAAAGACTGGACATCTCGCTTCACCAGTCACGTGGTCATTTTCTGACGTACACAGCAGACATTTCGGCGGGTTCGTGCAATCTTTGGCTAGGTGGTTCTCTCCCCCACATCTCCTGCACAGGTTGGATCTATCCTCTCCCCTACAATTCCTTGCCTGGTGTCCAAAATTCATGCACTTGAAGCACCTTTCTAACTGCTGGGTTACCCTTATCGGGCATACGGTCCAGCCCACCTTTACCTTTCCGATTTTCAAAATCTTTATCGCTGCGTCCACCGGGAGTTTTATTTCCGCCGTTTGGAGTTCGTCTCTCGCTTTCCTCATACGGATCGTCATTGACTCTATCTCGTCATTTATATTACCTTGCTCTTTCAGAGCTTTTCGAAGGTCTTCGCTTGTCGTGATCTCGTCCATATATCTACATTCGATCGTGGCCATGTGGGACACCGCTCTCACTTTTGCTGACTCGCCCAGTGATCTCTTGACTAGATCTTTATAATCTGCACTTTTAATCTCTGGGCCCTTCTTAAGTTCAAACAACATTTCACCCTTCTGCGTTCGTCTTATTCTCGAGACGTTTTCGCCCAGGTCCTTGAGAGTTTGGTCGTCCTTTATTTTTTTGAGGATTTCAGCGTACGTTGTTCCTTCTTCCGCCGCCACTATCAGAGCATCAGCCTTCGGTCTCAGTCTTTTAAGCTTCGGCTTCTCTTTTTTTTTCTCCTTCTTTTTGTTTCTCACCTCTCTCCACTCATTAAGACTAGGCTTCGGTGTTTGTGTATCTGGTCTCCTTGTGGTCCTTTCGTTATTTTTCTTGTCTTTTTTGCTCCTTTTCGCCGCGTTTGTTGCTGTGGGCGTAACCTCCGGCGTTTGTTTTCTCTTTGAGGAGAGTGGGGTAGCTAGCACTTCGGCATCTCCGTCTGTTTTCTCCTTCTTGTCAGCTGTTTCCCGTTTCACATCATTTAAGCAGGCCCTAATATTGACCACCATCCTCTTTATGTCCTTATGCACGTTATTCTTATCTTGAATAAATTCATGCAACTCTTTCACCATTCTTTTGGCTTGCTCCAATTTTGTCATCTTCGATTCGCCGGTATCGCTGGTCTGAAGCGCATTTGTTCTTTCCTCGCTTGTTCTCACGGGCGACCTCGTTATCTTCGCACTTCTTGCGAACACGTCGTATATCTTAACCTCCGATTGATTTATCCGCTGATCCTCTGATTTTGTCTGCTGATTTTTGCTGTCATTCTTATTCATTTCTTCCATTTTGTTGAGTCCCCCCTCCAAACCGCTATCTCCATCTCGTAGTGTAGTTACCTTCATGATCCCATGGTTACCTATGCAAGCAGTGAGGCCATGCTAGGGTTGATACGATCCTTCATGGGGCACCGTATTCAGAGCCAGATCGGTATTAGTCAGGAATGTTCATCTGAGCCTACACCTCCTATTTTCACAGGACGAGCTTTCGAACGTACTTGGAGGCCTGCCAAGGTTTTACCGGGACGGGGGCAACCATGGTATTAGCCCACTAGCCGTTTCGTGAAAGTGTCACCCTTCCTTAGTAAGGTAGTGGAATACAATAGTTGTCAGCCCTTGCCTACTCATCACAACCATTTAACCAAATTCATTGTCCGTGTTTGATGCTTTGCCAGTATGCCATAATTAAGACCTCACTGGCGTTGGCCTTAATTTGCCCGTAGCACTCCATCCGTGTTTGTTGGTTGATGGTAGTCCATCTGACTAGGACTGTGCATGCTGCCGTTGTCTCTTACCGTACCGTACCCTCTCTAACCGTAGCGTCTAGGTACTACCCGAAGACAGCCCCCCTCATCCTTCAGATGAGTGACCCACACTACTATACCAGGGTTGGTTACCTGATCGTTCATGGGGTTGCTCACTATAGCAGGTGTCACCACGGGTAGGTAGGATGTAGGAGTAGGTGGACAGAGGCTAAGGTACATAAGGAGTACTATATTGCGCATAACACACCATTTGACACCCCCTATAGCCAGGACTGTCTCTGGTAAGAGTCACCAATGAGTCCAAGCCTTCCTTCCCAGACGGCAGCCCAAAAAAGTTCCCGCCCGTGAAAAATGTATTCAAATACATTTTGTTCTGGGAATGACAGATGTGAGGCCTGGACCCAGTAGTGAGTAAAGTCGTTAGAAAGCCTATAGCCAGGACTGTCTCTGGTAAGAATCACCAATGGGACCAAGCCTTCCTTCCCATGCGGCAGCCCAACAAAGTTCCCGCCCGTGAAAAATGTATTCAAATACATTTTGTTCTGGGAATGACAGAAGTGAGGCCTGGGCCCAGTAGTGAGTATAGGCGTTAAAAAGCCTATAGCCAGGACTGTCTCTGTTAAGAGTGACCAATGTGTCCAAGCCTTCCTTCCCAAAAGGCAGCCCAACAAATTTCCGCCCGTGAAAAATGTTTTCAAATACATTTTGTTCTCGGAATGACAGATTTGAGGCCTAGACCCAGTAGTGAGTATAGTCGTTAGAAAGCATATAGCCAGGACTGTCTCTGGTAAGAGTCACCAATGGGTCCAAGCCTTCCTTCCCAGACGGCAGCCCAACAAATTTCCCGCCCGTGAAAAATGTATTCAAATATGTTTTGTTCTGGCAATAACAGACTTGAGGCCTGGACCCAGTAGTGAATATAGTCGTTAGAAAGCCTATAGCCAGGACTGTCTCTCGTAAGAGCCACCGATGGGTCCAAACCTTCCTTCCCAGACGGCAGCCCAACAAAGTTCACGCCCGTGAAAAATGTATTCAAATACATTTTGTTCTGGGAATGACAGATGTGAGGCCTGGACCCAGTAGTGAATACAGTCATTTGAAAGCCTATAGCCGGGACTGTCTCTGGTAAGAGTCACCAATGGGTCCAAGCCTTCCTTCCCAGACGGCAGCCCAACAAAGTTCTCGCCCGTGAAAAATGTATTCAAATACATTTTGTTCTGGGAATGACAGATGTGAGGTCTGGACCCAGTAGTGAGTACAGTCGTTTGAAAGCTTATAGCCAGAACTGTCTCCGGTAAGAGTCACCAATGGGTCCAAGCCTTCCTTCCCAGACGGCAGCCCAACAAATTTCCCGCCCGTGAAAAATGTATTCAAATAGATTTTGTTCTGGGAATAACAGTTGTGAGGCCTGGACCCAGCAGTGAGTATAGTCGTTAGAAAGCCTATAGCCAGGACTGTCTTTGGTAAGAGTCACCAATGGGTCCAAGCCTTCCTTCCCAGACGGCAGCCCAACAAAGTTCCCGCCCGTGAAACATGTTTTCAAATACATTTTGTTCTGGAAATGACAGGTGTGAGGCATGTACCCAGTAGTGAGTATAGTCGTTAGAAAGCCCATAGCCAGGACTGTCTCTGGTAAGAGTCACCAATGGGTCGAAGCCTTCCTTCCCAGACGGCAGCTCAACAAAGTTCCCGCTCGTGAAAAATGTATTCAAATACATTTTGTTCTGGGAATGACAGATTTGAGGCCTGAACCCAGTAGTGAGTATAGTCGTTAGAAAGCCTATAGCCAGGACTGTCTCTGGTAAGAGTCACCAATGGGTCCAAGCCTTCCTTCCCAGAAATCAGTCCAACAAAGTTCCCGCCAGTGAAAAATGTATTCAAATATATTTTGTTCTGGGAATGACAGATGTGAGGCCTGGACCCAGTAGCGAATACAGTCATTTGAAAGCCTATAGCCAGGACTGTCTCTGGTAAGAGTCACCAATGGGTCCAAGCCTTCCTTCCCAGACGGCAGCCCAACAAAGTTCTCGCCCGTGAAAAATGTATTCAAATACATTTTGTTCTGGGAATGACAGACGTGAGGCCTGGACCCAGTAGTGAGTAAAGTCGTTAGAAAGCCTATAGCCAGGACTGTCTCTGGTAAGAGTCAACAATGGGTCCAAGCCTTCCTTACCAGACGGCAGCCCAACAAAGTTCCCGCCCGTGAAACATGTTTTCAAATACATTTTGTTCTGGGAATGACAGATTTGAGGCCTAGACCCAGTAGTGAATATAGTCGTTAGAAAGCCTATAGCCAGTACTGTCTCTGGTAAGAGTCACCAACGGGTCGATGCCTTCCTTCCCAGACGGCAGCCCAACAAAATTCCCGCCCGTGAAAAATGTACTCAAATACATTTTGTTCTGGAAATTACAGATGTGAGGCCTGGACCCAATAGTGAGTATAGTCGTTAGAAAGCCTATAGCCAGGACTGTCTTTGGTAAGAGTCACCAATGGGTCCAAGCCTTCCTTTCCAGACGGCAGCCCAACAAAGTTCCCGCCCGTGAAAAATGTATTCAAATATATTTTGTTCTTGAAATGACAGATTTGAGGCCTGAACCCAGTAGTGAGTATAGTCGTTAGAAAGCCTATAGCCAGGACTGTCCCTGGTAAGAGTCACCAATGGGTCCAAGCTTTCCTTCCCAGACGGCAGCCCAACAAAGTTCCCGCCAGTGAAAAATGTATTCAAATAGATTTTGTTCTGGGAATAACAGATGTGAGGCCTGGACCTAGTAGTGAGTATAGTCTTTAGAGAGCCTATAGCCAGAACTGTCTCTGATAAGAGTCACCTATGGGTCCAAGCCTTCCTTCCCAGACGGCAGCCCAACAAAGTTCCCGCCCGTGAAAAATGTATTCAAATACATTTTGTTCTGGGAATGACAGATGTGAGGCCTGGACCCAGTAGTGATTAGAGTCGTTAGAAAGCCTATAGCCAGGACTGTCTCTGGTAAGAGTCACCAATGGGTCCAAGCCTTCCTTCCCAGACGGCAGCCCAACAAAGATTTCGCATGTGAAATATGTATTCAAATACATTTTGTTCTGGGAATGACAGTTTTGAGGCCTGGACCCAGTAGTGAATATAGTCGATAGAAAGTCTATAACCAGGACTGTCTCTGGTAGGAGTCACCAATGGTTCTAAGCCTTCCTTCCCAGACGGCAGCCCAACAAATTTCCCGCCAGTAAAAAATGTATTCAAATATATTTTGTTCTGGGAATGACAGGTGTGAGGCCTGGACCCAGTAGTGAGTATAGTCGTTAGAAAGCCTATAGCCAGAACTGTCTCTGGTAAGACTCACCAATGGGTCCAAGCCTTCCTTCCCAGACGGCAGCCCAACAAAGATTTCGCACGTGAAATATGTATTCAAATACATTTTGTTCTGGGAATGACAGTTTTGAGGCCTGCACCCAGTAGTGAATATAGTCGTTAGAAAGTCTATAACCAGGACTGTCTCTGGTAAGAGTCACCAATGGGTCGATGCCTTCCTTCCCATACGGCAGCCCAACAAAATTCCCGCCCGTGAAAAATGTACTCAAATACATTTTGTTCTGGAAATTACAGATGTTAGGCCTGGACCCAATAGTGAGTATAGTCGTTAGAAAGCATATAGCCAGGACTGTCTCTGGTAAGAGTCACCAATGGGTCCAAGCCTTCCTTTCCAGACGGCAGCCCAACAAAGTTCCCGCCCGTGAAAAATGTATTCAAATACATTTTGTTCTGGAAATGACAGATTTGAGGCCTGAACCCAGTAGTGAGTATAGTCGTTAGAAAGCCTATAGCCAGGACTGTCCCAGGTAAGAGTCGCCAATGGGTCCAAGCCTACCTTCCCAGACGGCAGCCCAACAAAGATTTCGCACGTGAAATATGTATTCAAATACATTTTGTTCTGGGAATGACAGTTTTGAGGCCTGGACCCAGTAGTGAGTATAGTCGTTAGAAAGCTTATAGCCACGACTGTCTCTGGTAAGAGTCACCAATGGGTCCAAGCCTTCCTTCGCAGACGGCAGCCCAACAAAGTTCCCGCCCGTGAAAAATGTATTCAAATACATTTTGTTCTGGGAATGACAGATGTGAAGCCTTGACCCACTAGTAAGTAAGCTCTTTAGAAAGCCTATAGCCAGGACTGTCTCTGGGAAGATTCACCAATGGTTCCAAGCCTTCCTTCCCAGACAGCAGCCCAACAAATTTCCCGCCCGTGAAAAATGTATTCAAATACATTTTGTTCTGGGAATGACAGATTTGAGGCCTGAACCCAGTAGTGAATATAAACGTTAGAAAGTCTATAACCAGGACTGTCTCTGGTGGGAGTCACCAATGGGTCTAAGCCTTCCTTCCCAGATGGCAGCCCAACAAATTTCCTGCCAGTAAAAAATGTATTCAAATATATTTTGTTCTGGGAATGACAGGTGTGAGGCCTGGACCCAGTAGTGAGCATAGTCGATAGAAAGCCTATAGCCAGGACTGTCTCTGGTAAGAGTCACCGATGGGTCCAAGCCTTCCTTCCCAGACGGCTGCCCAACAAAGTTCCCGCCCGTGAAAAATGTATTCAAATACATTTTGTTCTGGGAATGACAGATTTGAGGCCTGAACCCAGTAGTGAGTATAGTCTTAGAAAGCCTATAGCCAGGACTGTCTCTGGTAAGAGTCACCAATGGGTCAAGCCTTCCTTCCCAGACGGCAGCCCAACAAAGTTCCCGCCAGTGAAAAATGTATTCAAATACATTTTGTTCTGGGAATGACAGGTGTGAGGTCTGGACCCAGTAGTGAGTATAGTCGTTAGAAAGCCTATAGCCAGGACTGTCTCTGGTAAGAGTCACCAATCGGTCAAGCCTTCCTTCCCAGACGGCAGTCCGACAAATTTTCCGCCAGTGAAAAAGTATTCAAATACATTTTGTTCTGGGAATGACAGGTGTGAGGCCTTGACCAAGTAGTGAGTATAGTCCTTAGAATGCCTATAGCCAGGGCTGTCTCTGGTAAGAGTCACCAATGGGTCCAAGCCTTCCTTCCCAGACGGCAGTCCGACAAATTTTCCGCCCGTGAAAAATGTATTCAACTAGATTTTGTTCTGGGGATAACAGATGTGAGGCCTGGACCTAGTAGTGAGTATAGTCTTTAGAGAGCCTATAGCCAGAACTGTCTCTGGTAACAGTCACCTATGGGTCCAAGCCTTCCTTCCCAGACGGCAGCCCAACAAATTTCCCGCCTGTGAAAAATGTATTCAAATACATTTTGTTGTGGGAATGACAGATGTGAGGCCTGGACACAGTAGTGATTAGAGTCGTTAGAAAGCCTATAGCCAGGACTGTCTCTGGTAAGAGTCACCAATGGGTGCAAGCCTTCCTTCCCAGACGGCAGCCCAATAAAGATTTCGCACGTGAAATATGTATTCAAATACATTTTGTTCTGGAAATGACAGTTTTGAGGCCTGGACCCAGTAGTGTGTCTAGTCGTTAGAAAGCATATAGCCAGGGCTGTCTCTGGTAAGAGTCACCAATGGGTCCAAGTCTTCCTTCCCAGACGGCAGCCCAACAAAGTTCCCGCCCGTGAAAAATGTATTCAAATACATTTTGTTCTGGGAATGACAGATTTGAGGCCTGAACCCTGTAGTGAATATAGTCGTTAGAAAGTCTATAACCAGGACCGTCTCTGGTAAGAGTCACCAATGGGTCCAATCCTTCCTCCCCAGACGGCAGCCCAACAAATTTCCCGCCCGTGAAAAATGTTTTCAAATACATTTTGTTCTGGGAATGACAGATGTGTGGCCTGGACCCAGTAGTGAGTATAGTCCTTAGGAAGCCCATAACCAGTACTGTCTCTAGTAAGAGTCACCAATGGGTCCAAGCCTTCCTCCCCTGACGGCAGCACGACAAATTCCCCGCCCGTGAAAAATGTATTCAAATACATTTTGTTCTGGGAATGACAGACTTGAGGCCTCGACCCATTAGTGAATATAGTCGTTAGAAAGCCTATAGCCAGGACAGTCTCTGGTAAAAGTCACTAATGGGTCCACGCCTTCCTTCCCTGACGGCAGCCCGACAAATTTCCCGCCCGAGAAAAATGTATTCAAATTGATTTTGTTCTGGCAATGACAGATTTGAGGCCTGGACCCAGTAGTGAGTATAGCCGTTAGAAACCCTATAGACAGGACTGTTTCCGGTAAGAGTCACAAATGGGTCCAAGCCTTCGTTCCCAGACGGCATCCCGTCATATTTCCCGCCCGTGAAAAATGTATTCAAATACATTTTGTTCTGGGAATGACAGATTTGAGGCCTAGACCCATTAGTGAATATAGTCGTTAGAAAGCCTATAGCCAGGACTGTCTCTGGTTAGAGTCACCAATGGGTTCAAGTCTTCCTTCCCAGTCGGCAGCACGACAAATTTCCCGCCCGTGAAAAATGTATTCAAATACATTTTGTTCTGGGAATGACAGATGTGAGGCCTGGACCCAGTAGTGAGTATAGTCTTTAGAAAGCCTATAACCGTGACTGTCTTTGGTAAGAGTCAAAAATGGGTCCAAGCCTTCCTTCCCAGACGGCAGCCCAACAAATTTCCCGCCCGTGAAAAATGTATTCAAATACATTTTGTTCTGTGAATGACAGATTTGAGGCCTGGACCCAGTAGTGAATATAGTCGTTAGAAAGCCTATAGCCAGGACTGTCTCTGGTTAGAGTCACCAATGGGTTCAAGCCTTCCTTCCCAGACGGCAGCCCAACAAATTTCCCGCCCGTGAAAAATGTATTCAAATATATTTTGTTCTGGTAATGACAGACGTGAGGCTTGGAGCCAGTAGTGAGAATAGTCGTTAGAAAGCCTATGGCCAGAACTGTCACTGGTAAGAGTCACTAATGGGTCCAAGCCTTCCTTCCCAGACGGCAGCCTGACAAATTTCCCGCCCGTGAAAAATGTATTCAAATACATTTTCTTCTGGGAATAACAGATGTGAGGCCTGGACCCAGCAGTGAGTATAGTCGTTTGAAAGCCTGCAGCCAGTACTGTCTCTGGTAAGAGTCACCAATGGGTCCAAGCCTTCCTTCCTAGACGGCAGCCCGACAAATTTCCCGCCCGTGAAAAATGTATTCAAATAGATTTTGTTCTGGGAATAACAGATGTGAGGCCTGGACGCAGCAGTGAGTATAGTCGTTTGAAAGCCTATAGCCAGAGCTGCCTCTCGTAAGAGTCACCAATGGCTCCAAGCCTTCCTTCACAGACGGCAGCCCAACAAATTTCCCGCCAGTGAAAAATGTATTCAAATACATTTTGTTCTGGGAATGACAGATGTGAGGCCTCGACCCAGTAGGGAGTATAGTCTTTAGAAAACCTATAAACAGGACTGTCTCTGGTAAGAGTCACCAATGGGTACAAGCCTTCCTTCCCAGACGGCAGCCCAACAAAATTCCCGCCCGCGAAAAATCCAATCAAACACATTTTGTTCTGGAAATGACAGATTTGAGCCCTGGACCCAGTAGTGAGAATAGTCGTTAGAAAGCCTATAGCCAGGACTGTCTCTGGTAAGAGTCACCAATGGGTCCAAGCCTTCCTTCCCAGACGGCAGCCGGACAAAATTCCCGTCCGTGAAAAATGTATTCAAATAGATTTTGTTCTGGGAATAACAGATGTGAGGCCTAGACCCAGTAGTGAAAATAGTCGTTAGAAAGCCTATAGCCAGGACAGCCTCTGGTAAAAGTCTCTAATGGGTCCAAGCCTTCCTTCCCAGACGGCAGCCCGACAAAGTTCCCGCCCGTGAAAAATGTATTCAAATAGATTTTGTTCTGGCAATGACAGATTTGAGGCCTGGACCCAGTAGTGAGTATAGCCGTTAGAAAGTATATAGACAGGACTGTTTCTGGTAAGAGTCACAAATGGGTCCAAGCCTTCCTTCCCAGTCGGCAGCACGACAAATTTCCCGCACGTGAAAAATGTATTCAAATACATTTTGTTCTGGGAATGACAGATTTGAGGCCTAGACCCATTAGTGAATATAGTCGTTAAAAAGCCTATAGCCAGTACTGTCTCTGGTAAGAGTCACTAATGGGTCCAAGCCTTCCTTCCCAGACGGCAGCCCAACAAAGTTCCCTCCCGTGAAAAATATATTCAAATACATTTTGTTCTGGGAATGACAGATTTGAGGCCAAGACCCAGTAGTGAGTATAGTCGTTTGAAAGCCTACAGCCAGTCCTGGCTATGGCTGTCTCTGGTAGGTGTCACCAATGGGTCAAAGCCTTCCTTCCCAGACGGCAGCCCAACAAATTTCCCGCCCGCGAAAAATGTAATCAAATACATTTTGTTATGGCAATGACAGATTTGAGGCCTGGACCCAGTAGTGAGTACAGTCGTTAGAAAGCCTATAGCCAGGACTGTCTCTGGTAAGAGTCACCAATGGGTCCAAGCCTTCGTTCCCAGACGGCAGCCCGTCATATTTCCCGCCCGTGAAAAATGTATTCAAATACATTTTGTTCTGGGAATAACAGATGTGAGGCCTGGACCCAGTAGCGAGTATAGTCGTTTGAAAGCATATAGTCAGGGCTGTCTCTGGTAAGAGTCACCAATGGGTCCAATCCTTCCTCCCCAGACGGCAGCCCAACAAATTTCCCGCCCGTGAAAAATGTTTTCAAATACATTTTGTTCTGGGAATGACAGATGTGTGGCCTGGACCCAGTAGTGAGTATAGTCGTTAGGAAGCCCATAACCAGGACTGTCTCTAGTAAGAGTCACCAATGGGTCCAAGCCTTCCTCCCCAGACGGCAGCCCAACAAATTTGCCGCCCGTGAAAAATGTACTCAAATATATTTTGTTCTGGGAATGACAGATTTGAGGCCTCGACCCATTAGTGAATATAGTCGTTAGAAAGCCTATAGCCAGGACAGTCTCTGGTAAAAGTCACTAATGGGTCCACGCCTTCCTTCCCTGACGGCAGCCCGACAAATTTCCCGCCCGAGAAAAATGTATTCAAATAGATTTTGTTCTGAGAATGACAGATTTGAGGCCTGGACCCAGTAGTGAGTATAGCCGTTAGAAACCCTATAGCCAGTACTGTTTCTGGAAAGAGTCACAAATGGGTCCATGCCTTCCTTCCCAGTCGGCAGCACGACAAATTTCCCGCCCGTGAAAAATGTATTCAAATACATTTTGTTCTGGGAATGACAGATTTGAGGACCAGACCCATTAGTGAATATAGTCGTTAGAAAGCCTATTGCCAGGACTGTCTGTGGTAAGAGTCACCAGTGGGTCCAAGCCTTCCTTCCCAGACTGCAGCCCAACAAAGTTCCCTCCCGTGAAAAATGTATTCAAATACATTTTGTTCTGGGAATGACAGATTTGAGGCGTGGAATCAGTAGTGAATATAGTCATTAGAAAGCCTATAGCCAGGACTGTCTCTAGTTAGAGTCACCGATGGGTTCAAGCCTTCCTTCCCAGACGGCAGCCCAACAAATTTCCCGCCCGTGAAAAATGTATTCAAATACATTTTAATCTGGTAATGACAGACGTGAGGCCTGGACCCAGTAGTGAGAATAGTCGTTAGAAAGCCTATAGCCAGAACTGTCACTGGTAAGAGTCACTAATGGGTCCAAGCCTTCCTTCCCAGACGGCAGCCTGACAAATTTCCCGCCCGTGAAAATTGTATTCAAATACATTCTGTTCTGGGAATAACAGATGTGAGGCCTGGACCCAGTAGTGAGTATAGTCGTTTGAAAGCATGCAGCCAGGACTGTCTCTGGTAAGAGTCACCAATGGGTCCAAGCCTTCCTTCTCAGACTGCAGCCCAACAAATTTCCTTCCCGTGAAAAATGTAATCAAATAAGTTTTGTTCTGGAAATGACAGATTTGAGGCCTAGACTCATTATTGAATATAATCCTTAGAAAGCCTATAGCCAGGACTGTCTCGGGAAAGAGTCACCAATGGGTCCAAGCCTTCCTTCCTAGACGGCAGCCCGACAAATTTCCCGCCCGTGAAAAATGTATTCAAATATATTTTGTTCTGGGAATAACAGATGTGAGGCATTTACCCAGTAGTGAGTACAGTCGTTTGAAAGCCTATAGCCAGGACTGTTTCTGGTAAGAGTCACAAATGGGTCCAAGCCTTCCTTCCCAGTCGGCAGCACAACAAATTTCCCGCCCGTGAAAAATGTATTCAAATACATTTTGTTCTGGGAATGACAGACTTGAGGCCTAGACTCATTAGTGAATATAATCCTTAGAAAGCCTATAGCCAGGACTGTCTCTGGAAAGAGTCACCAATGGGTCCAAGCCTTCCTTCCTAGACGGCAGCCCGACAAATTTCCCGCCCGTGAAAAATGTATTCAAATAGATTTTGTTCTGGGAATAACAGATGTGAGGCTTGGACGCAGCAGTGATTATAGTCGTTTGAAAGCCTATAGCCAGAGCTGTCTCTGGTAAGAGTCACCAATGGCTCCAAGCCTTTCTTCCCAGTCGGCAGCCCAACAAATTTCCCGCCCGTGAAAAATGTATTCAAATACATTTTGTTCTGGGAATGACAGATGTGAGGCGTGGACGCAGCAGTGAGTATAGTCGTTTGAAAGCCTATAGCCAGAGCTGCCTCTGGTAAGAGTCACCAATGGCTCCAAGCCTTCCTTCCCAGACGGCAGCCCAACAAAATTCCCGCCCGCGAAAAATGTAATCAAACACATTTTGTTCTGGAAATGACAGATTTGAGGCCTGGACCCAGTAGTGAGTATAGCCGTTAGAAACCCTATAGCCAGGACTGTTTCTGGTAAGAGTCACAAATGGGTCCAAGCCTTCCTTCCCAGACGGCAGCCCAACAAATTTCCCGCCCGTGAAAAATGTTTTCAAATACATTTTGTTCTGGGAATAACAGATGTGAGGCCTGGACCCATTAGTGAGTATAGTCGTTTGAAAGCCTATAGTCAGGGCTGTCTCTGGTAAGAGTCACCAATGGGTCCAATCCTTCCTCCCCAGACGGCAGCCCAACAAATTTCCCGCCCGTGAAAAATGTTTCCAAATACATTTTGTTCTGGGAATGACAGATGTGTGGCCTGTACCCAGTAGTGAGTATAGTCGTTAGGAAGCCCATAACCAGCACTGTCTCTAGTAAGAGTCACCAATGGGTCCAATCCTTCCTTCCCAGACGGCAGCACGACAAATTCCCCGCCCGTGAAAAATGTATTCAAATACATTTTGTTCTGGGAATGACAGATTTGAGGCCTCGACCCATTAGTGAATATAGTCGTTAGGAAGCCTATAGCCAGGACAGTCTCTGGTAAAAGTCACTAATGGGTACACGCCTTCCTTCCCTGACTGCAGCCCGACAAATTTCCCGCCCGAGAAAAATGTATTCAAATAGATTTTGTTCTGGCAATGACAGATTTGAGGCCTGGAGCCAGTAGTGAGTATAACCGTTAGAAACCCTATAGCCAGTACTGTCTCTGGTAAGAGTCACAAATGGGTCCATGCCTTCCTTCCCAGTCGGCAGCACGACAAATTTCCCGCCCGTGAAAAATGTATTCAAATACATTTTGTTCTGGGAATAACAGATTTGAGGCCTACACCCATTCGCGAATATAGTCGTTAGAAAGCCTATAGCCAGAGCTGTCTCTGGTAAGAGTCACCAATGGGTCCAAGCCTTCCTTCCCAGACTGCAGCCCAACAAAGTTCCCTCCCGTGAAAAATGTATTCAAATACATTTTGTTCTGGGAATGACAGATTTGAGGCGTGGACCCAGTAGTGAATATAGTCGTTAGAAAGCCTATAGCCAGTACTGTCTCTGGTTAGAGTCACCAATGGGTTCAAGCCTTCCTTCCCAGACGGCAGCCCAACAAATTTCCCGCCCGTGAAAAATGTATTCAAATACATTTTGTTCTGGTAATGACAGACGTGAGGCCTGGACCCAGTAGTGAGAATAGTCGTTAGAAAGCCTATAGCCAGAACTGTCACTGGTAAGAGTCACTAATGGGTCCAAGCCTTCCTTCCCAGACGGCAGCCTGACAAATTTCCCGCCCGTGAAAAATGTATTCAAATACATTTTGTTCTGGGAATGACAGATTTGAGGCCTGGACCCAGTAGTGAGTACAGTCGTTAGAAAGCGTGTAACCAGGACTGTCTCTGGTAAGAGTCAACAATGGGCCCAAGCCTTCGTTCCCAGACGGCAGCCCGTCATATTTCCCGCCCGTGAAAAATGTATTCAAATACATTTTGTTCTGGGAATAGCAGACGTGAGGCCTGGACCCAGTAGTGAGTATAGTCGTTTGAAAGCCTGCAGCCAGGACTGTCTCTGGTAAGAGTCACCAATGGGTCCAAGCCTTCCTTCCCAGACGGCAGCCCGACAAATTTCCCGCCCGTGAAAAATGTATTCAAATATATTTTGTTCTGGGAATAACAGATGTGAGTCCTGGACCCAGTAGTGAGTACAGTCGTTTGAAAGCCTATAGCCAGTCCTGGCTATGGCTGTCTCTGGTAGGAGTCACCAATGGGTCTAAGCCTTCCTTCCCAGACGGCAGCCCAACAAATTTCCCGCCCGCGAAAAATGTAATCAAATACATTTTGTTCTGGGAATGACAGATTTGAGGCCTAGACCCAGTAGCGAGTATAGTCGTTAGAAAGCCTATAGCCAGGACTGTCTCTGGTAACAGTCACCAATGGGTCCAAGCCTTCCTTCCCAGACGGCAGCCCGACAAATTTCCCGCCCGTGAAAAATGTATTCAAATATATTTTGTTCTGGGAATAACAGATGTGAGGCCTGGACCCAGTAGTGAGTACAGTCGTTTGAAAGCCTATAGCCAGTCCTGGCTATGACTGTCTCTGGTAGGAGTCACCAATGGGTCTAAGCCTTCCTTCCCAGACGGCAGCCCAACAAATTTCCCGCCCGCGAAAAATGTAATCAAATACATTTTGTTCTGGGAATGACAGATTTGAGGCCTGGACCCAGTAGTGAGTACAGTCCTTAGAAAGCCTATAGCCAGGACTGTCTCTGGTAAGAGTCACCAATGTGTCCAAGCCTTTGTTCCCAGACGGCAGCCCGTCATATTTCTCGCCCGTGAAAAATGTATTCAAATACATTTTGTTCTGGGAATAACAGATGTGAGGCCTGGACCCAGTAGTGAGTATAGTCGTTTGAAAGCCTGCTGCCAGGACTGTCTCTGGTAAGAGTCACCAATGGGTCCAAGCCTTCCTTCCCAGACGGCAGCCCGACAAATTTCCCGCTCGTGAAAAATGTATTCAAATAGATATTGTTCTAGCAATGACAGATTTGACGCCTGGACCCAGTAGTGAGTATAGCCGTTAGAAACCCTATAGGCAGGACTGTTTCTGGTAAGAGTCACAAATGGGTCCAAGCCTTCCTTCCCAGTCGGCAGCACAACAAATTTCCCGCCCGTGAAAAATGTATTCAAATACATTTTGTTCTGGGAATGACAGATTTGAGGCCTAGACTCATTAGTGAATATAATCGTTAGAAAGCCTATAGCCAGGACTGTCTCTGGAAAGAGTCACCAATGGGTCCAGGCCTTCCTTCCTAGACGGCAGCCCGACAAATTTCCCGCCCGTGAAAAATGTATTCAAATAGATTTTGTTCTGGGAATAACAGATGTGAGGCTTGGACGCAGCAGCGAGTATAGTCGTTTGGAAGCCTATAGCCAGAGCTGTCTCTGGTAAGAGTCACCAATGGCTCCAAGCCTTCCTTCCCAGACGGCAGCCCAACAAATTTCCCGCCAGTGAAAAATGTATTCAAATACATTTTGTTCTGGGAATGACAGGTGTGGGGCCTGGACCCAGTAGTGAGTATAGTCGTTAGAAAGCATATAGCCAGGACTGTCTCTGGTAAGAGTCATCAATGGGTCCAAGCCTTCGTTTTCAGACGGCAGCCCGACAAAGTTCCCGCCCGTGAAAAATGTAATCAAATACGTTTTGTTCTGGAAATGACAGATTTGAGGCCTAGACCCAGTAGTGAGTATAGTCGTTAGAAAGCCTATAGCCAGGACTGTCTCTGGTAAGAGTCACCAATGGGTCCAAGCCTTCCTTCCCAGACGGCAGCCGGACAAAATTCCCGTCCGTGAAAAATGTATTCAAATAGATTTTGTTCTGGGAATAACAGATGTGAGGCCTGGAGCCAGTAGTGAAAATAGTCGTTAGAAAGCCTATAGCCAGGACAGTCTCTGGTTTTTTTTTTTTTTTTTTTTTTTTT
>CM055406.1:88605692-88617934 GCA_029228625.1 Pseudolycoriella hygida
AATACATTTTTCACGGGCGGGAAATTTGTCGGGCTGCCGTCTGGGAAGGAAGGCTTGGACTCATTGGTGACTCTTACCAGAGACAGTCCTGGCTATAGACTTTCTAACGACTATACTCACTACTGGGTCCAGGCCTCACATCTGTCATTGCCAGAACAAAATGTATTTGAATACATTTTTCACGGGCGGGAACTTTGTTGGGCTGCCACCTGGGAAGGAAGTCTTGGACCCATTGGTGAGTCTTACCAGAGACAATCCCGGTTATAGACTTTCTAACGACTATGCTCACTACTGGGTCCAGGCCTCACATCTGTCATTGCGAGAACAAAATCTATTTGAATACATTTTTCACGGGCGGGAAATTTGTTGGGCTGCCGTCTGGGAAGGAAGGCTTGGACCCATTGGTGACCCTTACCAGAGACAGTCCTGGCTATAGACTTTCTAACGACTATACTCACTACTGGGTCCAGGCCTCACATCTGTCATTGCCAGAACAAAATCTATTTGAATACATTTTTCACGGGCGGGAAATTTGTCGGACTGTCGTCTGGGAAGGAAGGCTTGGACCCATTGGTGACTCTTACCAAAGACAGTCCTGGCTATAGGCTTTCTAACGACTATATTCACTACTGGCTCCAGGCCTCACATCTGTCATTCCCAGAACAAAATGTATTTGATTACATTTTTCGCCGGCGGGAACTTTGTTGGGATGCCGTCTGGGTAAGAAGGCTTGGACCCATTAGTGACTCTTACCAGAGACAGTCCTGGCTATAGGCTTTCAAGCGACTATACTCACTACTGGGTCCAATCCTCACATCTGTTATTGCCAGAACAAAATCTATTTGAATACATTTTTCATGGCGGGAACTTTGTCGGACTGCCGTCTGGGAAGGAAGGCTTGGACCCATTGGTGACTCTTATCAGAGACAATCCTGGCTATAGGCTTTCTAACGACTATACTCACTACTGGGTCCACGTCACACATCTGTCATTCCCAGAACAAAATATATTTGAAAACATTTTTCACGGGCGGGAAATTTGTTGGGCTGCCGTCTGGGAAGGAAGGCTTGAACCCATTGGTGACTCCTACCAGAGACAGTCCTGGCTATAGGCTTTCTAACGACTGTACTCTCTACTGGGGCCAGGCCTCAAATCTGTCATTCCCAGAACAAAATGTATTTGATTACATTTTTCGCGGGCGGGATCTTTGTTGGGATGCCGTCTGGGAAGGAAGTCTTGGACCCATTGTTCACTCTTACCATAAACAGTCCTGGCTATATGCTTTCAAACGACTATACTCACTACTGGGTCCAGGCCTCAAATCTGTCGTTCCCAGAACAAAATCTATTTGAATACATTTTTCACGGGCGGAATATTTGTCGGGCTGCCGTCTAGGAAGGAAGGCTTGGACCCATTGGTGACTCTTACCAGAGACAGTCCTGGCTATCGGCTTTCTAAAGATTATACTCACTACTGGGTCCAGGCCTCACGTCTGTTATTCCTAGAACAAAATGTATTTGAATACATTTTTCATGGGCGGGAAATTTGTTGGGCTGCCGTCTGGGAAGGAAGGCTTAGACCCATTGATGACTCTTATCAGAGACAGTCCTGGCTATAGGATTTCTAACGACTATACTCACTACTAGGTCCATGCCTCACATCTGTCATTCTCAGAACAAAATGTATTTGAATACATTTTTCACGGGCGGGAACTTTGTTGGGCTGCCGTCTGGGCAGGAAGTCTTGGACTCATTGGTTACTCTTACCAGAGACAGTCCTGGCTATAGGCTTTCTAACGACTATACTCACTACTGGGTACAGGCCTCAAATCTGTCATTCCCAGAACAAAATGTATTTGATTACATTTTTCGCGGGCGGGAACTTTGTTGGGCTGCCGTCTGGGAAGGAAGGCTTGCACCAATTGGTGACTCTTACCAGAGAAAGTCCTGGCTATAGGCTTTCTAACGACTATACTCACTACTGGGTCCAGGCCACACATCTGTCATTCCCAGAACAAAATGTATTTGAAAACATTTTTCACGGGCGGGAACTTTGTTGGGTTGCCTTCTGGGAAGGAAGGCTTGAACCCATTGGTGACTCTTACCAGAGACAGTCCTGGCTATAGGCTTCCTAAAGACTATACCCACTACTGGGTCAAGGGCTCACATCTGTCATTCCCAGAACAAAATGTATTTGATTACATTTTTCGCGGGCGGGAACTTTGTTGGGCTGCCGTCTGTGAAGGAAAGCTTGGACCCATTGGTGACTCTTACCAGAGACAGTCCTGGCTATAGGCTTTCTAACGACTATACTCACTACTGGGTCCAGGCCTAAAATCTGTCATTCCCAGAACAAAATGTATTTGATTACATTTTTCGCGGGCGGGAACTTTGTTGGGCTGCCGTCTGGAAACGAAGGCTTGGACCCATTGGTGACTCTTACCCGAGACAGACCTGGCTATAAGCTTTCTAACGACTATACTCACTACTGGGTCCAGGCCTCACATCTGTCATTCCCAGAACAAAATCTATTTGAATACATTTTTCCCGGGCGGGAACTTTGTTGGGCTGCCGTCTGGGAAGGAAGGCTTGGACCCATTGGTGACTCTTACCAGAGACAGTCCTGGCTATAGACTTTCAAACGACTATGCTCGCTACTGGGTTAAGGCCTCACATCTGTTATTGCGAGAACAAAATCTATTTGAATACATTTTTCACGGGCGGGAACTTTGTTGGGCTGCCGTCTGGGAAGGAAGTTTTGGACCCATTGGTGACTCTTACCAGAGACAGTCCTGGCTATAGACTTTCTAACGACTATACTCACTACTGGGTCCAGGGCTCAAATCTGTCATTACCAGAACAAAATGTATTTGATTACATTTTTCGCGGGCGGGAACTTTGTTGGGCTGCCGTCTGGTAAAGGAAGGCTTGGACCCATTGGTGACTCTTACCAGAGACAGTCCTGGCTATAGGCTTTCTAACGACTATACTCACTACTGGGTCTAGGCCTCAAATCTGTCGTTCCCAGAACAAAATGTATTTGATTACATTTTTCGCAGGCGGGAACTTTGTGGGGCTGCCGTCTGGGAAGGAAGGCTTGGACCGATTGGTGACTCTTACTAGAGACAGTCCTGGTTATAGGCTTTCTAACGACTATACTCACTACTGGGTCCAGGCCTCACATCTGTCATTCCCAGAACAAAATGTATTTGAATACATTTTTCACGGGCGGGAACTCCTGCCACCTCCTATAAATGTGAGCAACGTTAAAAATTTCAATAAATTCAGCGAGCAAATATTGGAATCGGCCAAATCTGCTCAATTCAAAGCAACCTCGAATAACAACTTGAAAATTACAATTCAAAATGAGGACGAATACCGTAAGGTAAAAAACTTACTAGATGAACAATCCGCTAAAGGTGGCGAACTACAAGGTGTAGAGTATCATACCTACCAATTAAAAAGTGAAAAAAATTTCCGAGCAGTGATCGTCTTGTGACGAAACGGAAATAGTTGAAGAACTAATTAAACTAAATCATCAAGCCGTGAAGGCCACCAACATAAAAAACTCTTCTTTGAGGATGGGAAAAAAACTGAGAAAAGATTCCCATTGTTCATAGTTGAACTAAAACAAAACGAAAATAATAAGGAAATTTTCGACATCAAATATCTCCTTCATTGCAAGATCTCTGTAGAACCGCCAATAAAATCGAAAGCAATTCCACAATGCATGAAATGTCAACAACTGGGTCACACAAAAAATTTCTGTAAAAGACCAGCGGTCTGCGTCAAATGTGCAGGGAGTCACCCAACTGCCTCATGCACTAAAAGACCGAATGAAAAAACAAAATGTGCCTTGTGCCATCAGGAAGGGCATACTGCTAACTACAAAGGGTGTTTAGCTTATCAAAAGAAATTGAAGAGTCAACATCAAAAAGTCACATCAACGGTATCACGTCTCCAACAAGGAAAACCGATAACAAGTAAAAAAACCGAAGTCGGTCTATCATATGCGCAAGTAACCAAATCTGACCCTAGTACAGGAATAGATAACAATAAAAATCCACCAATAATTGAGCAGAAACTAAACGATTTAATGAGTATGCTTACTAAAATCAAATCCGATGTTAATGACAACATCGGCATGCTGTCAAAACGTATGGATGAAATCGAATCGAAATTATCGATGCTATCTTCAAACAAAAGCAAAAGTCAAAAGCTCCGAAAATGACTAACTCGTTCCTGCGCATTATTACTTGGAACGCAAATGGGTTAAACGAAAGGACCCAAGAACTGGAAATTTTCCTGCGCACAAACAGCATTAACATTGCACTAATATCTGAAACGCACTTCACTGACAAAAGCCATATAAAAATATCAGGTTTCAACATCTACTGGACTACTCATCCAAACGGAAGGGCCAGAGGTGGATCAGCACTCATTATCAAAAATAATGTCAAGCATTATCAACAAGAGAGTATTCATGAGGAACATATCCACCAAGCAACTATCGTAAACATCCAATTCATCAAACAGGAAGTCAATATAGCAGCAGCGTATTGTCCACCTAGATGTACGCCAACAGAATCTCAATTCATAGAAATCTTTCAAAAATTGGGACCCAAATTCATTATTGGCGGCGATTTCAACACTAAACATACAACATGGGGTTCAAGACTTATAACGCCAGTTAAAGGGAACGGTTTACTAAATGCTATGAGAATCAAAAATTGCGATTATCATTCGGCGAGGAGTCCAACCTATTGGCCAACTGACCCAAAAAAAAATACCAGATCTTCTAGATTTTTTCATCACGAAAGGTATCGCCTCAAACAACATGGAAACAGAAAATATTATAGATCTTACTTCCGATCACACACCAGTTCTGTTATCTCTGAACGCTTCAGTCATACAAAAGAAAAAAAAGCATAATCTTACTACCAAATCCACCGACTGGGAACAATTTAGGAAGATAATAGAAGAGTCAATCAATCTTAAGGTTAGCCTAAAAAATGAATATGAACTTGACTTACATACCGAGGAATTCATTCATTGCCTTACTCCAAGAAGCTGCAAATCAAGCCACCCCTGTACCAAAAGACAGACCTACAAACACAATCAATTGTCCGCTAGAGATAAGAGATCTAATCAAGGAAAGAAGAAAGGCCCGTAGATTGTGGCACCGAACTAGAAATTTAAACGACAAAAAGGACTTCAATAAAGCTAGCAACAAAACCAACAGAATTATCAGAGCATACAAACAGGATTGCTTCGATAAATACCTACATAATTTGGGCCACGGGAAGGCACTCTGGAAAGCAACGAGAAGATTCAAAAGACCGCTCACCCAAGTTCCGCCGATCAAAAACTCCAATGGAAAGTGGATGAGAAACGACAACGATAAAACGGAGTTCTTCGCTCAACACCTTGCTAAGGTGTTCACACCGCACGATGACATTCAGTCGAATGTGGACACAACACCAAACTACCAACCTGATGCAGAGATCAAAAAGTTTACGCCGTATGAAATTGCCAGGGAAATTGACAAAAAACTCAACGCAAAAAAGGTCCCAGGAATAGATGAAATCGCTCCTGGAGCCTTCAAAGAACTACCGAAGAAAGCTATATACATGCTCACATATCTGTTCAATGCCTGCCTGAAATTAAAATACGTTTCAAAGAGCTTTAAAATTGCGCAAGTAATTATGATAAATAAACCAGACAAGCCTCCTGAAAAAGTAGAATCATACAGGCCCATCTCACTCCTACCAACAATATCAAAAATTTTTGAGAGACTTCTGATTAAACGTTTGGAAAAAATGGTACAGATCCCAGACTTCCAATTTGGATTCAGAAATAAACACTCAACTGTGCAGCAAGTTCACCGATTGACAACGACACCGATTGAAAACGAGCATTTGAAAAAGAGGAATACTGCGAAGCGGCCTTCCTAGATGTTTCACAAGCTTTCGACAAAGTGTGGCATGAAGGACTCATTTACAAGCTGAGCAGAATTCTTCCTGCTAACTACTGTCAACTACTTGAATCCTACTTATACGACAGGAAATTCAGAGTAAAAGAACAAGAAACCTACTCCAGGACCTATTCAATACAAGCAGGAGTACCCCAAGGAAGTGTACTTGCCCCGCTCCTATACATAATTTACACAGCAGACATACCAGTTTCAGATAATGTCCTCATTGGCACCTTTGCTGATGATACAGCGATTCTGACCACTGATACCACTCAGCACAAAGCAATAAACAAATTGCAGTTATCTTTGGACAAAATAAATAAGTGGACTAGAGACTGGAAGATAAAACTCAACGAGGATAAATCCAATCACATCACTTTTACGTTGCGTCACGTTAGCAACCACCGTATATCACTGAATGGAAATCACGTTCCGCAACCAGAGTCAGCAAAATATCTAGGCCTACATCTGGACAGCAAAGGCAGTTGGAAGCATCACGTGAGACTGAAAAAACAACAAATGAAGCATAAAACGAGACAAATGTACTGGCTCATCGGTTATCACTCCAAACTGAGCCTCTACTCTAAAAGATTGATCTATAAATCCATCTTCACACCAATCTGGACGTATGACTCCGAACTATGGGGCTTTGCGAAAAAAACAAATACAGAGAAAATACAAACAAGCCAAAATACTTTACTTCGCATGATTACTAATGCATACCGCTTTGTAACAAACAAGGAATTACATAAAGACCTAAAAATCGAATGGGTAGAAGAAGTAATTCGTGCCAACGCCATTAAACACGAAAACAGGCTACTTAATCACACCAATGTGGAAGCTATCCAGTTGTTGGATATAACCGACGAATTGAGGAGACTGAAACGAGTCAAAACAC
Organism: Pseudolycoriella hygida; assembly: GCA_029228625.1. Lineage (NCBI taxonomy): Eukaryota > Metazoa > Arthropoda > Insecta > Diptera > Sciaridae > Pseudolycoriella > Pseudolycoriella hygida. The sequence goes on from CM055406.1 coordinate 88,612,564, forward strand.
ATGAACTAACCTATGGAAGAACATCCTGAAATCTCCGGAGTCTTCGAATGGCAACTTGGGACATGACTATTGAGACGGCCGTCCCGCACGCCTCTTACTGAAGTTATTTCTTCAAAATTTCTTTAGTACAACTCAACTGTAGTAGTAAATTGACAAATTTTGTTAAGATTGTACTATCCATACCGAATAAATGGTGTTTTTGAAAAAAAAAAAAACGGGCGAGAACTTTGTTGGGCTGCCGTCTGGGAAGGAAGGCTTGGACCCATTGGTGACTCTTATCAGAGACAGTCCTGGCTGTAGGCTTTCAAACGACTACACTCACTACTGGGTCCAGGCCTCACATCTGTTATTCCCAGAACAAAATCTATTTGAATACATTTTTCACGGGCGGGAAATTTGTCCGGCTGCCGTCTGGGAAGAAAGGCTTGGACCAATTGGTGACTCTTACCAGAGACAGTCCTGGCTATAGGCTTTCTAACGACTATACTCTCTACTGGATCTAGGCCTCAAATCTGTCATTCCCAGAACAAAATGTATTTGAATACATTTTTCACGGGCGGGAACTTTGTCGGGCTGCCCTCTGGGAACGAAGGCTTGGACACATTGATCACTCTTACCAGAGACAGTCCTGGCTATAGGCTTTCTAACGACTATACTCACTACTGGGTCCAGTCACACATCTGTCATTCCCAGAACAAAATGTATTTGAATACATTTTTCACGGGCGGAAAATTTGTCGGGCTGCCGTCTGGGAAGGAAGGCTTGGACCCATTGGTGACTCTTACCAGAGACAGTCCTGGCTATAGGCTTTCTAACGACTATACTCACTACTGGGTCCAGGCCCCACACCTGTCATTCCCAGAACAAAATGTATTTGAATACATTTTTCACTGGCGGGAAATTTGTTGGGCTGCCTCTGGGAAGGAAGGCTTGGACCCATTGGTGACTCTTACCAGAGACAGTCCTGGCTATAGGCTTTCTAACGACTATACTCACTACTGGGTCCAGGCCTCACATCTGTCATTCCCAGAACAAAATGTATTTGAATACATTTTTCACGGGCGGGAAATTTGTTGGGCTGCCGTCTGGGAAGGAAGGCTTGGACCCATTGGTGACTCTTACCAGAGACAGTCCTGGTTATAGGCTTTCTAACGACTATAATCACTACTGGGTCCAGGCCTCAATCTGTCATTCCCAGAACAAAATGTATTTGAATACATTTTTCACGGGCGGGAAATTTGTTGGGCTGCCGTCTGGGAAGGAAGGCTTGGACCCATGGTGACTCTTACCAGAGACAGTCCTGGCTATAGGCTTTCTAACGACTATACTCACTACTGGGTCCAGGCCTCACATCTGTCATTCCCAGAACAAAATCTATTTGAATACATTTTTCACGGGCAGGAACTTTGTCGGGCTGCCGTCTGGAAAGGAAGGCTTGGACCCATTGGTGACTCTTACTAGAGACAGTCCTGGCTATAGGCTTTCTAACGACTATACTCACTACTGGGTTCAGGCCTCACATCTGTCATTCCCAGAACAAAATGTATTTGAATACATTTTTCACGGGCGGGAACTTTGTTGGGCTTACGTCTGGGAAGGAAGGCTTGGACCCATTGGTTACTCTTACCAGAGACAGTCCTGGCTATAGGCTTTCAAACGACTATACTCACTACTGGGTGGGTGTCAAATGGTGTGTTATGCGCAATATAGTACTCCTTATGTACCTTAGCCTCTGTCCACCTACTCCTACATCCTACCTACCCGTGGTGACACCTGTTATAGTGAGCAACCCCATGAACGATCAGGTAACCAACCCTGGTGTAGTAGTGTGGGTCACTCAGCTGAAGGATGAGGGGGGCTGTCTTCGGGTAGTACCTAGACGCTACGTTTAGAGAGGGTCGAAGACAGCTAGGCGCTATTAAGATGGGATGGCGACTTAGCATGGTGGCGGAGGATCTCAACGGTAAGAGACAACGGCAGCATGCACAGTCCTAGTCAGATGGACTACCATCAACCAACAAACACGGATGGAGTGCTACGGGCACATTAAGGCCAACGTCAGTAAGGTCTTAATTATGGCATACTGGCAAAGCATCAAACACGGACAATGAATTTGGATAAATGGTTGTGATGAGTAGGCAAGGGCTGACAACTATTGTATTCCACTACCTTACTAAGGAAGGGTGACACTTTCACGAAACGGCTAGTGGGCTAATACCATGGTTGCCCCCGTCCCGGTAAAACCTTGGCAGGCCTCCAAGTACGTTCGAAAGGTCGTCCTGTGAAAATAGGAGGTGTAGGCTCAGATGAACATTCCTGACTAATACCGATCTGGCTCTGAATACGGTGCCTCATGAAGGATCGTATCAACCCTAGCATGCCTCACTGCTTGCATAGGTAACCATGGGATCATGAAGGTAACTACACTACGAGATGGAGATAGCGGCTTGGAGGGGGACTCAACAAAATGAAAGAAATGAATAAGAATGACAGCAAAAATCAGCAGACAAAATCAGAGGATCAGCGGATAAATCAATCGGAGGTTAAGATACACGACGTGTTCGCAAGAAGCGCGAAAAAATGCGCTTCAGACCAGCGATACCGGCGAATCGAAGATGACAAAATTGGAGCAAGCCAAAAGAATGGTGAAAGAGTTGCATGAATTTATTCAAGATAAGAATAACGTGCATAAGGACATAAAGAGGATGGTGGTCAATATTAGGGCCTGCTTAAATGATGTGAAACGGGAAACAGCTGACAAGAAGGAGAAAACAGACGGAGATGCCGAAGTGCTAGCTACCCCACTCTCCTCAAAGAGAAAACAAACGCCGGAGGTTACGCCCACAGCAACAAACGCGGCGCAAAGGAGCAAAAAAGACAAGAAAAATAACGAAAGGACCACAAGGAGACCAGATACACAAACACCGAAGCCTAGTCTTAATGAGTGGAGAGAGGTGAGAAACAAAAAGAAGGAGAAAAAAAAGAGAAGCCGAAGCTAAAAAGACTGAGACCGAAGGCTGATGCTCTGATAGTGGCGGCGGAAGAAGGAACAACGTACGCTGAAAAACTCAAAAAAATAAAGGACGTTCAAGCTCTCAAGGACCTGGGCGAAAACGTCTCGAGAATAAGACGAACGCAGAAGGGTGAAATGTTGTTTGAACTTAAGAAGGGCCCAGAGATTAAAAGTGCAGATTATAAAGATCTAGTCAAGAGATCACTGGGCGAGTCAGCAAAAGTGAGAGCGGTGTCCCACATGCCCACGATCGAATGTAGATATATGGGCGAGATCACGACAAGCGAAGACCTTCGAAAAGCTCTGAAAGAGCAAGGTAATATAAATGACGAGATAGAGTCAATGACGATCCGTATGAGGAAAGCGAGAGACGAACTCCAAACGGCGGAAATAAAACTCCCGGTGGACGCAGCGATAAAGATTTTGAAAATCGGAAAGGTAAAGGTGGGCTGGACCGTATAAGGGTAACCCAGCAGTTAGAAAGGTGCTTCAAGTGCATGAATTTTGGACACCAGGCAAGGAATTGTAGGGGAGAGGATAGATCCAACCTGTGCAGGAGATGTGGGGGAGAGAACCACCTAGCCAAAGATTGCACGAACCCGCCGAGATGTCTGCTGTGTACGTCAGAAAATGACCACGTGACTGGTGGAGCGAAATGTCCAGTCTTTAAACAGGCGCTTAAATCTAAAACAGGACAAGAATGGAAGTGATACAAATAAATCTAAATCATTGTGACATAGCACAACAACTTCTGTGGCAAGCCTCATCGGAACAAAAATGTGACGTAGCGATTATTTCAGAAGCGTACCGTGTATATAGAAACAACGGTAAATGGGCTGCTGACAGAGCCGAGATGGCCGCAATATTGACAACGGGCAAGTACCCCATACAAGAAGTTGTATCAGACGCTCACGAAGGATTCGTGATAGCGAAAATTGATGGAGTGTATATTGCCAGCTGCTATGCACCACCAAGATGGACGATTCTGCCGTTTGAACGAATGTTAGATTTACTCACAGGAGAACTGACGGGACTCAACCCAGTTCATATTGGAGGTGATTTTAACGCATGGGCAGTTGAGTGGGGTAGTAGATTCACAAATGATAGAGGCATCAGTCTGCAAGAAGCGCTAGCTAGATTAAATGTGGTTCTGGCAAACGTGGGAAATGCAACTACATTCCGCAAGAATGGGCGAGAGTCGATTATTGACGTGACATTCTGCAGTCCAGTACTAGTTCCAAGTCTGAACTGGAGAGTCGACGAAAGTTACACACACAGCGATCACCAGGCATTGAGGTACACCGTGAAAAAGTGTACAGAGGCAACAAGACAGATGACTCATAGAAGAGAGCGAAGATGGAGAACCGAAAATTTCGATCAAGAAGTTTTTAAGGAATATCTCCAATCAAAGACGATCACGAAGAGAAATCTGCAGAAGAATTGACGAAAGAAATGGTGAATGCATGTGACGCGGCGATGCCAAGAAGGATGGAACCGAGGAATGGGCGAAAACCGGCATTTTGGTGGAACGACGAAATAAGACTTTTGCGAACAACTTGTCTTAAGACAAGAAGGAGGATGCAAAGGGCCAGAAGCGAGAATGTTAGAATAGAGAGGTCCGAAGAACATCGTAATGCAAAACTAGCACTGAAGCGAGCAATCCGGGCGAGTAAGAGGGATTGTTGGAAGAAACTGTGCCAAGAGGCAGACACGAACCCGTGGGGCAAAGTGTTCAGAACAGTAATGACGATGATGAAAGGTACATTGGGGCCAAAAGAAAAGTGCCCGGAGAGGCTAGGTGTCATAGTGAGAGAGCTCTTCCCACAGCACGAACAGATCACATGGCCGCAAACTCCTTATGACGATGAAGCGGAAGACAGACTTGAACGGTCGATCACTGTAGAAGAGATCCAGATGGCTGCACAAAAGCCAAAAATAACAAAGCGCCAGGACCAGATGGAATCCCCAATATAGCTCTGAAGACAGCAGCATGCGCAAAGCCTAACATGCTCAGATTGACAATGCAGAAGTGCCTCGACGACGGATATTTTCCTCAAATATGGAAGAAACAGAAGCTGGTCTTAGTACCAAAACCAGGGAAACCGCCAGACAAGCCATCATCATATAGACCTATATGCTTGTTGGATGGATTGGGAAAAATGCTAGAAACCGCGATCCTGAATAGACTAAGAAAACACACGGAGGGCGAGCACGGACTGTCGGACGAACAATTCGGATTTCGAAAAGGGAGATCGGCGATTGAGGCCACTAGAAAAGTCATAGAGACCACCGACAAGGCGCGTAAGCAAAAAATACGGGGTAACCGCTTCTGTGCTATAACGACGATAGACGTTAGAA
>CM055406.1:88656531-88671216 GCA_029228625.1 Pseudolycoriella hygida
TTTCGCACGTGTAGTCCACATGGCTATTAAAATTTCTGCGGTTGTCCAGCACAACTCCAAGGTATTTTAATTGGCGAGTGGATGTTATTTCTTCCCCGTCAATGTTCAAAATGATTCGTTCGGTTTTTCTGCAGTTACTTACTAGCATGATCTCAGTTTTTTGGTGGGCCAGCCTCAGCCCCGCCGTTGTCATCCAGTTTTCGACAGTTTCTAGCGTCTCCATCGTAACCACCTCTACCTCCAAGTCGTCGGCAAAAGCAATCGTCTTAGCACATCTTGGCAGTTTCAGCCTCAGCGCTGTGTCATACATAACATTCCACAGCGTTGGTCCTAATATGGATCCCTGTGGTACTTCAGCTGTGATGTCGACTGTCTTTTCCCTTCATTAGTATCGTACGTCAGTACTCGTCGCTCGAAATAGCTTTTCAGTATCCTACAGAGGTAATCGGGGACTCTCACGACATCTCTCATGACATGTAGCGCCTTGGCTATCTCTATCCAGCTTGCGCTATTAAAGGCATTTCTAACGTCTATCGTCGTTATAGCACAGAAGCGGTTACCCCGTATTTTTTGCTTCCGCGCCTTGTCGGTGGTCTCTATGACTTTTTTAATGGCCTCAATCGCCGATCTCCCTTTTCGAAATCCGAATTGTTCGTCCGACAGTCCGTGCTCGCCCTCCGTGTGTTTTCTTAGTCTATTCAGGATCGCGGTTTCCAGCATTTTTCCCAACCCGTCCAACAAGCATATAGGTCTATATGATGATGGCTTGTCTGGCGGTTTCCCTGGTTTTGGTATTAAGACCAGCTTCTGTTTCTTCCATATTTGAGGAAAATATCCGTCGTCGAGGCACTTCTGCATTGTCAATCTGAGCATGTTAGGCTTTGCGCATGCTGCTGTCTTCAGAGCTATATTGGGGATTCCATCTGGTCCTGGCGCTTTGTTATTTTTTGGCTTTTGTGCAGCCATCTGGATCTCTTCTACAGTGATCGACCGTTCAAGTCTGTCTTCCGCTTCATCGTCATAAGGAGTTTGCGGCCATGTGATCTGTTCGTGCTGTGGGAAGAGCTCTCTCACTATGACACCTAGCCTATCCGGGCACTTTTCTTTTGGCCCCAATGTACCTTTCATCATCGTCATTACTGTTCTGAACACTTTGCCCCACGGGTTCGTGTCTGCCTCTTGGCACAGTTTCTTCCAACAATCCCTCTTACTCGCCCGGATTGCTCGCTTCAGTGCTAGTTTTGCATTACGATGTTCTTCGGACCTCTCTATTCTAACATTCTCGTTTCTGGCCCTTTGCATCCTCCTTCTTGTCTTAAAACAAGTTGTTCGCAAAAGTCTTATTTCGTCGTTCCACCAAAATGCCGGTTTTCGCCCATTCCTCGGTTCCATCCTTCTTGGCATCGCCGCGTCACATGCATTCACCATTTCTTTCGTCAATTCTTCTGCAGATTTCTCTTCGTGATCGTCTTTTGATTGGAGATATTCCTTAAAAACTTCTTGATCGAAATTTCCGGTTCTCCATCTTCGCTCTCTTCTATGAGTCATCTGTCTTGTTGCCTCTGTACACTTTTTCACGGTGTACCTCAATGCCTGGTGATCGCTGTGTGTGTAACTTTCGTCGACTCTCCAGTTCAGACTTGGAACTAGTACTGGACTGCAGAATGTCACGTCAATAATCGACTCTCGCCCATTCTTGCGGAATGTAGTTGCATTTCCCACGTTTGCCAGAACCACATTTAATCTAGCTAGCGCTTCTTGCAGACTGAAGCCTCTATCATTTGTGAATCTACTACCCCACTCAACTGCCCATGCGTTAAAATCACCTCCAATATGAACTGGGTTGAGTCCCGTCAGTTCTCCTGTGAGTAAATCTAACATTCGTTCAAACTGCAGAATCGTCCATCTTGGTGGTGCATAGCAGCTGGCAATATACACTCCATCAATTTTCGCTATCACGAATCCTTCGTGAGCGTCTGATACAACTTCTTGTATGGGGTACTTGCCCGTTGTCAATATTGCGGCCATCTCGGCTCTGTCAGCAGCCCATTTACCGTTGTTTCTATATACACGGTACGGTTCTGAAATAATCGCTACGTCACATTTTTGTTCCGCTGAGGCTTGCCACAGAAGTTGTTGTGCCATGTCACAATGATTTAGATTTATTTGTATCACTTCCATTCTTGTCCTGTTTTAGATTTAAGCGCCTGTTTAAAGACTGGACATCTCGCTCCACCAGTCACGTGGTCATTTTCTGACGTACACAGCAGACATTTCGGCGGGTTCGTGCAATCTTTGGCTAGGTGGTTCTCTCCCCCACATCTCCTGCACAGGTTGGATCTATCCTCTCCCCTACAATTCCTTGCCTGGTGTCCAAAATTCATGCACTTGAAGCACCTTTCTAACTGCTGGGTTACCCTTATCGGGCATACGGTCCAGCCCACCTTTACCTTTCCGATTTTCAAAATCTTTATCGCTGCGTCCACCGGGAGTTTTATTTCCGCCGTTTGGAGTTCGTCTCTCGCTTTCCTCATACGGATCGTCATTGGCTCTATCTCGTCATTTATATTACCTTGCTCTTTCAGAGCTTTTCGAAGGTCTTCGCTTGTCGTGATCTCGTCCATATATCTACATTCGTGATCTCTTGACTAGATCTTTATAATCTGCACTTTTAATCTCTGGGCCCTTCTTAAGTTCAAACAACATTTCACCCTTCTGCGTTCGTCTTATTCTCGAGACGTTTTCGCCCAGGTCCTTGAGAGTTTGGTCGTCCTTTATTTTTTTGAGGATTTCAGCGTACGTTGTTCCTTCTTCCGCCGCCACTATCAGAGCATCAGCCTTCGGTCTCAGTCTTTTAAGCTTCGGCTTCTCTTTTTTTTTCTCCTTCTTTTTGTTTCTCACCTCTCTCCACTCATTAGGACTAGGCTTCGGTGTTTGTGTATCTGGTCTCCTTGTGGTCCTTTCGTTATTTTTCTTGTCTTTTTTGCTCCTTTTCGCCGCGTTTGTTGCTGTGGGCGTAACCTCCGGCGTTTGTTTCCTCTTTGAGGAGAGTGGGGTAGCTAGCACTTCGGCATCTCCGTCTGTTTTCTCCTTCTTGTCAGCTGTTTCCCGTTTCACATCATTTAAGCAGGCCCTAATATTGACCACCATCCTCTTTATGTCCTTATGCACGTTATTCTTATCTTGAATAAATTCATGCAACTCTTTCACCATTCTTTTGGCTTGCTCCAATTTTGTCATCTTCGATTCGCCGGTATCGCTGGTCTGAAGCGCATTTGTTCTTTCCTCGCTTGTTCTCACGGGCGACCTCGTTATCTTCGCGCTTCTTGCGAACACGTCGTATATCTTAACCTCCGATTGATTTATCCGCTGATCCTCTGATTTTGTCTGCTGATTTTTGCTGTCATTCTTATTCATTTCTTCCATTTTGTTGAGTCCCCCCTCCAAACCGCTATCTCCATCTCGTAGTGTAGTTACCTTCATGATCCCATGGTTACCTATGCAAGCAGTGAGGCCATGCTAGGGTTGATACGATCCTTCATGGGGCACCGTATTCAGAGCCAGATCGGTATTAGTCAGGAATGTTCATCTGAGCCTACACCTCCTATTTTCACAGGACGAGCTTTCGAACGTACTTGGAGGCCTGCCAAGGTTTTACCGGGACGGGGGCAACCATGGTATTAGCCCACTAGCCGTTTCGTGAAAGTGTCACCCTTCCTTAGTAAGGTAGTGGAATACAATAGTTGTCAGCCCTTGCCTACTCATCACAACCATTTAACCAAATTCATTGTCCGTGTTTGATGCTTTGCCAGTATGCCATAATTAAGACCTCACTGGCGTTGGCCTTAATGTGCCCGTAGCACTACATCCGTGTTTGTGGGTTGATGGTAGTCCATCTGACTAGGACTGTGCATGCTGCCGTTGTCTCTTACCGTTGAGATCCTCCGCCACCATGCTAAGTCGCCATCCCATCTTAATAGCGCCTAGCTGTCTTCGACCCTCTCTAACCGTAGCGTCTAGGTACTACCCGAAGACAGCCCCCCTCATCCTTCAGATGAGTGACCCACACTACTATACCAGGGTTGGTTACCTGATCGTTCATGGGGTTGCTCACTATAGCAGGTGTAACCACGGGTAGGTAGGATGTAGGAGTAGGTGGTACATAAGGAGTACTATATTGCGCATAACACACCATTTGACACCCCCTATAGCCAGGACTGTCTCTGGTAAGAGTCACCAATGAGTCCAAGCCTTCCTTCCCAGACGGCAGCCCAACAAATTTCTCGCCCGTGAAAAATGTATTCAAATACAGTTTGTTCTGGGAATGACAGATTTGAGGCCTAGACCCAATAGTGAATATAGTCGTTAGAAAGCCTATAGCCAGGACTGTCTCTGGTAAGAGTCACCAATGGATCCAAGCCTTCCTTTCCAGACGGCAGCCCGACAAATTTCCCGCCCGTGAAAAATGTATTCAAATACATTTTGTTCTGGGAATGACATATTTGAGGCCTGAACCCAGTAGTAAGTATAGTCTTTAGAAAGCCTATAGCCAGAACTGTCTCCGGTAAGAGTCACCAATGGGTCCAAGCCTTCCTTCCCAGACGGCAGCCCAACAAAGTTCCCGCCCGTGAAAAATGTATTCAAATACATTTTGTTCTGGGAATGACAGATGTGAGGCCTGGACCCAGTAGTAAGTACAGTCGTTTGAAAGCCTATACCCAGAACTGTCTCTGGTAAGAGTCACCAATGGGTCCAAGCCTTCCTTCCCAGACGGCAGCCCAACAAATTTCTCGCCCGTGAAAAATGTATTCAAATACATTTTGTTCTGGGAATGACAGACGTGAGGCCTGGACCCAGTAGTGAGTAACGTCGTCAGAAAGCTTATAGCCAGGACTGTCTCTGGTAAGAGTCACCAATGGATCCAAGCCTTCCTTTCCAGACGGCAGCCCGACAAATTTCCCGCCCGTGAAAAATGAATGCAAATAGATTTTGTTCTGTTAATGACAGATTTGAGGCCTGGACCCAGTAGTGAGTACAGTCGTTAGAAAGCCTATAGCCAGGACTGTCTCTGGTAAGAGTCACCAATGGGTCCAAGCTTCCTTCCCAGACGGCAGTCCGACAAATTTTCCGCCCGTGAAAAATGTATTCAAATAGATTTTGTTCTGGGAATAACAGATGTGAGGCCTGGACCCAGTAGTGAGTATAGTCGTTAGAAAGCTATAGCCAGGACTGTCTCTGGTAAGAGCACCAATGGGTCCAAGCCTTCCTTCCCAGACGGCAGCCCAACAAAGTTCCCGCCCGTGAAAAATGTATTCAAATACATTTTGTTCTGGGAATGACAGGTGTGAGGCCTGGACCCAAGTAGTGAGTATAGTCTTAGAAAGCCTATAGCCAGGACTGTCTCTGGTAAGAGTCACCAATGGGTCGAAGCCTTCCTTCCCAGACGGCAGCCCAACAAAGTTCCCGCCCGTGAAAAATGTATTCAAATACATTTTGTTCTGGAATGACAGATTGAGGCCTGACCCAGTAGTGAGTATAGTCGTTAGAAAGCCTAAGCCAGGACTGTCTCTGGTAAGAGTCACCAATGGGTCCAAGCCTTCCTTCCCAGACGGCAGCCAACAAAGTTCCCGCCCGTGAAAAATGTATTCAAATACATTTTGTTCTGGGAATGACAGATTTGAGGCCTGAACCCAGTAGTGAGTATAGTCGTTAGAAAGCCTATAGCCAGGACTGTCTCTGGTAAGAGTCACCAATGGGTCCAAGCCTTCCTTCCCAGACGGCAGCCCAACAAATTTCCCGCCCGTGAAAAATGTATTCAAATACATTTTGTTCTGGGAATGACAGATGTGAGGCCTGGACCCAGTAGTGAGTATAGTCGTTTGAAAGCCTATAGCCAGGAACTGTCTCTGGTAAGAGTCACCAATGGGTCCAAGCCTTCCTTCCCAGACGGCAGCCCAACAAATTCCCGCCCGTGAAAAATGTATTCAAATATATTTTGTTCTGGGAATGACAGACGTGAGGCCTGGACCCAGTAGTGAGTATAGTCGTTAGAAAGCCTATAGCCAGGACTGTCTCTGGTAAGAGTCACCAATGGGTCCAAGCCTTCCTTCCCAGACGGCAGCCCAACAAATTTCTCGCCAGTAAAAAATGTATTCAAATATATTTTGTTCTGGGAATGACAGGTGTGAGGCCTGGACCCAGTAGTGAGTATAGTCGATAGAAAGCCTATAGCCAGGACTGTCTCTGGTTTTTTTTTTTTTTTTCTAAGGGTGAGGAACCTTCATAGGCGCCTGGTCGTTTGACGACCCAGGTAGTGTTGGATTCCATCTTTCGATGACCTACCAACTAAAACCTCCTTCCTTATTCTCCATGCTCTAGTCTGTGCTTACGCACTTACTCTCTCAGCAGCTCTTCGTTGCTCCTCTCTCCATTCATTTTGTTGCTTCCTCATTATCTTCGCAACCACGTCATCTGCCACTTTCCACACCTCCTCATCGCGACACATCTCTGACACTATGTTATCGGCACTCATATCTGACCTGCTCGCAGCTATCAGCGCACATCGCTCCTGTTCGAAACGGGGGCAGGCGAACATCACGTGCTCCGCCGTTTCCTCCTCGTTACGACATGACGTGCAGAAGGGTGACTCTGCGAATCCACACCTATGCAGGTACTTTCTGAAGCACCCATGACCCGACAGGAACTGAGTCAAATGGAAATTTACCTCTCCGTGCTTCCTTTCTATCCATGTGGTTACGTTCGGAATGAGCCTATGGGTCCACCTTCCTTTGTCCGTGGAGTCCCACTCCCGCTGCCATTGTCTCAGTGAGTTTACTCTTAATCGCGACCTGACTTCTTTTCTGTTTTGGCCGTCAATTTCCTTCAGTCTGTGGCATTCACTATCTTCTATCAGCGTTATGCATATTGGCATCATTCCGGCTATTACACACACCGCTTCCAGGGAGATCGTTCGGTATGCGCTAGCTACCCTTATGCTTGCCAATCTATGAGCTTTGTTCAATCTCCTCCGGTTCCTCTTCGTGTCCAGCGCCTTTATCCACGCTGGTGCCGCGTATCGCAACATCGATAGGGTAACGCTTGCTTGAAGCCTCCTTATACTGCTGCGCGGTGCAAACCTATTCGGCATCATCCTAGCCAGTGCTGCGTTGGCTTTCATTGCCTTTTCGCACGCGTAATCCACATGGCTATTGAATTTTCTGCGGACATCCAGCATGACTCCGAGCTATTTCAATTGTCGAGTGGATGTGACTTCATTGCCTTCGATGTTCAGAACAATCTGTCCAGTCTTTCTGCAATTACTAACTAGCATGATCTCTGTTTTTAGGTGAGCCAGCTTGAGCTTTGCCTTTGTCATCCAGCTTTCGACTGTTTCGAATACCTCTATCGTGACCACTTCCACCTCCAACTTTGACGTTCCGGACACCGTGAGGATCAGGTCGTCGGCAAAAGCAATCGTCGTTGCACATCTTGGCAGTGTCAATCGTAACGCCGCGTCATACATTGCATTCCACAGCGTTGGTCCCAATATGGATCCCTGAGGTACTCCAGCCGTGATGTCTACCATCTTTTGTCCCTCCGTGGTATCGTACGTTAGCACTCGTCGTTCGAAGTAGCTTTTAATTATCATGCAGAGGTAATCGGGAACTCTCATGGCATGTAACGCCTTAGCTATCTCCCTCCAGCTTGTGTTATTAAAAGCATTTTTTTTTCGTTCCCGCCTTGTCGGCAATCTCCATCACTTTCTTTATGGCGTCAATCGTCGATCTCCCTTTTCGAAATCCGAATTGGTCGTCTGACAGTCCGCGTTCGCCCTCTGTGTATTTCTTTAGTCTGTTCAGGATTATAGCCTCAAACAGTTTTCCCATTCCATCTAGCAAGCACACAGGTCTGTATGATGATGGCTTACCTGGCGGCTTCCTTGGTTTTGGTATTAGGACCAGCTTTTGTTTTTTCCAGCTATCAGGAAAATGTCCATCGTCAAGGCACTTCTGCATCGTCAGTCTAAACATGTTCGGCTTCGTAGATGTTGTCGTCTTTATAGCTATATTGGGAATCCCATCCGGTCCTGGCGCCTTGTTATTTTTGGTCTTTTTGGCAGCCATCTGTATCTCTTCTATAGTGAACGATCGTTCTTGTCTATCTTCAGTCTCCTGGTCATAAGGAGTTTGCGGCCATGGGACCTGTTCATGCTGTGGGAATAGCCCTCTCACTATGGCGCCTAGCTTCTCAGGACAACTTTCTTTTGGCACCGATGAGCCTCTAATCAGCGCCATCGCAATCTTGTACACTTTGCCCCACGGGTTCGCATCAGCGTCCTGGCACAGCTTCTTAAGACAAAGTTTCCTGCTATCCCGGATTGCCCGTTTTAATTCTAATTTTGCCTTTCGATGTTCGTCATGCCTCGCCGCCCGTACCGCACCGTCCTTTTTGACCCTCTGCATCCTCCTTCTTGTCTTAAAACAGTCCGCGCGCAAGAGTCTTATTTTTTCGTTCCACCAATATGCTTGTTTTCGTCCTTTCTTCGGCTCTATCCTACTTGGCATCGCCGCGTCACATGCAAGCACCATGGTTTTCGTCAATTCACCTACCGATTTCTCTTCGTGTTCGTCTTCTGCTTGGAGGTATTCCTTAAAAACTTCCTCGTCGAATTTTCCCGTCTTCCATCTTCTCTCTTTTTCATGAGTCGTCTGTCTTACCGACACCGCGCCCTTCTTTACGATATACCTCAGTGCCTGATGGTCGCTATATGTGTACCCTTCATCCACTCTCCAATTCAGACTGGGCACTAGTGCTGGACAGGACTGTCTCTGGTAAGAGTCACCGATGGGTCCAAGCCTTCCTTCCCAGACGGCAGCCCAACAAAGTTCCCGCCCGTGAAAAATGTATTCAAATACATTTTGTTCTGGGAATGACAGATTTGAGGCCTGAACCCAGTAGTGAGTATAGTCGTTAGAAAGCATATAGCCAGGACTGTCTCTGGTAAGAGTCACCAATGGGTCCAAGCCTTCCTTCCCAGACGGCAGCCCAACAAAGTTCCCGCCAGTGAAAAATGTATTCAAATATATTTTGTTCTGGGAATGACAGGTGTGAGGTCTGGACCCAGTAGTGAGTATAGTCGTTAGAAAGCCTATAGCCAGAACTGTCTCTGGTAAGAGTCACCAATGGCTCCAAGCCTTCCTTTCCAGACGGCAGTCCGACAAATTTTCCGCCCGTGAAAAATGTATTCAAATAGATTTTGTTCTGGGAATAACAGATGTGAGGCCTGAACCCAGTAGTGAGTATAGTCGTTGGAGAGCCTATAGCGAGGACTGTCTCTGGTAAGAGTCAACATTGGGTCCAAGCCTTCCTTTCCAGACGGCAGTCCGACAAATTTTCCGCCCGTGAAAAATGTATTCAAATACATTTTGTTCTGGGAATGACAGGTGTGAGGCCTGGACCAAGCAGCGAGTATAGTCGTTAGAAAGCCTATAGCCAGGACTGTCTCTGGTAAGAGTCACCAATGGGTCGAAGCCTTCCTTTCCAGACGGCAGCCCAACAAATTTTCCGCACGTGAAATATGTATTCAAATACATTTTGTTCTGGGAATGACAGTTTTGAGGCCTGGACCCAGTAGTGAGTATAGTCGTTAGAAAGCCTATAGCCAGGACTGTCTCTGGTAAGAGTCACCAATGGGTGCAAGCCTTCCTTCCCAGACGGCAGCCCAACAAAGTTCCGGCCAGTGAAAAATGTATTCAAATACATTTTGTTCTGAGAATGACAGGTGTGAGGCCTGGACCCATTAGTGGGAATAGTCGTTTGAAAGCCTATAGCCAAGTAGTGAGTATAGTCGTTAGAAAGCCTATAGCCAGGACTGTCTCTGGTAAGAGTCACTAATGGGTCGAAGCCTTCCTTTCCAGACGGCAGCCCAACAAAGTTCCCGCCCGTGAAAAATGTATTTAAATACATTTTGTTCTGGAAATTACAGATGTGAGGCCTGTACTCAATAGTGAGTATAGTCGTTAGAAAGCCTATAGCCAGGACTGTCTCTGGTATGAGTCACCAATGGGTCCAAACCTTCCTTCCCAGACGGCAGTCCGACAAATTTTCCGCCCGTGAAAAATGTATTCAAATAGATTTTGTTCTGGGAATAACAGATGTGAGGCCTGGACCCAGTAGAGAGTATAGTCGTTAGAGAGCCTATAGCCAGGACTGTCTCTGGTAAGAGTCACCAATGGGTACAAGCCTTCCTTTCCAGACGGCAGCCCGACAAAGTTGCCGCGCGTGAAAAATGTATTCAAATAGATTTTGTTCTGGGAATAACAGATGTGAGGCATGGACCCAGTAGTGAGTATAGTCGTTAGAAAGCCTATAGCCAGGACTGTCTCTGGTAAGAGTCACCAATGGGTCCAAGCCTTCTTTCTCAGACGGCAGCCCAACAAAGTTCCCGCCCGTGAAAAATGTATTCAAATACATTTTGTTCTGGGAATGACAGATTTGAGGCCTGGACCCAGTAGCGAGTATGGTCGTTAGAAAGCCTATAGCCAGGACTGTCTATGGTAAGAGTCACCAATGGGTCCAAGGCTTCCTTCCCAGACGGCAGCCCAACAAATTTCCCGCCCGTATAAAATGTATTCAAATACATTTTGTTCTGGGAATGACAGATGTGAGGCCTGGACCCAGTAGTGAGTATAGTCATTAGGAAGCCTATAACCATGACTGTCTTTGGTAAGAGTCACCGATGGGTCCAAGCCTTCCTTCCCAGACGGCAGCCCAACAAAGATTTCGCACGTGAAATATGTATTCAAATACATTTTGTTCTGGGAATGACAGTTTTGAGGCCTGGACCCAGTAGTGAGTATAGTCGTTAGAAAGCCTATAGCCAGGACTGTCTCTGATAAGAGTCACCAATGGGTCCAAGCCTTCCTGCCCAGACGGCAGCCCAACAAAGTTCCCGCCCGTGAAAAATGTATTCAAATACATTTTGTTCTGGAAATGACAGATGTGAGGCCTGGACCCAGTACTGAGTATTGTTGTTTTAAGCCTATAGCCATGACTGTCTCTGGCAAGAGTCACCAATGGGTCCAAGCCTTCCTTCCCAGACGGCAGCCCAACAAATTTCCCGCCAGTAAAAAATGTATTCAAATAGATTTTGTTCTGGGAATAACAGATGTGAGGCCTGAACCCAGTAGTATATATAGTCGTTAGAAAGCCTATAGCCAGTACTGTTTCTGGTAAGAGTCACCAATGGGTCGAAGCCTTCCTTCCCAGACGGCAGCCCAACAAAATTCCCGCCCGTGAAAAATGTATTCAAATACATTTTGTTCTGGAAATGACAGATGTGAGGCCTCAACCCAGTAGTGAGTAAAGTCTTTAGAAAGCCTATAGCCTCGACTGTCTCTGGAAAGAGTCACCAATGGGTCCAAGCCTTCCTTCCCAGACGGCAGTCCAACAAATTTCCCGCCCGTGAAAAATGTATTCAAATACATTTTGTTCTGGGAATGACAGATTTGAGGCCTGAACACAGTAGTGAGTATAGTCGTTAGAAAGCCTATTGCCAGGACTGTCTCTGGTAAGAGTCACCAAATGGGTCCAATCCTCCTTCCCAGACGGCAGCCCCTCAAAGTTCCCCGCCATGAAAAATGTATTCAAATATATTTTGTTTTGGGAATGACAGGAGTGAGGATTGGACCCAGTAGTGAGTAAAGTCGTAGAAAGCCTGTAGCCAGGACGTCTCTGGTAAGAGTCACCAATGGGTCCCAAGCCTTCCTTCCCAGACGGCAGCCCGACAAATTTCCCGCGCGTGAAAAATGTATTCAAATAGATTTTGTACTGGGAATGACAGATGTGAGGCCTGGACCCAATAGTGAGTATAGTCGTTAGAAAGCCTATAGCCAGGACTGTCTCTGGTAAGAGTCACCAATGGGTCCAAGCCTTCCTTTCCAGACGGCAGCCCAACAAAGTTCCCGCCCGTGAAAAATGTATTCAAATACATTTTGTTCTGGGAATGACAGATTTGAGGCCTGAACCCAGTAGTGAGTATAGTCGTTAGAAAGCCTATAGCCAGGACTGTCTCTGGTAAGAGTCACCAATGGGTCCAAGGCTTCCTTCCCAGACGGCAGCCCGACAAAGTTCCCGCGCGTGAAAAATGTATTCAAATAGATTTTGTACTGGGAATGACAGATGTGAGGCCTGGACCCAGTAGTGTGTATGGTCGTTAGAAAGCCTATAGCCAGGACTGTCTCTGGTAAGAGTCACCAATGGGTACAAGCCTTCCTTCCCAGACGGCAGCCCAACAAATTTCCCGCCAGTGAAAAATGTATTCAAATACATTTTGTTCTGGGAATGACAGGTGTGAGGCCTGGACCCAGTAGTACGTATAGTCGTTTGAAAGAATATAGCCAGGATTGTCTCTGGTAAGATACACCAATGGGTCCAAGCCTTCCTTCCCAGACGGCAGCCCAACAAAATTCCCGCCCGTGAAAAATGTATTCAAATACATTTTGTTCTGGGAATGACAGGTGTGAGGCCTGGACCAAGTAGTGAGTATAGTCCTTAGAAAGCCTATAGCCAGGACTGTCTCTGGTAAGAGTCACTAATGGGTCGAAGCCTTCCTTTTCAGACGGCAGCCCCACAAAGTTCCCGCCCGTGAAAAATGTATTTAAATACATTTTGTTCTGGAAATTACAGATGTGAGGCCTGTACTCAATAGTGAGTATAGTCTTTAGAAAGCCTATAGCCAGGACTGTCTCTGGTATGAGTCACCTATGGGTCCAAACCTTCCTTCCCAGACGGCAGTCCGACAAATTTTCCGCCCGTGAAAAATGTATTCAAATAGATTTTGTTCTGGGAATAACAGATGTGAGGCCTGGACCCAGTAGAGAGTATAGTCGTTAGAGAGCCTATAGCCAGGACTGTCGCCGGTAAGAGTCACCAATGGGTACAAGCCTTCCTTTCCAGACGGCAGCCCGACAAAGTTCCCGCGCGTGAAAAATGTATTCAAATAGATTTTGTTCTGGGAATAACAGATGTGAGGCCTGGACCCAGTAGTGAGTATAGTCGTTAGAAAGCCTATAGCCAGGACTGTCTCTGGTAAGAGTCACCTATGGGTCCAAGCCTTCCTTCCCAGACGGCAGCCCAACAAAGTTCCCGCCCGTGAAAAATGTATTCAAATACATTTTGTTCTGGGAATGACAGATTTGAGGCCTGGACCCAGTAGCGAGTATGGTCGTTAGAAAGCATATAGCCAGGACTGTCTATGGTAAGAGTCACAAATGGGTACAAGGCTTCCTTCCCAGACGGCAGCCCAACAAATTTCCCGTCCGTGAAAAATGTATTCAAATACATTTTGTTCTGGGAATGACAGATGTGAGGCCTGGACCCAGTACTGAGTATAGTCGTTAGGAAGCCTATAACCATGACTGTCTTTGGTAAGAGTCACCGATGAGTCCAAGCCTTCCTTCCCAGACGGCAGCCCAACAAAGATTTCGCACGTGAAATATGTATTCAAATACATTTTGTTCTGGGAATGACAGTTATGAGGCCTGGACCCAGTAGTGGGTATAGTCGTTAGAAAGCCTATAGCAAGGACTGTCTCTGATAAGAGTCACCAATGGGTCCAAGCCTTCCTGCCCAGACGGCAGCCCAACAAAGTTCCCGCCCGTGAAAAATGTATTCAAATACATTTTGTTCTAGAAATGACAGATGTGAGGCCTGGACCCAGTACTGAGTATTGTTGTTTGAAAGCCTTTAGCCATGACTGTCTCTGGCAAGAGTCACCAATGGGTCTAAGCCTTCCTTCCCAGACGGCAGCCCAACAAATTTCCCGCCAGTAAAAAATGTATTCAAATAGATTTTGTTCTGGGAATAACAGATGTGAGGCCTGGACCCAGTAGAGAGTATAGTCGTTAGAGAGCCTATAGCCAGGACTGTCGCTGGTAAGAGTCACCAATGGGTACAGGCCTTCCTTTCCAGACGGCAGCCCGACAAAGTTCCCGCGCGTGAAAAATGTATTCAAATAGATTTTGTTCTGGGAATAACAGATGTGAGGCCTGGACCCAGTAGTGAGTATAGTCCTTAGAAAGCCTATAGCCAGGACTGTCTCTGGTAAGAGTCACCTATGGGTCCAAGCCTTCCTTCCCAGACGGCAGCCCAACAAAGTTCCCGCCCGTGAAAAATGTATTCAAATACATTTTGTTTTGGGAATGACAGGAGTGAGGATTGGACCCAGTAGTGAGTAAAGTCGTTAGAAAGCCTGTAGCCAGGACTGTCTCTGGTAAGAGTCACCAATGGGTCCAAGCCTTCCTTCCCAGACGGCAGCCCGACAAAGTTCCCGCGCGTGAAAAATGTATTCAAATAGATTTTGTACTGGGAATGACAGATGTGAGGCCTGGACCCAGTAGTGAGTATGGTCGTTAGAAAGCCTATAGCCAGGACTGTCTCTGGTAAGAGCCACCGATGGGTCCAAGCCTTCCTTCCCAGACGGCAGCCCAACAAAGTTCCCGCCCGTGAAAAATGTATTCAAATACATTTTGTTCTGGGAATGACAGATTTGAGGCCTGAACCCAGTAGTGAGTATAGTCGTTAGAAAGCCTATAGCCAGGACTGTCTCTGGTAAGAGTCACCAATGGGTCCAAGCCTTCCTTCCCAGACGGCAGCCCAACAAAATTCCCGCCCGTGAAAAATGTA
>CM055406.1:88686440-88699572 GCA_029228625.1 Pseudolycoriella hygida
ATCGGTGACTCTTACCAGAGACAGTCATGGTTATAGGCTTTCTAACGGCTATACTCACTACTGGGTCCAGGCCACACATCTGTCATTCCAGAACAAAATGTATTTGAATACATTTTTCACGGGCGGGAACTTTGTTGGGCTGCCGTCTGGAAAGGAAGGCTTGGACCCATTGGTGAATCTTCCCAGAGACAGTCCTGGCTATAGGCTTTCTAACGACTATACTCACTACTGGGTTCAGGCCTCAAATATGTCACTCCCAGAACAAAATGTATTTGAATACATTTTTCACGGGCGGGAAATTTGTTGGGCTGCCGTCTGGGAAGGAAGGCTTGGACCCATCGGTGACTCTCACCAGAGACAGTCATGGTTATAGGCTTTCTAACGACTATACTCACTACTGGGTCCAGGCCACACATCTGTCATTCCAGAACAAAATGTATTTGAATACATTTTTCACGGGCGGGAACTTTGTTGGGCTGCCGTCTGGGAAGGAAGGCTTGGACCCATTGGTGAATCTTCCCAGAGACAGTCCTGGCTACAGGCTTTCTAAAGACCTTACTTACTAGTGGGTCAAGGCCTCACATCTGTCATTCACAGAACAAAATCTATTTGAATACATTTTTCACGGGCGGGAACTTTGTTGGGGTGCCGTCTGGGAAGGAAGGCATGGACCCATTGGTGACTCTTACCAGAGACAGTCCTGGCTGTAAGCTTTCAAAGGACTATACTCACTACTGGGTCCAGGCCTCACATCTGTTATTCCCAGAACAAAATGTATTTAAATAAATTTTTCACGGGCGGGAAATTTGTTGGGCTGCCGTCTGGAAAGGAAGGCTTCGACCCATTGGTGACTCTTACCAGAGACAGTCCTGGCTATAGGCTTTCTAACGACTATACTCACTACTTGGTCCAGGCCTCACACCTGTCATTCCCAGAACAAAATGTATTTGAATACATTTTTCACGGGCGGGAATTTTGTTGGGCTGCCGTCTGGGAAGGAAGGCATGGACCCATTGGTGACTCTTACCAGAGACAGTCCTGTCTGTAAGCTTTCAAAGGACTATACTCGCTACTGGGTCCAGGCCTCACACCTGTCATTCCCAGAACAAAATGTATTTTAATACATTTTTCACTGGCGGGAAATTTGTTGGGCTTCCGTCTGGGAAGGAAGGTTTGGACCCATTGGTGACTCTTACCAGAGACAGTCCTGGCTATAGGCTTTCTAACGACTATACTCACTACTGGGTCCAGGCCTCGCATCTGTTATTCTTAGAACAAAATCTATTTGAATACATTTTTCACTGGCGGAAAATTTGTCGGACTGCCGTCTGGAAAGGAAGGCTTGGACCCATTGGTGACTCTTACCAGAGACAGTCCTGGCTATACCCTTTCTAACGACTATACTCACTACTGGGTGCAGGCCGCAAAACTGTCATTCCCAGAACAAAATGTATTTGAATACATTTTTCACTGGCGGGAAATTTGTTGGGCTGCCGTCTGGGAAGGAAGGCTTGGACCCATTGGTGACTCTTACCAAAGAAAGTCCTGGCTATAGGCTCTCTAACGACTATACTCTCTACTGGGTCCAGGCCTTATATCTGTTATTCCCAGAACAAAATCTATTTGAATACATTTTTCACGGGCGGAAAATTTGTCGGACTGCCGTCTGGGAAGGAAGGCTTGGACCCATTGGTGACTCTTACCAGAGACAGTCGTGGCTATAGGCTTTCTAACGACTATACTCACTACTGGGTCCAGACCTCACACCTGTCATTCCCAGAACAAAATGTATTTGAATACATTTTTCACTGGCGGGAACTTTGTTGGGCTGCCGTCTGGGAAGGAAGGCTTGACCCATTGGTGACTCTTACCAGAGACAGTCCTGGCTATAGGCTTTCTAAAGACTATACCCACTACTGGGTTCACGCCTCAAATCTGTCATTCCCAGAACAAAATGTATTTGAATACATTTTTCACGGGCGGGAACTTTGTTGGGCTGCCGTCTGGGATGGAAGGCTTGGACCCATCGGTGACTCTTACCAGAGACAGTCCTGGCTATAGGCTTTCTATCGACTATACTCACTACTGGGTCCAGGCCTCACACCTGTCATTCCCAGAACAAAATATATTTGAATACATTTTTTACTGGCGGGAAATTTGTTGGGCTGCCGTCTGGGAAGGAAGGCTTAGAACCATTGGTGACTCCTACCAGAGACAGTCCTGGTCATAGACATTCTAACGACTATATTTACTACTGGGTTCAGGCCTCAAATCTGTCATTCCCAGAACAAAATGTATTTGAATACATTTTTCACGGGCGGGAACTTTGTTGGGCTGCCGTCTGGGAAGAAAGGCTTGGACCCATTGGTGACTCTTACCAGAGACAGTCCTGGCTATACGCTTTCTAACGACTATACTCACTACTGGGTGCACGCCGCAAAACTGTCATTCCCAGAACAAAATGTATTTGAATACATTTTTTACTGGCGGGAAATTTGTTGGGCTGCC
Source organism: Pseudolycoriella hygida (assembly GCA_029228625.1). Lineage (NCBI taxonomy): Eukaryota > Metazoa > Arthropoda > Insecta > Diptera > Sciaridae > Pseudolycoriella > Pseudolycoriella hygida. Next base: position 88,688,949 of record CM055406.1, read on the forward strand.
GTCTCGGAAGGAAGGCTTGGACCCATAGGTGACTCTTACCAGAGACAGTCCTGGCTATAGACTCTCTAACGACTATACTCACTACTGGGTTCAGGCCTCAAATCTGTCATTCCCAGCACAAAATGTATTTGAATACATTTTTCACGGGCGGGAACTTTGTTGGGCTGACGTCTGGGAAGGAAGGCTTGGACCCATCGGTGACTCTTACCAGAGACAGTCCTGGCTATAGGCTTCCTATCGACTATACTCACTACTGGGTCCAGGCCTCACACCTGTCATTCCCAGAACAAAATATATTTGAATACATTTTTTACTGGCGGGAAATTTGTTGGGCTGCCGTCTGGGAAGGAAGGCCTAGAACCATTGGTGACTCTTACCAGAGACAGTCCTGGCTATAGGCTTTCTAACGACTATATTCACTACTGGGTCCAGGCCTCAAATCTGTCATTCCCAGAACAAAATGTATTTGAATACATTTTTCACGGCGGGAACTTTGTTGGGCTGCCGTCTGGGAAGGAAGGCTTGGACCCATTGGTGACTCTTACCAGAGACAGTCCTGGCTATAGGCTTTCTAACGACTATACTCACTACTGGGTTCAGGCCTCACATCTGTCATTCCCAGAACAAAATGTATTTGAATACATTTTTCACGGGCGGGAACTTTGTTGGGCTGCCGTCTGGGAAGGAAGGCTTGGACCCATTGGTGACTCTTACCAGAGACAGTTCTGGCTATAGGCTCTCTAAACGACTATACTCACTACTGGGTCCAGGCCTCACATCTGTCATTCCCAGAACAAAATTATTTGAATACATTTTTCACGGGCGGGAATTTGTTGGGCTGCCGTCTGGGAAGGAAGGCTTGGACCCATTGGTGACTCTTACCAGAGACAGTCCTGGCTATAGGCTTTCTAACGACTATACTCACTACTGGGTCCAGGCCTCACATCTGTCATTCCCAGAACAAAATGTATTTGAATACATTTTACACGGGCGGAAAATTTTTCGGACTGCCGTCTGGGAAGGAAGGCTTGGACCCATTGGTGACTCTTACGAGAGACAGTCCTGGGTTGTCAAATGGTGTGTTAAGCGCAATATAGTACTCCTTATGTACCTTAGCCTCTGTCCACCTACTCCTACATCCTATCCTACCCGTGGTGACACCTGTTATAGTGAGCAACCCCACGAACGATCAGGTAACCAACCCTGGTGTAGTAGTGTGGGTCACTTAGCTGAAGGATGAGGGGGGCTGTCTTCGGGTAGTACCTAGACGCTACGTTGAGAGAGGGCTGAAGACAGCTAGGCGCAATCAAGATGGGATGGCGGCTTAGCATGGTGGCGAAGGATCTCGACGGTAAGAAACAACGGCAGCATGCAAAGTCCTAGTCAGATGGACTACCATCATTCACCAGTGCCACGGGCACATTAAGACCAACGCCAGTGCGGTCTTAATTACGGCATACTGGCAAAGCATTGAACACGGACGAGGAATATCTACACAACAACTACACAATCGAGTTGGAGATAGCGGCTTGGAGGGGGGACCCAACAGCATGGAATTAGGAAAGGAAGGGAAGGAGTTAAAAGAAAATCAACAAGAAAATCAACAGGGAAATCAGCAGAGGAAATCGGAGGATCAGCGGATGGATCAATCGAAGGTTCAGCTATTTGACGTGTTCGCAAGACGATCGAAAGTGGCGAGGTCGCCCCCGGGAAGGGAAGCGAGAAGTATAGAGGTTATCCACACAGACGTTCTCCACAACGACGACAACGATGAACCAAAGCAGACAAAATTGGAGCTAGTTAAAAAGATGGTGAAAGAGTTACACGAATTTATACAAAATAAAAATAACGTGCACAAAGACATTAAGACGAAGGTGATCAGCATTCGAGCCTGCCTAAACGAAGTGGAACAGGAAGATAAGCCGTGGAGGATGCGGAGATTCGAAGCAAATTACAAGAAGGCGAGAGCAGGCATTGAAGTCGGCGAAGTTACTGAAGTTGGCGAAGGTATCGAGGTGCTAGCCACCCCGCTCTCGACAAAAAGAAGACAAACACCGTATATTACGCCCACTCCAAGAAGCGCGGCAAAAAGGAGTAAAAGGGACAGGAGAAACAATGAAAGGACCACAAACAGACTGGATGCACAAACACCGAAGCCCAGTATAAGCGAGTGGAGAGAGGTGAGAAAAAAGAAGAAAGGGAAGAGCGAGAAGCAAAAGCTTAGAAGTCTGAGACCTAAAGCTGATGCTCTAATAGTGGCGGCAGAAACAGGAATGACGTACGCCGATATCCTCAAAAAAATTAAAGAAGACCCAGACCTCAAGGACCTGGGTGAAAATGTCTCGAGAATAAGACGAACGCAAAAAGGCGAAATGCTGTTTGAACTCAAGAAGGGCCCAGAAATTAAAAGTGCAGATTATAAAGAACTAGTCAAGAAGTCACTGGGCGAAGCAGCAAAAGTGAGAGCGTTGTCCCACATGACCACGATTGAATGTAGGTATATGGACGAAATCACGACAAGCGAAGACCTTCGAAAAGCCCTGAAAGAGCAAGGTAATATAAATGACGAGATAGATTCCATGACGATACGTATGAGAAAAACGAGAGACGAACTCCAAACGGCGGAAATAAAACTTTCAGTGGACGCAGCGATTAAGATTCTGAAAATCGGCAAGATAAAGGTGGGCTGGTCCGTATGCCCGTTGAGGGAAACCCAGCAGTTGGAAAGGTGTTTTAAGTGCATGGACTTTGGACACCAAGCAAGGAACTGCAAGAACGAAGATAGATCCAAGTTGTGCAGGAGATGTGGGGAAGAAAACCACCTAGCAAGAGATTGCACGAAACCACCAAAATGCCTGCTGTGCACGTCAGAAAATGACCACGTGACGGGTGGAGCGAGATGCCCAGTCTATAAACAGGCGCTTAAATCAAAGACGGGACAAGCATGGAAGTGATCCAAATAAACCTTAATCATTGTGACATGGCACAACAACTTCTTTGGCAAGCCACAGCGGAGCAAAAATGTGACGTAGCAATTATTGCAGAACCGTACCGAATTAATAAAAACACCGGTAACTGGGCTGTTGACAGAGCCGGGATGGCCGCAATATTGACGACGGGAAAGTATCCCATACAAGAAGTTGTATCAGGCACCCACGAAGGATTCGTGATTGCGAAAATTGACGGAGTGTATATTGTCAGCTGTTATGCACCACCAAGATGGACGATTGAACAGTTTGAACGAATGTTAGACTTACTCACAGGAGAGCTAACGGGCTTAAGCCCAGTCAACATTGGAGGCGACTTTAACTCATGGGCAGTTGAGTGGGGCAGTAGATTTACAAACGAAAGAGGCTTCATTCTACAAGAAGCGCTAGCTAGACTGAATGTGGTTCTGGTAAACGTGGGAAACACAACTACTTTCCGCAAGAATGGACGAGAGTCGATTATTGACGTGACATTCTGTAGTCCAACACTAGTACCAAGTCTGAATTGGCGAGTGGGTGAAAGCTACACATGCAGCGACCACCAGGCATTGAGGTACACTTTGAAAAAGAGTACGGTGGCGGCAAGGCAGATGAATCAAGTAAGAGAGCGGAGATGGAAGACGAGAAATTTCGATCAAGAAGCTTTCAAGGAATACCTCCAATCAGAAGACGAAGGCGTTGAGAAATCGGCAGAAGGATTGACGAAAGTATTGGTGCATGCATGCGACGTAGCGATGCCAAGAAGGATAGAACCGAAGAATAAACGAAAATCGGCATTTTGGTGGAACGACGAAATTAGGCTCTTGCGCGCAGACTGCTTCAGGACAAGAAGGAGGATGCAGCGGGCCAAAAGTGAGAGTGCCAGAGCCGCGAGGCGAGCCGAACATCGTACGGCAAAACTAACATTAAAGCGGGTAATCCGAGCTAGCAAGAGAAACTGCTTTAAGAAGCTGTGCCAGGAAGCTGACGCAAATCCATGGGGAAACGTGTACAGGATAGCGATGACAAAAATTAGAGGTTCATCAGTGCCAAAAGAAAGTTGTCCTGAGAAGCTAGGAGCCATAGTGAGAGGGCTATTCCCGCAACATGAACAGGTCGCATGGCCGCAAACTCCTTACGACGATGAAATTGAAGACAGACAGGACCGGGTGCTCACTATAGAAGAGATTCAGACGGCTGTCAAAAAGCTGAAAAATAACAAGGCGCCAGGACCAGATGGGATCCCCAATGTAGCTTTGAAGACGGCGGCATGCATAAAGCCGGACATGCTCAGATTGACATTGCAGAAGTGCCTCGACGACGGAAATTTTCCTGATATGTGGAAGAAACAGAAACTGGTCCTACTACCAAAACCAAGGAAACCACAAGGTGAACCATCATATAGACCTATATGTTTGCTGGATGGTATGGGAAAACTGCTGGAGGCCATGATCCGGAACAGATTACACAAAAACACAGAGGGTGAGCACGGACTCTCAGACGACCAATTCGGATTTCGAAAAGGAAGATCGACGATCGAAGCAATAGAAAGAGTTATGGAGATTGCCGACAAGGCGCGAAAGAAAAAAAGAACAGGGAACCGCTTCTGCGTTATAACGAAGATAGACGTTGAAAATGCCTTTAATAACGCAAACTGGACGGAGATAGCTAAGACAATGCATGCTATGAGAGTCCCCGATTTCCTCTGCAGGGTAATGAAAAGCTATTTCGAACGACGGGTGCTAATGTATGATACCAGGGAAGGGAAAAAGATGGTAGACATCACAGCTGGTGTTCCACAAGGATCAATATTAGGACCAACGCTGTGGAATACGATGTACGACGCAGCGCTGCGGCTGCAGCTGCCAAGATGGGTTACGACGATTGCTTTTGCCGACGACCTAATTTTCATAGTTATCGGAACGTCAAAGTTGGAGGTGGAAGTCGTCACGACAGAGGCGTTGGAAACTGTAGAAAGTTGGATGACAATGGCTAAACTGAAGCTGGCCCATCAGAAAACCGAGATCATGCTCGTGAGCAATTGTCGGAAAACTGAGCGGATTGTAATGAACATCGAGGGGAACGAGATCACATCCACTCGCCAGCTAAAACACCTTGGAGTCATGTTAGACGATCGTGGAAACTTTCATGCCCACGTAGATTATACGTGCGAAAAGGCAATGAAAGCCAATGCAGCACTGGCCATGATAATGCCGAATGGGTTTGGACCGCGCAGCAGTAAAAGGAGGCTCCTAGCAAGTGTTACCCTATCGATACTGCGCTACGGGGCACCAGCGTGGATAAGGGCGTTAGACACACAGAGGAACCGTAGGAGGTTGATAAAAACCCAGAGGTTGTCAAGCATAAGGGTAGCAAGCGCATACAGAACGATTTCCTCGGAAGCGGTATGTGTGATAGCCGGAACGATGCCTATATGCATAATGCTGATGGAAGACAGTGAATGCCACAGACTGAAGGAAAGGGGGGGCCAAAACACCAAAACAGTGAGGGCACAAGTAAGAGTCGAATCACTGAGTCAATGGCAGCGAGAGTGGGACTCCGCGGAAAATGGAAGGTGGACTCATAGACTTATCCCGGATGTAACCACATGGGTAAATAGGGAACACGGAGAGGTTAGCTTCCACCTGACGCAGTTCCTGTCGGGTCTTGGGTGCTACAGGAAGTACCTGCATAGGTTTGGACACGCGGAATCACCTTTCTGCGTGACATGCGTTGAAGAGGAAGAAACCGCAGAGCACGTTGTGTTTGTCTGTCCCCGTTTTGAACAGGAGCGATGTGAGCTGATAGCCGCGAGCAGGCCAGACGTAAACGCCGACAACATAATATCGGAAATGTGTCGCGACGAAGAAGTGTGGAAAGTAGCGGACAACGCAATTGCGAAGATAATGGTGAAGCTACAAAGTGCATGGAGAGACGATCAACGAAGACTGGCAGTTGATCTGAGAAAGTAGGTGCGAAAGCACAGCCCCTCCCCGAAGTAATGCTGTGAGGCGGTTCCGGGGAGACGAGAGCGTGGCGATCAAGGAAGGAGGTTTTAGTTGGTAAAAATCCAACACTACCTGGGTCCAGGAGGACCAGGTGCCTTTTGAAGGTTTCCTCACCCTTGAGAAACAAAAAAAAAAAAACGAGAGACAGTCCTGGCTTTAGGCATTTTAACGACTAAATTCACTACTGGGTCCAGGCCTCAAATCTGTCATTGCCAGAACAAAATCTATTTGAATACATTTTTCACGGGCGGGAAATTTGTCGGGCTGCCGTCTGGAAAGAAAGGCTTGGATCCATTGGTGACTCTTACCAGAGACAGTTCTGGCTATAGGCTTTCTGACGAAGTTACTCGCTACTGGGTCCAGGCCTCACGTCTGTCATTCCCAGAACAAAATGTATTTGAATACATTTTTCACGGGCGGGAACTTTGTTGGGCTGCCGTCTGGGAAGGAAGGCTTGGACCCATTGGTGACTCTTACCAGAGACAGTCCTGGCTATACGCTTTCTAACGACTATACTCACTACTGGGTGCAGGCCGCAAAACTGTCATTCCCAGAACAAAATGTATTTGAATACATTTTTTACTGGCGGGAAATTTGTTGGGCTGCCGTCTCGGAAGGAAGGCTTGGACCCATTGGTGACTCTTACCAGAGACAGTCCTGGCTATAGACTCTCTAACGACTATACTCACTACTGGGTTCAGGCCTCAAATCTGTCATTCCCAGCACAAAATGTATTTGAATACATTTTTCACGGGCGGGAACTTTGTTGGGCTGCCGTCTGGGAAGGAAGGCTTGGACCCATCGGGTGACTCTTACCAGAGACAGTCCTGGCTATAGGCTTTCTAACGACTATACTCACTACTGGGTCCAGGCCTCACACCTGTCGTTCCCAGAACAAAATTTATTTGAATACATTTTTCACTGGCGGGAAATTTGTTGGACTGCCGTCTGGGAAGGAAGGCTTGGACCCATTGGTGACTCTTACCAACGACAGTCCTGGTTATAGGCTTTCTAACGACTATACTCACTACTAGGTCCAGGCCTCACATCTGTTATTCCCAGAACAAAATCTATTTGAATACATTTTTCACGGGCGGGAAATTTGTCGGGCTGCCGTCTGGAAAGGAAAGCTTGGACCCATTGGTGACTCTTACCAGAGACAGTCCTGGCTATAGGCTTTCTAACTACTATATTCACTACTGGGTCTAGGCCTCAAATCTGTCATTCCCAGAACAAAATGTATTTGAAAACATGTTTCACGGGCGGGAACTTTGTTGGGCTGCCGTCTGGGAAGGAAGGCTTGGATCCATTGGTGACTCTTACCAGAGACAGTCCTGGCTATAGGCTTTCTAACGACTTTACTCACTACTGGGTCCAGGCCTCACGTCTGTCATTCCCAGAACAAAATGTATTTGAATACATTTTTCACGGGCCGGAACTTTGTTGGACTGTCGTCTGGGAAGGAAGGCTTGGACCCATTGGTGACTCTTACGAGAGACAGTTCTGGCTATAGGCTTTCAAACGACTGTACCTACTACTGGGTCCAGGCCTCACATCTGTCATTCCCAGAACAAAATTTATTTGAATACATTTTTCACGGGCGAGAAATTTGTTGGGTTGCTGTCTGGGAAGGAAGGCTTGGACACATTGGTGACTCTTACCGGAGACAGTTCTGGCTATAGACTTTCATACGACTGTACTCACTACTGGGTCCAGGCCTCACATCTGCCATTCCCAGAACAAAATGTATTTGAATACATTTTTCACGGGCGGGAACTTTGTTGGGCTGCCGTCTGTGAAGGAAGGCTTGGACCCATTGGTGACTCTTACGAGAGACAGTCCTGGGTTGTCAAATGGTGTGTTAAGCGCAATATAGTACTCCTTATGTACCTTAGCCTCTGTCCACCTACTCCTGCATCCTATCCTACCCGTGGTGACACCTGTTATAGTGAGCAACCCCACGAACGATCAGGTAACCAACCCTGGTGTAGTAGTGTGGGTCACTTAGCTGAAGGATGAGGGGGGCTGTCTTCGGGTAGTACCTAGACGCTACGTTGAGAGAGGGCTGAAGACAGATAGGCGCTATCAAGATGGGATGGCGGCTTAGCATGGTGGCGAAGGATCTCGACGGTAAGAGACAACGGCAGCATGCAAAGTCCTAGTCAGATGGACTACCATCATTCACCAGTGCCACGGGCACATTAAGGCCAACGCCAGTGCGGTCTTAATTACGGCATACTGGCAAAGCATTGAACACGGACAAAGAATATCGACCAGCGGATGAAATTTTAGACAAGGGCTGACAACTGTGGTATTCCACTACCTTAATAAGGAAAGGTGACATCTTCACGAAACGGCTAGTGGGCTAATATCATGGTTGCCCCCGTCCCGGTAAAACCTTGGCAGGCCTCCAAGTACGTTCGAAAGCTCGTCCTGTGAAAAGGAGGGGTAGGCTCAGATGAACATTCCTGACTAATACCGATCTGGCTCTGAACGCGGTGCCCCATGAAGGACCGTGTCAACCCTAGCATGGCCTCACTGCTTGCATAGATAACCATGAGATCACGAAGGTAACTACACAATCGAGTTGGAGATAGCGGCTTGGAGGGGGGACCCAACAGCATGGAATTAGGAAAGGAAGGGAAGGAGTTAAAAGAAAATCAACAAGAAAATCAACAGGGAAATCAGCAGAGGAAATCGGAGGATCAGCGGATGGATCAATCGAAGGTTCAGCTATTTGACGTGTTCGCAAGACGATCGAAAGTGGCGAGGTCGCCCCCGGGAAGGGAGGCGAGAAGTATAGAGGTTATCCACACAGACGTTCTCCACAACAACGACAACGATGAACCAAAGCAGACAAAATTGGAGCTAGTTAAAAAGATGGTGAAAGAGTTACACGAATTTATACAAAATAAAAATAACGTGCACAAAGACATTAAGACGAAGGTGATCAGCATTCGAGCCTGCCTAAACGAAGTGGAACAGGAAGATAAGCCGTGGAGGATGCGGAGATGCGAAGCAAATTACAAGAAGGCGAGAGCAGGCATTGAAGTCGGCGAAGTTACTGAAGTTGGCGAAGGTATCGAGGTGCTAGCCACCCCGCTCTCGACAAAAAGAAGACAAACACCGGAGATTACGCCCACTCCAAGAAGCGCGGCAAAAAGGAGTAAAAGGGACAGGAGAAACAATGAAAGGACCACAAACAGACTGGATGCACAAACACCGAAGCCCAGTATAAGCGAGTGGAGAGAGGAGAGAAAAAAGAAGAAAGGGAAGAGCGAGAAGCAAAAGCTTAGAAGTCTGAGACCTAAAGCTGATGCTCTAATAGTGGCGGCAGAAACAGGAATGACGTACGCCGATATCCTCAAAAAAATTAAAGAAGACCCAGACCTCAAGGACCTGGGTGAAAATGTCGCGAGAATAAGACGAACGCAAAAAGGCGAAATGCTGTTTGAACTCAAGAAGGGCCCAGAAATTAAAAGTGCAGATTATAAAGAACTAGTCAAGAAGTCACTGGGCGAAGCAGCAAAAGTGAGAGCGTTGTCCCACATGACCACGATTGAATGTAGGTATATGGACGAAAGCACGACAAGCGAAGACCTTCGAAAAGCCCTGAAAGAGCAAGGTAATATAAATGACGAGATAGATTCCATGACGATACGTATGAGAAAAACGAGAGACGAACTCCAAACGGCGGAAATAAAACTTTCAGTGGACGCAGCGATTAAGATTCTGAAAATCGGCAAGATAAAGGTGGGCTGGTCCGTATGCCCGTTGAGGGAAGCCCAGCAGTTGGAAAGGTGTTTTAAGTGCATGGACTTTGGACACCAAGCAAGGAACTGCAAGAACGAAGATAGATCCAAGGTGTGCAGGAGATGTGGGGAAGAAAACCACCTAGCAAGAGATTGCACGAAACCACCAAAATGCCTGCTGTGCACGTCAGAAAATGACCACGTGACGGGTGGAGCGAGATGCCCAGTCTATAAACAGGCGCTTAAATCAAAGACGGGACAAGAATGGAAGTGATCCAAATAAACCTTTATCATTGTGACATGGCACAACAACTTCTTTGGCAAGCCACAGCGGAGCAAAAATGTGACGTAGCAATTATTGCAGAACCGTACCGAATTAATAAAAACAACGGTAACTGGGCTGTTGACAGAGCCGGGATGGCCGCAATATGGACGACGGGAAAGTATCCCATACAAGAAGTTGTATCAGGCACCCACGAAGGATTCGTGATTGCGAAAATTGACGGAGTGTATATTGTCAGCTGTTATGCACCACCAAGATGGACGATTGAACAGTTTGAACGAATGTTAGACTTACTCACAGGAGAGCTAACGGGAGTAAGCCCAGTCAACATTGGAGGCGACTTTAACTCATGGGCAGTTGAGTGGGGCAGTAGATTTACAAACGAAAGAGGCTTCATTCTACAAGAAGCGCTAGCTAGACTGAATGTGGTTCTGGTAAACGTGGGAAACACAACTACTTTCCGCAAGAATGGACGAGAGTCGATTATTGACGTGAAATTCTGTAGCCCAACACTAGTACCAAGTCTGAATTGGCGAGTGGATGAAAGCTACACATACAGCGACCACCAGGCATTGAGGTACACTTTGAAAAAGAGTACGGTGGCGGCAAGGCAGA
>CM055406.1:88728955-88747828 GCA_029228625.1 Pseudolycoriella hygida
AATCTATTTGAATACATTTTTCACTGGCGGAAAATTTGTCGGACTGCCGTCTGGGAAGGAAGGCTTGGACCCATTGGTGACTCTTACCAGAGACAGTCCTGGCTGTAGGCGTTCTAACGACTATACTCACTACTGGGTCCAGACCTCACACCTGTCATTCCCAGAACAAAATGTATTTGAATACATTTTTCACTGGCGGGAACTTTGTTGGGCTGCCGTCTGGGAAGGAAGGCTTGACCCATTGGTGACTCTTACCAGAGACAGTCCTGGCTATAGGCTTTCTAACGACTATACTCACTACTGGGTTCAGGCCTCAAATCTGTCATTCCCAGAACAAAATGTATTTGAATACATTTTTCACGGGCGGGAACTTTGTTGGGCAGCCGTCTGGGAAGGAAGGCTTGGACCCATCGGTGACTCTTACCAGAGACAGTCCTGGCTATAGGCTTTCTATCGACTATGCTCACTACTGGGTCCAGGCCTCACACCTGTCATTCCCAGAACAAAATATATTTGAATACATTTTTTACTGGCAGGAAATTTGTTGGGCTGCCATCTGGGAAGGAAGGCTTAGACCCATTGGTGACTCCCACCAGAGACAGTCCTGGTTATAGACTTTCTAACGTTTATATTCACTACTGGGTTCAGGCCTCAAATCTGTCATTCCCAGAACAAAATGTATTTGAATACATTTTTCACGGGCGGGAAATTTGTTGGGCTGCTGTCTGGGAAGGAAGGCTTGGAACCATTGGTGAATCTTCCCAGAGACAGTCCTGGCTATAGGCTTTCTAAAGAGCTTACTTACTAGTGGGTCAAGGCTTCACATCTGTCATTCCCAGAACAAAATGTATTTGAATACATTTTTCACGGGCGGGAACTTTGTTGGGCTGCCGTCTGCGAAGGAAGGCTTGGACCCATTGGTGACTCTTACCAGAGACAGTCGTGGCTATAAGCTTTCTAACGACTATACTCACTACTGGGTCCAGGCCTCAAAACTGTCATTCCCAGAACAAAATGTATTTGAATACATATTTCACGTGCGAAATCTTTGTTGGGCTGCCGTCTGGGAAGGTAGGCTTGGACCCATTGGCGACTCTTACCTGGGACAGTCCTGGCTATAGGCTTTCTAACGACTATACTCACTACTGGGTTCAGGCCTCAAATCTGTCATTTCCAGAACAAAATGTATTTGAATACATTTTTCACGGGCGGGAACTTTGTTGGGCTGCCGTCTGGAAAGGAAGGCTTGGACCCATTGGTGACTCTTACCAGAGACAGTCCTGGCTATATGCTTTCTAACGACTATACTCACTATTGGGTCCAGGCCTAACATCTGTAATTTCCAGAACAAAATGTATTTGAGTACATTTTTCACGGGCGGGAATTTTGTTGGGCTGCCGTATGGGAAGGAAGGCATCGACCCATTGGTGACTCTTACCAGAGACAGTCCTGGTTATAGACTTTCTAACGACTATATTCACTACTGGGTGCAGGCCTCAAAACTGTCATTCCCAGAACAAAATGTATTTGAATACATATTTCACGTGCGAAATCTTTGTTGGGCTGCCGTCTGGGAAGGAAGGCTTGGACCCATTGGTGAGTCTTACCAGAGACAGTTCTGGCTATAGGCTTTCTAACGACTATACTCACTACTGGGTCCAGGCCTCACACCTGTCATTCCCAGAACAAAATATATTTGAATACATTTTTTACTGGCGGGAAATTTGTTGGGCTGCCGTCTGGGAAGGAAGGCTTAGAACCATTGGTGACTCCTACCAGAGACAGTCCTGGTTATAGACTTTCTATCGACTATATTCACTACTGGGTCCAGGCCTCAAAACTGTCATTCCCAGAACAAAATGTATTTGAATACATATTTCACATGCGAAATCTTTGTTGGGCTGCCGTCTGGGAAGGAAGGCTTGGACCCATTGGTGACTCTTACCAGAGACAGTCCTGGCTATAGGCTTTCTAACGACTCTAATCACTACTGGGTCCAGGCCTCACATCTGTCATTCCCAGAACAAAATGTATTTGAATACATTTTTCACGGGCGGGAACTTTGTTGGGCTGCCGTCTGGGAAGGAAGGCTTGGACCCATAGGTGACTCTTATCAGAGACAGTTCTGGCTATAGGCTCTCTAAAGACTATACTCACTACTAGGTCCAGGCCTCACATCTGTTATTCCCAGAACAAAATCTATTTGAATACATTTTTCACTGGCGGGAACTTTGTTGGGCTGCCGTCTGGGAAGGAAAGCTTGGACCCATTGGTGACTCTTACCAGGGACAGTCCTGGCTATAGGCTTTCTAACGACTATACTCACTACTGGGTTCAGGCCTCAAATCTGTCATTTCAAGAACAAAATATATTTGAATACATTTTTCACGGGCGGGAACTTTGTTGGGCTGCCGTCTGGAAAGGAAGGCTTGGACCCATTGGTGACTCTTACCAAAGACAGTCCTGGCTATAGGCTTTCTAACGACTATACTCACTATTGGGTCCAGGCCTCACATCTGTAATTTCCAGAACAAAATGTATTTGAGTACATTTTTCACGGGCGGGAATTTTGTTGGGCTGCCGTCTGGGAAGGAAGGCATCGACCCGTTGGTGACTCTTACCAGAGACAGTACTGGCTATAGGCTTTCTAACGACTATATTCACTACTGGGTCTAGGCCTCAAATCTGTCATTCCCAGAACAAAATGTATTTGAAAACATGTTTCACGGGCGGGAACTTTGTTGGGCTGCCGTCTGGTAAGGAAGGCTTGGACCCATTGTTGACTCTTACCAGAGACAGTCCTGGCTATAGGCTTTCTAACGACTTTACTCACTACTGGGTCCAGGCCTCACGTCTGTCATTCCCAGAACAAAATGTATTTGAATACATTTTTCACGGGCGAGAACTTTGTTGGGCTGCCGTCTGGGAAGGAAGGCTTGGACCCATTGGTGACTCTTACCAGAGACAGTCCTGGCTATAGGCTTTCAAATGACTGTATTCGCTACTGGGTCCAGGCCTCACATCTGTCATTCCCAGAACAAAATATATTTGAATACATTTTTCACTGGCGGGAACTTTGTTGGACTGATTTCTGGGAAGGAAGGCTTGGACCCATTGGTGACTCTTACCAGAGACAGTCCTGGCTATAGGCTTTCTAACGACTATACTCACTACTGGGTTCAGGCCTCAAATCTGTCATTCCCAGAACAAAATGTATTTGAATACATTTTTCACGAGCGGGAACTTTGTTGAGCTGCCGTCTGGGAAGGAAGGCTTCGACCCATTGGTGACTCTTACCAGAGACAGTCCTGGCTATGGGCTTTCTAACGACTATACTCACTACTGGGTACATGCCTCACACCTGTCATTTCCAGAACAAAATGTATTTGAAAACATGTTTCACGGGCGGGAACTTTGTTGGGCTGCCGTCTGGGAAGGAAGGCTTGGACCCATTGGTGACTCTTACCAAAGACAGTCCTGGCTATAGGCTTTCTAACGACTATACTCACTGCTGGGTCCAGGCCTCACAACTGTTATTCCCAGAACAAAATCTATTTGAATACATTTTTCACGGGCGGGAAATTTGTTGGGCTGCCGTCTGGGAAGGAAGGCTTGGACCCATTGGTGACTCTTACCGGAGACAGTTCTGGCTATAAGCTTTCAAACGACTGTACTCACTACTGGGTCCAGACCTCACATCTGTCATTCCCAGAACAAAATGTATTTGAATACATTTTTCACGGGCGAGAACTTTGTTGGGCTGCCGTCTGGGAAGGAAGGCTTGGACCCATTGGTGACTCTTACCAGAGACAGTCCCGGCTATAGGCTTTCAAATGACTGTATTCACTACTGGGTCCAGGCCTCACATCTGTCATTCCCAGAACAAAATGTATTTGAATACATTTTTCACGGGCGTGAACTTTGTTGGGCTGCCGTCTGGGAAGGAAGGTTTGGACCCATCGGTGGCTCTTACGAGAGACAGTCCTGGCTATAGGCTTTCTAACGACTATATTCACTACTGGGTCCAGGCCTCAAGTCTGTTATTGCCAGAACAAAACATATTTGAATACATTTTTCACGGGCGGGAAATTTGTTGGGCTGCCGTCTGGGAAGGAAGGCTTGGACCCATTGGTGACTCTTACCAGAGACAGTCCTGGCTATATGCTTTCTAACGACTATACTCACTACTGGGTCTAGGCCTCAAATCTGTCATTCCGAGAACAAAATGTATTTGAAAACATTTTTCACGGGCGGAAATTTGTTGGGCTGCCTTTTGGGAAGGAAGGCTTGGACACATTGGTCACTCTTAACAGAGACAGTCCTGGCTATAGGCTTTTTAACGCCTATACTCACTACTGGGCCCAGGCCTCACTTCTGTCATTCCCAGAACAAAATGTATTTGAATACATTTTTCACGGGCGGGAACTTTGTTGGGCTGCCGCATGGGAAGGAAGGCTTGGTCCCATTGGTGATTCTTACCAGAGACAGTCCTGGCTATAGGCTTTCTAACGACTTTACTCACTACTGGGTCCAGGCCTCACATCTGTCATTCCCAGAACAAAATGTATTTGAATACATTTTTCACGGGCGGGAACTTTTTTGGGCTGCCGTCTGGGAAGGAAGGCTTGGACTCATTGGTGACTCTTACCAGAGACAGTCCTGGCTATAGGGGGTGTCAAATGGTGTGTTATGCGCAATATAGTACTCCTTATGTACCTTAGCCTCTGTCCACCTACTCCTACATCCTACCTACCCGTGGTGACACCTGCTATAGTGAGCAACCCCATGAACGATCAGGTAACCAACCCTGGTATAGTAGTGTGGGTCACTCATCTGAAGGATGAGGGGGGCTGTCTTCGGGTAGTACCTAGACGCTACGGTTAGAGAGGGTACGGTACGGTAAGAGACAACGGCAGCATGCACAGTCCTAGTCAGATGGACTACCATCAACCAACAAACACGGATGGAGTGCTACGGGCAAATTAAGGCCAACGCCAGTGAGGTCTTAATTATGGCATACTGGCAAAGCATCAAACACGGACAATGAATTTGGTTAAATGGTTGTGATGAGTAGGCAAGGGCTGACAACTATTGTATTCCACTACCTTACTAAGGAAGGGTGACACTTTCACGAAACGGCTAGTGGGCTAATACCATGGTTGCCCCCGTCCCGGTAAAACCTTGGCAGGCCTCCAAGTACGTTCGAAAGCTCGTCCTGTGAAAATAGGAGGTGTAGGCTCAGATGAACATTCCTGACTAATACCGATCTGGCTCTGAATACGGTGCCCCATGAAGGATCGTATCAACCCTAGCATGGCCTCACTGCTTGCATAGGTAACCATGGGATCATGAAGGTAACTACACTACGAGATGGAGATAGCGGTTTGGAGGGGGGACTCAACAAAATGGAAGAAATGAATAAGAATGACAGCAAAAATCAGCAGACAAAATCAGAGGATCAGCGGATAAATCAATCGGAGGTTAAGATATACGACGTGTTCGCAAGAAGTGCGAAGATAACGAGGTCGCCCGTGAGAACAAGCGAGGAAAGAACAAATGCGCTTCAGACCAGCGATACCGGCGAATCGAAGATGACAAAATTGGAGCAAGCCAAAAGAATGGTGAAAGAGTTGCATGAATTTATTCAAGATAAGAATAACGTGCATAAGGACATAAAGAGGATGGTGGTCAATATTAGGGCCTGCTTAAATGATGTGAAACGGGAAACAGCTGACAAGAAGGAGAAAACAGACGGAGATGCCGAAGTGCTAGCTACCCCACTCTCCTCAAAGAGAAAACAAACGCCGGAGGTTACGCCCACAGCAACAAACGCGGCGAAAAGGAGCAAAAAAGACAAGAAAAATAACGAAAGGACCACAAGGAGACCAGATACACAAACACCGAAGCCTAGTCTTAATGAGTGGAGAGAGGTGAGAAACAAAAAGAAGGAGAAAAAAAAAGAGAAGCCGAAGCTTAAAAGACTGAGACCGAAGGCTGATGCTCTGATAGTGGCGGCGGAAGAAGGAACAACGTACGCTGAAATCCTCAAAAAAATAAAGGACGACCAAACTCTCAAGGACCTGGGCGAAAACGTCTCGAGAATAAGACGAACGCAGAAGGGTGAAATGTTGTTTGAACTTAAGAAGGGCCCAGAGATTAAAAGTGCAGATTATAAAGATCTAGTCAAGAGATCACTGGGCGAGTCAGCAAAAGTGAGAGCGGTGTCCCACATGGCCACGATCGAATGTAGATATATGGACGAGATCACGACAAGCGAAGACCTTCGAAAAGCTCTGAAAGAGCAAGGTAATATAAATGACGAGATAGAGTCAATGACGATCCGTATGAGGAAAGCGAGAGACGAACTCCAAACGGCGGAAATAAAACTCCCGGTGGACGCAGCGATAAAGATTTTGAAAATCGGAAAGGTAAAGGTGGGCTGGACCGTATGCCCGATAAGGGTAACCCAGCAGTTAGAAAGGTGCTTCAAGTGCATGAATTTTGGACACCAGGCAAGGAATTGTAGGGGAGAGGATAGATCCAACCTGTGCAGGAGATGTGGGGGAGAGAACCACCTAGCCAAAGATTGCACGAACCCGCCGAAATGTCTGCTGTGTACGTCAGAAAATGACCACGTGACTGGTGAAGCGAGATGTCCAGTCTTTAAACAGGCGCTTAAATCTAAAACAGGACAAGAATGGAAGTGATACAAATAAATCTAAATCATTGTGACATGGCACAACAACTTCTGTGGCAAGCCTCAGCGGAACAAAAATGTGACGTAGCGATTATTTCAGAACCGTACCGTGTATATAGAAACAACGGTAAATGGGCCGCTGACAGAGCCGAGATGGCCGCAATATTGACAACGGGCAAGTACCCCATACAAGAAGTTGTATCAGACGCTCACGAAGGATTCGTGATAGCGAAAATTGATGGAGTGTATATTGCCAGCTGCTATGCACCACCAAGATGGACGATTCTGCAGTTTGAACGAATGTTAGATTTACTCACAGGAGAAGTGACGGGACTCAACCCAGTTCATATTGGAGGTGATTTTAACGCATGGGCAGTTAAGTGGGGTAGTAGATTCACAAATGATAGAGGCTTCAGTCTGCAAGAAGCGCTAGCTAGATTAAATGTGGTTCTGGCAAACGTGGGAAATGCAACTACATTCCGCAAGAATGGGCGAGAGTCGATTATTGACGTGACATTCTGCAGTCCAGTACTAGTTCCAAGTCTGAACTGGAGAGTCGACGAAAGTTACACACACAGCGATCACCAGGCATTGAGGTACACCGTGAAAAAGTGTACAGAGGCAACAAGACAGATGACTCATAGAGGAGAGCGAAGATGGAGAACCGGAAATTTCGATCAAGAAGTTTTTAAGGAATATCTCCAATCAAAAGACGATCACGAAGAGAAATCTGCAGAAGAATTGACGAAAGAAATGGTGAATGCATGTGACGCGGCGATGCCAAGAAGGATGGAACCGAGGAATGGGCGAAAACCGGCATTTTGGTGGAACGACGAAATAAGACTTTTGCGAACAACTTGTTTTAAGACAAGAAGGAGGATGCAAAGGGCCAGAAACGAGAATGTTAGAATAGAGAGGTCCGAAGAACATCGTAATGCAAAACTAGCACTGAAGCGAGCAATCCGGGCGAGTAAGAGGGATTGTTGGAAGAAACTGTGCCAAGAGGCAGACACGAACCCGTGGGGCAAAGTGTTCAGAACAGTAATGACGATGATGAAAGGTACATTGGGGCCAAAAGAAAAGTGCCCGGATAGGCTAGGTGTCATAGTGAGAGAGCTCTTCCCACAGCACGAACAGATCACATGGCCGCAAACTCCTTATGACGATGAAGCGGAAGACAGACTTGAACGGTCGATCACTGTAGAAGAGATCCAGATGGCTGCACAAAAGCCAAAAAATAACAAAGCGCCAGGACCAGATGGAATCCCCAATATAGCTCTGAAGACAGCAGCATGCGCAAAGCCTAACATGCTCAGATTGACAATGCAGAAGTGCCTCGACGACGGATATTTTCCTCAAATATGGAAGAAACAGAAGCTGGTCTTAATACCAAAACCAGGGAAACCGCCAGACAAGCCATCATCATATAGACCTATATGCTTGTTGGACGGGTTGGGAAAAATGCTGGAAACCGCGATCCTGAATAGACTAAGAAAACACACGGAGGGCGAGCACGGACTGTCGGACGAACAATTCGGATTTCGAAAAGGGAGATCGGCGATTGAGGCCATTAAAAAAGTCATAGAGACCACCGACAAGGCGCGGAAGCAAAAAATACGGGGTAACCGCTTCTGTGCTATAACGACGATAGACGTTAGAAATGCCTTTAATAGCGCAAGCTGGATAGAGATAGCCAAGGCGCTACATGTCATGAGAGTCCCCGATTACCTCTGTAGGATACTGAAAAGCTATTTCGAGCGACGAGTACTAACGTACGATACTAATGAAGGGAAAAAGACAGTCGACATCACAGCTGGAGTACCACAGGGATCCATATTAGGACCAACGCTGTGGAATGTTATGTATGACACAGCGCTGAGGCTGAAACTGCCAAGATGTGCTAAGACGATTGCTTTTGCCGACGACTTGATCCTCACGGTATCCGGAACGTCGAAGATGGAGGTAGAGGTGGTTACGATGGAGACGCTAGAAACTGTCGAAAACTGGATGACAACGGCGGGGCTGAGGCTGGCCCACCAAAAAACTGAGATCATGCTAGTAAGTAACTGCAGAAAAACCGAACGAATCATTTTGAACATTGACGGGGAAGAAATAACATCCACTCGCCAATTAAAATACCTTGGAGTTGTGCTGGACGACCGCAGAAATTTTAATAGCCATGTGGACTACACGTGCGAAAAGGTAATGAAAGCCACCGCAGCATTGGCCAGAATAATGCCAAACGTCTTTGGACCGCGCAGCAGCAAAAGGAGGCTCCTTGCAAGTGTCACCCTATCGATATTGCGCTACGGAGCACCAGCGTGGATACAGGCGCTAGATACGAAGAAGAATCGGAGAAGGCTTAATAGAGCCCAGAGGTTGGCAAGCATAAGAGTAGCAAGCGCATATCGAACAATATCCTTAGAAGCGGTATGTGTTATAGCCGGGACGATGCCCATATGCATAACGCTGACAGAAGACAGTGAATGTCATAGAAAGAAGAGAATGGAGGGTCAAACTACCAAAACAGTTAGGACGAAATTAAGAGCCGAAGCACTGAGACAGTGGCAGCAAGAGTGGGACTCCTCGGACAAGGGAAGGTGGACCCATAGACTCATACCAAAAATAACGACATGGGTACAGAGAAAACATGGAGAGGTTAATTTCCACCTGACACAGTTTCTGTCTGGTCACGGATGCTTCAGGAAGTACCTGCACAGGTTTGGATTCACGGAGTCACCTTTCTGCACGACATGCGATAGGCAGGAAGAGACTGCGGAGCACGTGTTATTCGTCTGCCCCCGCTTCGAACAAGAACGAGGAGAGCTGTTGACTGTGAGTAGGCCAGATGTAAGTGCCGAAAACATAATATCGGAGATGTGCCGCGATGAGGAGGTGTGGATAGTGGCGGATAATGTAGTTGCGAAAATAATGACGAAGCTGCAAATTGCATGGAGAGACGATCAAAGAAGACTGGCAGTTGATCTAAGAGAGTAGGTGCGAAAGCACAGCTCCTCCCCGAAGTAATGCTATGAGGCGGTTCCGGGGAGAAGAGAGCACGAAGACTAAGAAAGGAGGTTTTAGTTGGTAGGTCATTAAAGAATGGAATCCAACACTACCTTGGTTCAGAAAGACCGGGTGTCTATGAAGATTTCCTCACCCTTATAAAAAAAAAAGTCCTGGCTATAGGCTTTCTAACGACTATACTCGCTACTGGGTCCAGGCCTCTAATCTGTCATTCCCAGAACAAAATGTATTTGAATACATTTTTCACGGGCGGGAACTTTGTTGGGCTGCCGTCTGGGAAGGAAGGCTTGGACCCATAGGTGACTCTTACCAAAGACAGTCATGGCTATAGGCTTTCTAACGACTATACTCACTACTGGGTCCAGGCCTCACATCTGTTATTTCCAGAACAAAATCTATTTGAATACATTTTTCACGGGCGGGAACTTTGTCGGGCTGTCGTCTGGAAAGGAAGGCTTGGATCCATTGGTGACTCTTACCAGAGACAGTCCTGGCTATAGGCTTTCTAACGACTATACTCACTACTGGGTCCAGGCCTCAAATCTGTCATTCCCAGAACAAAATGTATTTGAATACATTTTTCACGGGCGGGAAATTTGTCGGACTGCCGTCCGGGAAGGAAGGCTTGGACCCATTGGAGACTCTTACCAGAGACAGTCCTAGCCGTAGGCTTTCAAAAGACTATACTCACTACTGGGTCCACGCCTCGCATCTGTTATTCCCAGAACAAAATCTATTTGAATACATTTTTCACGGGCGGAAAATTTGTCGGACTGCCGTCTGGGAAGGAAGGCTTGGACCCATTGGTGACTCTTTCCAGAGACAGTCCTGGCTATAGGCTTTCTAACGACTTTACTCACTACTGGGTTCAGGCCTCACATCTGTCATTTCCAGAACAAAATGTATTTGAATACATTTTTCACGGGCGGGAATTTTGTTGGGCTGCCGTCTGGGAAGGAAGGCTTCGACCCATTGGTGACTCTTACCAGAGACATTCCTGGCTATAGGCTTTCTAACGACTATACTCACTACTGGGTTCAGGCCTCACATCTGTTATTCCCAGAACAAAATCTATTTGAATACATTTTTTACTGGCGGGAAATTTGTTGGGCTGCCGTCTGGGAAGGAAGGCTTGGACCCATTGGTGACTCTTACCAGATACAGTCATGGCTATAGGCTTTCAAACGACAATACTCGGTACTGGGTCCAGGCCTCACATCTGTCATTTCCAGAACAAAATGTATTTGAATACATTTTTCACGGGCGGGAATTTTGTTGGGCTGCCGTCTGGGCAGAAAGGCTTGGACCCATTGGTGACTCTTATCAGAGACATTCCTGGCTATAGGCTTTCTAACGGCTATACTCACTACTGGGTCCAGGCCTCAAAACTGTCATTCCCAGAACAAAATGTATTTGAATACATATTTCACGTGCGAAATCTTTGTTGGGCTGCCGTCTGGGAAGGAAGGCTTGGACCCGTTGGTGACTCTTACCAGAGACAGTCCTGGCTATAGACTTTCTAACGACTATAATCACTGCTGGGTTCAGGCCTCACATCTGTCATTCTTAGAACAAAATGTATTTGAATACATTTTTCACGGGCGGGAATTTTGTTGGGCTGCCGTCTGGGAAGGAAGGCTTGGACCCATCGGTGACTCTTACCAGAGACAGTCATGGTTATAGTCTTTCTAACGACTATACACACTACTGGGTCCAGGCCTCACATCTGTCATTCCCAGAACAAAATGTATTTGAATACATTTTTCACGGGCGGGAACTTTGTTGGGCTGCCGTCTGGGAAGGAAGGCTTGGACCCATTGGTGACTCTTACCAGAGACAGTCCTGGGTATAGGCTTTCTAACGACTATACTCACTACTGGGTCCAGGCCTCACATCTGTCATTACCAGAACAAAATGTTGTAGCGCCCCTCTCACTATATCCACTATACATAATCATTACATATACCTAGAATAATATAACATAATATAACGTGACATAAGAAGAGAGATATCTCTCTCAACATGCTGCAAATCAAGCGGAAGATAAGAAAATTCGTCATTATTCTGATTTGGCAAAACAATTCTGCTTTGTACGCTTCGGCTCGGAAACTTCGGGAGTTATTGGCGAACATGGGTTAAATTTGATCAAGAAAATAGGCAGCAAAATTGTAGATGTGACACACGAAAAACGATCTACGTCATACCTAATTCAGCGCATTAGTGTAGCAATACAAAAAGGAAATGCTGCATCTGTTTTGGGTACAATACCATCATCACAGAAGTTGAATGAAATTTTTTATCTTTAATCTTGTAACGAAAATTGAAATATAATGCATGCAACCCTCCATATAACAGTTAATAAAACAATATCTCTCAACATACTAACATAGCATACTTAAATATTATACCCGCTTAAGGAAATATATCATTCGTATTCTAACCATACAACAGTTCAGTTCATTTATTTAGACCCTACCAAACTTGCTTAGCAAATGACCATCATTAGATGGCCATTAGATGGCGACCAAGTGACAGTCTATGGTCTTAAATAATTAAATCATTTAATCAAAAGTATAATAAATGTGTAATAATTAAATAAAATCACACAATGCGCAAGTGCAGTTATAAATATGAAAAATGGGAAATAAGCCGAGCCAAAAAGCTGTTTCAAACAATGAAGGAACTGTAGTTAACGAAATTCAGATAAACCAAGCGGAACTAGTAAACAAAGACCTCATCATAATCCTTTACATAATCGTCACGATAAACATAATTAACTTGCTCATTAAACTCTACAAGTGGTGGCATAAACAGTTGAAAAAGAAGTACATTGCCACAGTATAATATCAAAAAAGGACATGACTAAAACATTAAAATAAACAAAAAAAATTATAAGGGACGCGCAACATATCCATAAATAATAGACTCATTACAAGAAAATTAGAAAGTTTTAACATAAAGTGAAGAATTGAGAACTACGGATGGACAACAGATGTGGTGACATAAAAATATCTGTAGAAATTGGAAATGAACGAGAAAAAAAAAATTTTTTACTTGGAATTTACTGAAGGGTCATAAAATGCAACGAGCGACGACATACTTTGGCATAGCAACATAATGTATTTCACAACATATGCAACATTCAAGGACATAAAAAAGATAAGTAATTTAATACCTAAAACCATTAAGACCTAAAATAACATTTAAAAAAAAATTCTAATTTTGTCAATTTAGCATTTTCGTTTATATTAGCTTAAAAATATAATAACTAACAATAAACAAAATTTCGTTTATCTTAAATTATATTCCATATTGATTTAAAACTAACGCAAACAAATAACATTTTAGATGAGTCGACAAATGAAAAGTACATTAAAAATGGTCATGATTAAACAATGGAATGGAATGGAAATTTGATCGAAATAAAATTAACAAACATGTTGAAAAATTCAAGCGACTATACAAATGCATACAAGTAAGCACAAACAGGAAAATAAAAGAAGAAACTTTTCGAAAATTATTAGAACAAATATTAAACGAATATAATTTGATCATATTAAGTATAAGCGATATTTTTGAGACATTACCAACAGAAATTAAAGAATCGTGTGAAAACACACTAAAGTATTTACGAAACAAATTATCAAATTTATTTTAACGTTAAACAAAGTAATAGACATACCTAACAATTTTGAGGTATTCGATTTAGTTGAAGTATTAAGCATAGTTTGTGGAGCACCCAAAATGCCTCTCTCAGATTTAGAATTTGCCAACCTGGCAGCTCGCATAATAAATAAGAATTATTCCGGTGATCCTTTGGGATTACCCGCTTTTATAAACAAAATTAAGTACTTGGCAAGCTTGGTAGGTGAAACTCATCAGAATAACGTAGTTCAGTTCGTATTGACTACTCTAGAAGGTACAGCCGTCGATGCGGTAGCAAACACACCCACGACAGTGCAAGGGCTATTAGATACACTTTCGGAGCACATTAAGCCCGAGTCGTCAAAAATTGTTACAGGCAGAATGCTAGCACTCAGGTTTGACAGAAATCAGGTACAAACATTCGTAAGTGAAACAGATGACTTAGCCAGTGCGCTACAAAGGTCATTAATTATAGAAGGAGTTTCGGTAGAAAAAGCAAAGGAATTGACTATCGAAAAAACGGTTGAATTATGCCGTGCACAAACTAAAAGTGACCTAGTCAAAGCAGTCCTAGCTTCAACCCCATATACAAGTTCAAAGGAGGTTGTCGCTAAGCTAATTGTCGAATCGGCAACAGAAAAACAAGAAAAAATGGTCCTGGCATACAGAGCTCAGGGTCGAGGTAATTACCGAGGTAGAGGACAAAATCGAAATTTCAATGACTATCGCAACAGAAACCAAAATTCCCAAAACAATAACGGAAACCGCGGAAATTCGAATAATCAGCAAAACGGTTATCGGCAATTCGACAATCGTAACAATTATAACAGAGGCAGAGGAAACTATAGAGGTAGACAAGGGAATTACAATAATAATAACAATTACGGGCACTCTAATGATGGCAACAACGGCAACAACCGCTCCGTTAGGTCGTTCGAAGCTTCGGGAAACCAAGCTTCCCCCCAACACACGCAGTTGGGGGCAACGAACCAACAATTCGGACAGTAAAAGATACAAAAAACGGTGGAATTCGTAAAGTATACTCTTTCGACATGAATTATTCTGATTTCATTGTCATACGAACTTCCATATCACACCATACCTGTACATTCCTAGTAGACACACAAGCAGACATATCTTTGATTAAAATAAAGTCTATTAAGCCCCATACATTACTTGACACTTCTGAAATAGTAGATATAAGCGGTATCACCGACAAACATATCTCTTCCCTTGGACTAACCGACGCAGATTTACTTGGAGATGATTTCTCACTCTATCATCCTCTCCATGTCGTACCTAACAACTTTCATATTCCGGTTGATGGTATCCTAGGGAAAGATTTTCTTAAAAATTATCGATGTCAAATCGACTACAACACCATGACACTTTCTTTCTGGTTAAATGATCACAACGTTGTGATGCCACTAGTAAGTGGACCTCGCGATAACACAGTAGTTCTTCCAGCTCGGAGTGAAATCGCTCGGGAAGTGAGACTACGTAATTTCACCTCAGCACAATTAATCGAATCGCAAGAAATTACTAATGGCGTGTTTGTTGCAAGGACAATAGCAAATTCAAGCCGTCCTATGGTTAAACTGATAAATACGACAGACGTACCTCAAATAGTACGTACCGATAGGTTAATAACCGAAGACCTGTCGAACTATACAGTCTATTCTTTGGACGCGGTTCAGAACACCGCGGAACGACAAAAAATCCTTTCAGACATCATACGACATAACACACCTGCCCACGCGCACGACAAGTTATTACCTCTTTGCGAGGAATACGCAGATGTCTTTGCTCTAGAAACTGACGAAATGACAATAAATAACTTTTATACACAAAAATTAAGAGTAATAGATGATAATCCTGTCTATATTAAAAATTATAGATTTCCTCACACACAAAAATTAGAGGTTCATTCCCAAGTAGAAAAGCTCTTAAAAAATGGTTGTATTGAGCCAAGTGCTTCAAATTACAATAGTCCTATCATTATCGTACCAAAACCTTCGTTAAATGGTAAAAAGCGGTGGCGGATGTGCTTGGACTATCGCCAGGTGAATAAAAAGCTCTTAGCAGATAAATTCCCTTTACCGAGAATTGACGACATTTTAGATAGTTTAGGCCGTGCAAAATACTTTTCCGTTATAGACTTATTCCAAGGGTTCCATCAAATCCCCATTCACCCTGACTCAAGAGACATAACTTCTTTCAGCACAGACAAGGGTTCATACAGATGGAAAGTACTTCCGTTTGGATTAAATGTCTGTCCTAACTCATTTGCAAGAATGATGTCTATAGCCTTCGCGGGACTACCCCCGGAACAAGCATTTTTATATTTGGACGATATAATCGTAATCGGTCACAACGAAAATCACCATTTGGAAAACTTACGGGCAGTTTTCGAAGTAATGCGATCACGCAATCTGAAAATTCACCCACATAAATGTCAGTTCTATAAAGCTGAAGTGACTTTTCTTGGACATCTATGTACACCTGAAGGCATCTTACCTGACAACAACAAAAAACATGTGATAGAAAAATACCCTGAACCTCGTGACAAAGACGCAGCGAGACGTTTCGTAGCTTTTGCAAACTACTACCGTCGATTCATTCCACATTTTTCAGAAATAGCAAAACCTTTAAACCAACTCTCACGAAAAGACACAAGCTTCGTCTGGTCTGAAGAATGCCAATACGCTTTTGAAAAACTGAAAAATCACTTAATGCATCCTACAATACTGCGTTACCCAGATTTCACAAAGGAATTCACGGTGACAGTAGATGCTAGTAAAATCGGTTGTGGAGCTGTACTCACTCAACGAGACGGAGATAAAGACATGCCTATATATTATGCCTCCAAATCTTTCTCAAAGGCTGACCAAAACAAATCGACACCTGTTCAGGAATGCTTAGCAATTCACTTTGCTCTCAATCAATTTCGTCCATACATTTACAGAACAAAATTTATAGTCAAATCAGACCATCGATCACTGATTTACTTATTTAGTCACAAAAACACATCTCCTAAGCTCACACGCATTCGACTAGAGCTAGAGGACTACGACTTTTCGGTAGTTCACGAATCACCGTCGATGATTTGAAAGACCTATATGGCAAAACTGCTTCTGTATTACAGATGCAGACCCGATCAATGACAAAATCTAAAAACAAGACGATATCACAAAACACTCATTTTGACAATCAATATGAAACGGATAAACAAACTCTTCATGTAACTGAAGATTGGAACGCCAACTTTGACAAAAGTGTGCCTAGAGTGACCTGTATTCGTACTGACTTGAAAGACACAAATAACTCCTACTTAGACATTACCATACAAGTATATCAGAACCACAAAAAACTAATTAATATCGAAAATACAGATCTGAAAGCTAACGATAAGTCATCTTACGAGAAGATTCTATCGAGATTAGAGAAATCAGCTATCAGTCATAAAATTTATAAATTACAATGGCCAATAAATGATGTAATATTTGATTTAATAAGTATTGAAAATTTCAAAGAAATATGTGAGAAAATACTAAATGAATTACAAATAGTTCTGATTAACAAACCAATCGTAATAGTCGATAATGAACAGAAAATTAAACTAATGAATGAATTCCATAACGATGTACTTTTCGGAGGACATTGCGGACAAAAACGACTTTACGCTAAATTACGTAGTAGATTCTATTGGAGAAACATGACACGCGACATCGCGAAATTTGTTCAAGATTGCAATACCTGTCAATTTTCCAAGGTGGAGGTTAAAAACAAAGAAAAATTAACTATCACACCCACACCCCAACGACCTTTTGATGTCGTGATAATCGACACAATTGGGCCGTTACCAACTTCTAAAGAAGGAAATAAGTACGCAGTAACAATGATGTGCGACCTCACTAAATATCTTGTTATAGCACCCACTCCTGATAAGACAGCACGAAGTGTGGCAAAGGCAATATTTGATTATTTCATATTGACCTATGGTTTACTCAAGAGTATTCGTACAGACATGGGTACAGAATATGTCAATGAACTCATATCTGAACTTTGTAAATTACTGTCAATCTCTCATGACACATCCACAGCATATCACCATCAGTCCTTAGGAACCATTGAACGCAATCACCGTGTTTTCAATGAGTACGTACGCTCGTACATATCAGATAAGCTAGAAGAATGGGAAACATTCAGTAAATATTTTACTTTTTGTTATAACATAACAAATAATTCTAGTTTAGACCACAAATACACTCCATACGAATTAGTTTTTAATAAAATACCTACTTTCCCACATGAATTCTTATTAGGTGAAATTACTCCTGTATACAACATGGATAATTTCGTACATGAAGCTCGCTATAGGTTACAGACAGCACACAAACATGCAAAACAATTAATCGAAAAACTCAAAATAAGAAACAAAATACAATATGATAAAACTAGTAATCCAATTGACTTACAAATAAACGATAAAGTAGTAATTGCTTCTGAGCCATATAACAAACATAATCCAATCTACGTTGGACCATTTATTGTTAAAGAAATTTTATCACCCAACGTTAAACTTTTGAACGAATTAACGAACAAATGTCAAACAGTACATAAAGACAGAATTCGAAAATATTCAAACAATAGTTAAGTCAATCCTTTCAAGGAAGGGAAGGAATCAATGAATTAACACTACATTTATTTTAAGACACTTTTTATGACATTAACATTTCATTTATTTTAAGAGATTTTTATGACATGAAATGAAACAAATCAAAAGGGAACCTCACGCTTCGCTTTTCTAAAGAAGGGTGGTGTAGCGCCCCTCTCACTATATCCACTATACATAATCATTACATATACCTAGAATAATATAACATAATATAACGTGACATAAGAAGAGAGATATCTCTCTCAACATACTAACATAGCATACTTAAATATTATACCCGCTTAAGGAAATATATCATTCGTATTCTAACCATACAACAGTTCAGTTCATTTACTTAGACCCTACCAAACTTGCTTAGCAAATGACCATCATTAGATGGCCATTAGAATGTATTTGAATACATTTTTCACGGGCGGGAACTTTGTTGGGCTGCCGTCTGGGAAGGAAGGGTTGGACCCATCGGTGACTCTTACCAAAGACAGTCATGGTTATAGGCTTCCTAACGACTATACTCACTACTGGGTCCAGGCCACACAAGTGTCATTCCCAGAACAAAATGTATTTGAATATATTTTTCACGGGCGGGAAATTTCTTGGGCTGCCGTCTGGGAAGGAAGGCTTGGACAAATTGGTGACTCTTACCAGAGACAGTCCTGGCTATAGGCTTTCTAACGACTATACTCACTACTGGGTCCATGCCTCACATCTGTCATTCCCAGAACAAAATGTATTTGAATACATTTTTCACGGGCGGGAAATTTGTTGGGCTGCCGTCTGGGAAGGAAGGCTTGGACCCATTGGTGACTCTTACCAGAGACAGTCCCTG
>CM055406.1:88755775-88767937 GCA_029228625.1 Pseudolycoriella hygida
AGCCTTCCTTCCCAGACGGCAGCCCAACAAATTTCCCGCCCGTGAAAATTGTATTCAAATAGATTTTGTTCTGGCAATGACAGATGTGAGGCCTGGACCCAGTAGTGAGTATAGTCGTTAGAAAGCCTATAGCCAGGACTGTCTCTGGTGAGAGCCACCCATGGGTCCAGGCCTTCCTTCCCAGACGGCAGCCCAAAAATCCCGCCCGTGAAAAATGTATTCAAATAGATTTTGTTCTGGGAATAACAGATTGAGGCCTGACGTGGGTATAGTCGTTTGAAAGCCTATAGCCAAAACTGTCTCCGGTAAGAGTCACCAATGGGTCCAAGCCTTCCTTCCAGACGGCATAACAAATTTCCCGCCCGTGAAAATTGTATTCAAATACATTTTGTTCTGGAATGACAGATTTGAGGCCTGAACCCAGTAGTGAGTATAGTCGTTAGAAAGTCTATAGCCAGGACTGTCTCTGGTAAGAGTTACCAATGGGTCCAAGCCTTCCTTCCCAGACGGCAGCCCAACAAAGTTCCCGCCAGTGAAAAATGTATTCAAATACATTTTGTTCTAGTAATGACAGGTGTGGGGCCTGGACCCAGTAGTGAGTATAGTCGTTAGAAAGCCTATAGCCAGGACTGTCTCTGGTAAGAGTCACCAATGGGTCCAAGCCTTCCTTCCCAGACGGCAGCCGACAAATTTTCCGCCCGTGAAAAATGTATTCAAATACATTTTGTTCTGGGAATGACAGATGTGAGGCCTGGACCCAGTAGTGAGTATAGTCGTTAGAAAGCCTATAGCCAGGACTGTCTCTGGTAAGAGTGATCAATGTGTCCAAGCCTTCGTTCCCAGAGGGCAGCCCGACAAAGTTCCCGCCCGTGAAAAATGTATTCAAATACATTTTGTTCTGGGAATGACAGATTTGAGGCCTAGATCCAGTAGAGAGTATAGTCGTTAGAAAGCCTATAGCCAGGACTGTCTCTGGTAAGAGTCACCAATTGGTCCAAGCCTTTCTTCCCAGACGGCAGCCGGACAAATTTCCCGCCCGTGAAAAATGTATTCAAATAGATTTTGTTCTGGGAATAACAGATGTGAGGCCTGGACCCAGTAGTGAGTGTAGTCGTTTGAAAGCCTACAGCCAGGACTGTCTCTGATAAGAGTCACCAATGGGTCCAAGCCTTCCTTCCCAGACGGCAGCCCAACAAAGTTCTCGCCCGTTTTTTTTTTTTTCAAAAACACCATTTATTCGGTATGGATAGTACAATCTTAACAAAATTTGTCAATTTACTACTACAGTTGAGTTGTACTAAAGAAATTTTGAAGAAATAACTTCAGTAAGAGGCGTGCGGGACGGCCGTCTCAATAGTCATGTCCCAAGTTGCCATTCGAAGACTCCGGAGATTTCAGGATGTTCTTCCATAGGTTAGTTCATGTGTTTTGACTCGTTTCAGTCTCCTCAATTCGTCGGTTATATCCAACAACTGGATAGCTTCCACATTGGTGTGATTAAGTAGCCTGTTTTCGTGTTTAATGGCGTTGGCACGAATTACTTCTTCTACCCATTCGATTTTTAGGTCTTTATGTAATTCCTTGTTTGTTACAAAGCGGTATGCATTAGTAATCATGCGAAGTAAAGTATTTTGGCTTGTTTGTATTTTCTCTGTATTTGTTTTTTTCGCAAAGCCCCATAGTTCGGAGTCATACGTCCAGATTGGTGTGAAGATGGATTTATAGATCAATCTTTTAGAGTAGAGGCTCAGTTTGGAGTGATAACCGATGAGCCAGTACATTTGTCTCGTTTTATGCTTCATTTGTTGTTTTTTCAGTCTCACGTGATGCTTCCAACTGCCTTTGCTGTCCAGATGTAGGCCTAGATATTTTGCTGACTCTGGTTGCGGAACGTGATTTCCATTCAGTGATATACGGTGGTTGCTAACGTGACGCAACGTAAAAGTGATGTGATTGGATTTATCCTCGTTGAGTTTTATCTTCCAGTCTCTAGTCCACTTATTTATTTTGTCCAAAGATAACTGCAATTTGTTTATTGCTTTGTGCTGAGTGGTATCAGTGGTCAGAATCGCTGTATCATCAGCAAAGGTGCCAATGAGGACATTATCTGAAACTGGTATGTCTGCTGTGTAAATTATGTATAGGAGCGGGGCAAGTACACTTCCTTGGGGTACTCCTGCTTGTATTGAATAGGTCCTGGAGTAGGTTTCTTGTTCTTTTACTCTGAATTTCCTGTCGTATAAGTAGGATTCAAGTAGTTGACAGTAGTTAGCAGGAAGAATTTTGCTCAGCTTGTAAATGAGTCCTTCATGCCACACTTTGTCGAAAGCTTGTGAAACATCTAGGAATGTTTCCTTTTTTTCAAATGCTCGTTCTATTACCGTTGTCAATCGGTGAACTTGCTGCACAGTTGAGTGTTTATTTCTGAATCCAAATTGGAAGTCTGGGATCTGTACCATTTTTTCCAAACGTTTAATCAGAAGTCTCTCAAAAATTTTTGATATTGTTGGTAGGAGTGAGATGGGCCTGTATGATTCTACTTTTTCAGGAGGCTTGTCTGGTTTATTTATCATAATTACTTGCGCAATTTTAAAGCTCTTTGAAACGTATTTTAATTTCAGGCAGGCATTGAACAGATATGTGAGCATGTATATAGCTTTCTTCGGTAGTTCTTTGAAGGCTCCAGGAGCGATTTCATCTATTCCTGGGACCTTTTTTGCGTTGAGTTTTTTGTCAATTTCCCTGGCAATTTCATACGGCGTAAACTTTTTGATCTCTGCATCAGGTTGGTAGTTTGGTGTTGTGTCCACATTCGACTGAATGTCATCGTGCGGTGTGAACACCTTAGCAAGGTGTTGAGCGAAGAACTCCGTTTTATCGTTGTCGTTTCTCATCCACTTTCCATTGGAGTTTTTGATCGGCGGAACTTGGGTGAGCGGTCTTTTGAATCTTCTCGTTGCTTTCCAGAGTGCCTTCCCGTGGCCCAAATTATGTAGGTATTTATCGAAGCAATCCTGTTTGTATGCTCTGATAATTCTGTTGGTTTTGTTGCTAGCTTTATTGAAGTCCTTTTTGTCGTTTAAATTTCTAGTTCGGTGCCACAATCTACGGGCCTTTCTTCTTTCCTTGATTAGATCTCTTATCTCTAGCGGACAATTGATTGTGTTTGTAGGTCTGTCTTTTGGTACAGGGGTGGCTTGATTTGCAGCTTCTTGGAGTAAGGCAATGAATGAATTCCTCGGTATGTAAGTCAAGTTCATATTCATTTTTTAGGCTAACCTTAAGATTGATTGACTCTTCTATTATCTTCCTAAATTGTTCCCAGTCGGTGGATTTGGTAGTAAGATTATGCTTTTTTTTCTTTTGTATGACTGAAGCGTTCAGAGATAACAGAACTGGTGTGTGATCGGAAGTAAGATCTATAATATTTTCTGTTTCCATGTTGTTTGAGGCGATACCTTTCGTGATGAAAAAATCTAGAAGATCTGGTATTTTTTTTTGGGTCAGTTGGCCAATAGGTTGGACTCCTCGCCGAATGATAATCGCAATTTTTGATTCTCATAGCATTTAGTAAACCGTTCCCTTTAACTGGCGTTATAAGTCTTGAACCCCATGTTGTATGTTTAGTGTTGAAATCGCCGCCAATAATGAATTTGGGTCCCAATTTTTGAAAGATTTCTATGAATTGAGATTCTGTTGGCGTACATCTAGGTGGACAATACGCTGCTGCTATATTGACTTCCTGTTTGATGAATTGGATGTTTACGATAGTTGCTTGGTGGATATGTTCCTCATGAATACTCTCTTGTTGATAATGCTTGACATTATTTTTGATAATGAGTGCTGATCCACCTCTGGCCCTTCCGTTTGGATGAGTAGTCCAGTAGATGTTGAAACCTGATATTTTTATATGGCTTTTGTCAGTGAAGTGCGTTTCAGATATTAGTGCAATGTTAATGCTGTTTGTGCGCAGGAAAATTTCCAGTTCTTGGGTCCTTTCGTTTAACCCATTTGCGTTCCAAGTAATAATGCGCAGGAACGAGTTAGTCATTTTCGGAGCTTTTGACTTTTGCTTTTGTTTGAAGATAGCATCGATAATTTCGATTCGATTTCATCCATACGTTTTGACAGCATGCCGATGTTGTCATTAACATCGGATTTGATTTTAGTAAGCATACTCATTAAATCGTTTAGTTTCTGCTCAATTATTGGTGGATTTTTATTGTTATCTATTCCTGTACTAGGGTCAGATTTGGTTACTTGCGCATATGATAGACCGACTTCGGTTTTTTTACTTGTTATCGGTTTTCCTTGTTGGAGACGTGATACCGTTGATGTGACTTTTTGATGTTGACTCTTCAATTTCTTTTGATAAGCTAAACACCCTTTGTAGTTAGCAGTATGCCCTTCCTGATGGCACAAGGCACATTTTGTTTTTTCATTCGGTCTTTTAGTGCATGAGGCAGTTGGGTGACTCCCTGCACATTTGACGCAGACCGCTGGTCTTTTACAGAAATTTTTTGTGTGACCCAGTTGTTGACATTTCATGCATTGTGGAATTGCTTTCGATTTTATTGGCGGTTCTACAGAGATCTTGCAATGAAGGAGATATTTGATGTCGAAAATTTCCTTATTATTTTCGTTTTGTTTTAGTTCAACTATGAACAATGGGAATCTTTTCTCAGTTTTTTTCCCATCCTCAAAGAAGAGTTTTTTATGTTGGTGGCCTTCACGGCTTGATGATTTAGTTTAATTAGTTCTTCAACTATTTCCGTTTCGTCACAAGACGATCACTGCTCGGAAATTTTTTTCACTTTTTAATTGGTAGGTATGATACTCTACACCTTGTAGTTCGCCACCTTTAGCGGATTGTTCATCTAGTAAGTTTTTTACCTTACGGTATTCGTCCTCATTTTGAATTGTAATTTTCAAGTTGTTATTCGAGGTTGCTTTGAATTGAGCAGATTTGGCCGATTCCAATATTTGCTCGCTGAATTTATTGAAATTTTTAACGTTGCTCACATTTATAGGAGGTGGCAGGAGTTCCCGCCCGTGAAAAATGTATTCAAATACATTTTGTTCTGGGAATGACAGATGTGAGGCCTGGACCCAGTAGTGAGTATAGTCGTTAGAAAGCCTATAACCAGGACTGTCTCTAGTAAGAGTCACCAATCGGTCCAAGCCTTCCTTCCCAGACGGCAGCCCCACAAAGTTCCCGCCTGCGAAAAATGTAATCAAATACATTTTGTTCTGGGAACGACAGATTTGAGGCCTAGACCCAGTAGTGAGTATAGTCGTTAGAAAGCCTATAGCCAGGACTGTCTCTGGTAAGAGTCACCAATGGGTCCAAGCCTTCCTTTACCAGACGGCAGCCCAACAAAGTTCCCGCCCGCGAAAAATGTAATCAAATACATTTTGTTCTGGTAATGACAGATTTGAGCCCTGGACCCAGTAGTGAGTATAGTCGTTAGAAAGTCTATAGCCAGGACTGTCTCTGGTAAGAGTCACCAATGGGTCCAAAACTTCCTTCCCAGACGGCAGCCCAACAAAGTTCCCGCCCGTGAAAAATGTATTCAAATAGATTTTGTTCTCGCAATAACAGATGTGAGGCCTTAACCCAGTAGCGAGCATAGTCGTTTGAAAGTCTATAGCCAGGACTGTCTCTGGTAAGAGTCACCAATGGGTCCAAGCCTTCCTTCCCAGACGGCAGCCCAACAAAGTTCCCGCCCGGGAAAAATGTATTCAAATAGATTTTGTTCTGGGAATGACAGATGTGAGGCCTGGACCCAGTAGTGAGTATAGTCGTTAGAAAGCTTATAGCCAGGTCTGTCTCGGGTAAGAGTCACCAATGGGTCCAAGCCTTCGTTTCCAGACGGCAGCCCAACAAAGTTCCCGCCCGCGAAAAATGTAATCAAATACATTTTGTTCTGGGAATGACAGATTTTAGGCCTGGACCCAGTAGTGAGTATAGTCGTTAGAAAGCCTATAGCCAGGACTGTCTCTGGTAAGAGTCACCAATGGGTCCAAGCTTTCCTTCACAGACGGCAGCCCAACAAAGTTCCCGCCCGCGAAAAATGTAATCAAATACATTTTGTTCTGGGAATGACAGATGTGAGCCCTTGACCCAGTAGTGGGTATAGTCTTTAGGAAGCCTATAGCCAGGACTGTCTCTGGTAAGAGTCACCAATGGGTTCAAGCCTTCCTTCCCAGAAGGCAACCCAACAAAGTTCCCGCCCGTGAAAAATGTTTTCAAATACATTTTGTTCTGGGAATGACAGATGTGTGGCCTGGACCCAGTAGTGAGTATAGTCGTTAGAAAGCCTATAGCCAGGACTTTCTCTGGTAAGAGTCACCAATTGGTGCAAGCCTTCCTTCCCAGACGGCAGCCCAACAAAGTTCCCGCCCGCGAAAAATGTAATCAAATACATTTTGTTCTGGGAATGACAGATTTGAGGCCTGTACCCAGTAGTGAGTATAGTCGTTAGAAAGCCTATAGCCAGGACTGTCTCTGGTAAGAGTAACCAATGAGTCCAAGACTTCCTGCCCAGACGGCAGCCCAACAAAGTTCCCGCCCGTGAAAAATGTATTCAAATACATTTTGTTCTGAGAATGACAGATGTGAGGCATGGACCTAGTAGTGAGTATAGTCGTTAGAAATCCTATAGCCAGGACTGTCTCTGATAAGAGTCATCAATGGGTCTAAGCCTTCCTTCCCAGACGGCAGCCCAACAAATTTCCCGCCCATGAAAAATGTATTCAAATACATTTTGTTCTAGGAATAACAGACGTGAGGCCTGGACCCAGTAGTGAGTATAATCTTTAGAAAGCCGATAGCCAGGACTGTCTCTGGTAAGAGTCACCAATGGGTCCAAGCCTTCCTTCCTAGACGGCAGCCCGACAAATATTCCGCCCGTGAAAAATGTATTCAAATAGATTTTGTTCTGGGAACGACAGATTTGAGGCCTGGACCCAGTAGTGAGTATAGTCGTTTGAAAGCATATAGCCAGGACTGTTTATGGTAAGAGTGAACAATGGGTCCAAGACTTCCTTCCCAGACGGCATCCCAACAAAGATCCCGCCCGCGAAAAATGTAATCAAATACATTTTGTTCTGGGAATGACAGATTTGAGGCCTGGCCCCAGTAGAGAGTACAGTCGTTAGAAAGCCTATAGCCAGGACTGTCTCTGGTAGGAGTCACCAATGGGTTCAAGCCTTCCTTCCCAGACGGCAGCCCAACAAATTTCCCGCCCGTGAAAAATGTTTTCAAATATATTTTGTTCTGGGAATGACAGATGTGTGACGTGGACCCAGTAGTGAGTATAGTCGTTAGAAAGCCTATAGCCAGGATTGTCTCTGATAAGAGTCACCAATGGGTCCAAGCCTTCCTTCCCAGACGGCAGTCCGACAAAGTTCCCGCCATGAAAAATGTATTCAAATAGATTTTGTTCTGGCAATAACAGATGTGAGGATTGGACCCAGTAGTGAGTATAGTCGCTTGAAAGCCTATAGCCAGGACTGTCTCTGGTAAGAGTCACTAATGGGTCCAAGCCTTCTTACCCAGACGGCATCCCAACAAAGTTCCCGCCGGCGAAAAATGTAATCAAATACATTTTGTTCTGGGAATGACAGATGTGAGGCCTGGAGCCAGTAGTGAATATAGTCGTTAGAAAGCCTATAGCCAGGACTGTCTTTGGTAAGAGTCACCAATGGGTCCAAGCCTTCCTTCCCAGACGACAGTCCGACAAATTTCCCGCCCGTGAAAAATGTATTCAAATAGATTTTGTTCTGGCAATGACAGATGTGAGGCCTGGACCCAGTAGTGAGTATAGTCGTTAGAAAGTCTATAGCCAGGACTGTCTCTGGTAAGGGTCACCAATGGGTCCAAGCCTTCCTTCCCAGACGGCAGCCCAACAAATTTCCCGCCCGTGAAAAATGTATTCAAATAGATTTTGTTCTCGCAATGACAGATGTGAGGCCTGGACCCAGTAGTGAGCATAGTCGTTAGAAAGTCTATAACCGGGATTGTCTCTGGTAAGACTCACCAATGGGTCCAAGACTTCCTTCCCAGGTGGCAGCCCAACAAAGTTCCCGCCCGTGAAAAATGTATTCAAATACATTTTGTTCTGGCAATGACAGATGTGAGGCCTGGACCCAGTAGTGAGTATAGTCGTTAGAAAGTCTATAGCCAGGACTGTCTCTGGTAAGAGTCACCAATGAGTCCAAGCCTTCCTTCCCAGACGGCAGCCCGACAAATTTCCCGCCCGTGAAAAATGTATTCAAATACATTTTGTTCTGGGAATGACAGATGTGAGGCCTGGACCCAGTAGTGAGTATAGTCGTTAGAAAGTCTATAGCCAGGACTGTCTCTGGTAGGAGTCTCCGCTGTTGCCACCAATGAAAATACATTTGTTGCGTCCTTCGTCATCAGCAACCACCATTGGCATTAAGCAACCATCGCCACCAATACCCTTCTCCATCCGCAGAACACATGCTACAATTCAATCCTACAGCGAGTGTTATTGACACCCCTTCTAGTCTAGGACTAGCGCTATAGATTAATTGCCACAGTTTCAATGTGTCTGGGCTCATAACCTGTTGGAATTTCACGGATTCCAATCCGGACCCCCAATAAAACTCAATGTTCACACTTTGAACGTTTATTAGAGAGTGACTTAAACTATGCACAGAAACTTGTATTTATACTAAAAACTGTGTCTACTAGATTATTACATTTAAATATAGACTCCTAACATACTCGATTAGAACACATTTCTTGAGTGTAAGTTATCCTCAAGTGATAAATCCAACAGTTAGTACTCGTCGCTCAAAATAGCTTTTCAGTATCCTACAGAGGTAATCGGGGACTCTCATGACATGTAGCGCCTTGGCTATCTGTATCCAGCTTGCGCTATTAAAGGCATTCCTAACGTCTATCGTCGTTATAGCACAGAAGCGGTTACACCGTATTTTTTGCTTCCGCGCCTTGTCGGTGGTCTCTATGACTTTTTTAATGGCCTCAATCGCCGATCTCCCTTTTCGAAATCCGAATTGTTCGTCCGACAGTCCGTGCTCGCCCTCCGTGTGTTTTCTTAGTCTATTCAGGATCGCGGTTTCCAGCATTTTTCCCAACCCGTCCAACAAGCATATAGGTCTATATGATGATGGCTTGTCTGGCGGTTTCCTTGGTTTTGGTATTAAGACCAGCTTCTGTTTCTTCCATATTTGAGGAAAATATCCGTCGTCGAGGCACTTCTGCATTGTCAATCTGAGCATGTTAGGCTTTGCGCATGCTGCTGTCTTCAGAGCTATATTGGGGATTCCATCTGGTCCTGGCGCTTTGTTATATTTTGGCTTTTGTGCAGCCATCTGGATCTCTTCTACAGTGATCGACCGTTCAAGTCTGTCTTCCGCTTCATCGTCATAAGGAGTTTGCGGCCATGTGATCTGTTCGTGCTGTGGGAAGAGCTCTCTCACTATGACACCTTCAATTCATCTGCAGATTTCTCTTCGTGATCGTCTTTTGATTGGAGATATTCCTTAAAAACTTCTTGATCGAAATTTCCGGTTCTCCATCTTCGCTCTCTTCTATGAGTCATCTGTCTTGTTGCCTCTGTACACTTTTTCACGGTGTACCTCAATGCCTGGTGATCGCTGTGTGTGTAACTTTCGTCGACTCTCCAGTTCAGACTTGGAACTAGTACTGGACTGCAGAATGTCACGTCCATAATCGACTCTCGCCCATTCTTGCGGAATGTAGTTGCATTTCCCACGTTTGCCAGAACCACATTTAATCTAGCTAGCGCTTCTTGCAGACTGAAGCCTCTATCATTTGTGAATCTACTACCCCACTCAACTGCCCATGCGTTAAAATCACCTCCAATATGAACTGGGTTGAGTCCCGTCAGTTCTGCTGTGAGTAAATCTAACATTCGTTCAAACTGCAGAATCGTCCATCTTGGTGGTGCATAGCAGCTGGCAATATACACTCCATCAATTTTCGCTATCACGAATCCTTCGTGAGCGTCTGATACAACTTCTTGTATGGGGTACTTGCCCGTTGTCAATATTGCGGCCATCTCGGCTCTGTCAGCAGCCTATTTACCGTTGTTTCTATATACACGGTACGCTTCTGAAATAATCGCTACGTCACATTTTTGTTCCGCTGAGGCTTGCCACAGAAGTTGTTGTGCCATGTCACAATGATTTAGATTTATTTGTATCACTTCCATTCTTGTCCTGTTTTAGATTTAAGCGCCTGCTTAAAGACTGGACATCTCGTTCCACCAGTCACGTGGTCATTTTCTGACGTACACAGCAGACATTTCGGCGGGTTTGTGCAATCTTTGGCTAGGTGGTTCTCTCCCCCACATCTCCTGCACAGGTTGGATCTATCCTCTCCCCTACAATTCCTTGCCTGGTGTCCAAAATTCATGCACTTGAAGCACCTTTCTAACTGCTGAGTTACCCTTATCGGGCATACGGTCCAGCCCACCTTTACCTTTCCGATTTTCAAAATATTTATCGCTGCGTCCACCGGGAGTTTTATTTCCGCCGTTTGGAGTTCGTCTCTCGCTTTCCTCATACGGATCGTCATTGACTCTATCTCGTCATTTATATTACCTTGCTCTTTCAGAGCTTTCCGAAGGTCTTCGCTTGTCGTGATCTCGTCCATATATCTACATTCGATCGTCGTCATGTGGGACACCGCTCTCACTTTTGCTGACTCGCCCAGTGATCTCTTGACTAGATCTTTATAATCTGCACTTTTAATCTCTGGGCCCTTCTTAAGTTCAAACAACATTTCACCCTTCTGCGTTCGTCTTATTCTTGAGACGTTTTCGCCCAGGTCCTTGAGAGTTTGGTCGTCCTTTATTTTTTGAGGATTTCAGCGTACGTTGTTCCTTCTTCCGCCGCCACTATCAGAGCATCAGCCTTCGGTCTCAGTCTTTTAAGCTTCGGCTTCTCTTTTTTTTTCTCCTTCTTTTTGTTTCTCACCTCTCTCCACTCATTAAGACTAGGCTTCGGTGTTTGTGTATCTGGTCTCCTTCTGGTCCTTTCGTTATTTTTCTTGTCTTTTTTGTTGTTTTTTTTTGCCGCGTTTGTTGCTGTGGGCGTAACCTCCGGCGTTTGTTTTCTCTTTGAGGAGAGTAGGGTAGCTAGCACTTTGGCATCTCCGTCTGTTTTCTCCTTCTTGTCAGCTGTTTCCCGTTTCACATCATTTAAGCAGGCCCTAATATTGACCATCCTCTTTATGTCCTTATGCACGTTATTCTTATCTTGAATAAATTCATGCAACTCTTTCACCATTCTTTTGGCTTGCTCCAATTTTGTCATCTTCGATTCGCCGGTATCGCTGGTCTGAAGCGCATTTGTTCTTTCCTCGCTTGTTCTCACGGGCGACCTCGTTATCTTCGCGCTTCTTGCGAACACGTCGTGTATCTTAACCTCCGATTGATTTATCCGCTGATCCTCTGATTTTGTCTGCTGATTTTTGCTGTCATTCTTATTCACTTCTTCCATTTTGTTGAGCCCCCCTCCAAGCCGCTATCTCCATCTCGTAGTGTAGTTACCTTCATGATCCCATGGTTACATATGCAAGCAGTGAGGCCATGCTAGGGTTGATACGATCCCTCATGGGGCACCGTATTCAGAGCCAGATCGGTATTAGTCAGGAATTTTCATCTGAGCCTACACCTCCTATTTTCACAGGACGAGCTTTCGAACGTACTTGGAGGCCTGCCAAGGTTTTACCGGGACGGGGGCAACCATGGTATTAGCCCACTAGCCGTTTCGTGAAAGTGTCACCCTTCCTTAGTAAGGTAGTGGAATATAATAGTTGTCAGCCCTTGCCTACTCATCACAACCATTTAACCAAATTCATTGTCCGTGTTTGATGCTTTGCCAGTATGCCATAATTAAGACCTCACTGGCGTTGGCCTTAATGTGCCCGTAGCACTACATCCGTGTTTGTTGGTTGATGGTAGTCCATCTGACTAGGACTGTGCATGCTGCCGTTGTCTCTTACCGTTGAGATCCTCCGCCACCATGCTAAGTCGCCATCCCATCTTAATAGCGCCTAGCTGTCTTCGACCCTCCCTAAACGTAGCGTCTAGGTACTACCCGAAGACAGCCCCCTCATCCTTCAGCTAAGTGACCCACACT
>CM055406.1:88777644-88794960 GCA_029228625.1 Pseudolycoriella hygida
TAGACGCCACGTTTAGAGAGGGCTGAAGACAGCTAGGCGCTATCAAGATGGGATGGCGGCTTAGCATGGTGGCGAAGGATCTCGACGGTAAGAGACAACGGCAGCATGCAAAGTCCTAGTCAGATGGACTACCATCATTCACCAGTGCCACGGGCACATTAAGACCAACGCCAGTGCGGTCTTAATTACGGCATACTGGCAAAGCATTGAACCCGGACAAAGAATATCGACCAGCGGATGAAATTTTAGACAAGGGCTGACAACTGTGGTATTCCACTACCTTAATAAGGAAAGGTGACATCTTCACGAAACGGCTAGTGGGCTAATATCATGGTTGCCCCCGTCCCGGTAAAACCTTGGCAGGCCTCCAAGTACGTGCGA
The DNA here is from genome assembly GCA_029228625.1 of Pseudolycoriella hygida. Lineage (NCBI taxonomy): Eukaryota > Metazoa > Arthropoda > Insecta > Diptera > Sciaridae > Pseudolycoriella > Pseudolycoriella hygida. The sequence goes on from CM055406.1 coordinate 88,778,026, forward strand.
AAGCTCGTCCTGTGAAAAGGAGGTGTAGGCTCAGATGAACATTCCTGACTAATACCGATCTGGCTCTGAACGCGGTGCCCCATGAAGGACCGTGTCAACCCTAGCATGGCCTCACTGCTTGCATAGATAACCATGAGATCACGCAGGTAACTACACAATCGAGTTGGAGATAGCGGCTTGGAGGGGGGACCCAACAGCATGGAATTAGGAAAGGAAGGGAAGGAGTTAAAAGAAAATCAACAAGAAAATCAACAGGGAAATCAGCAGAGGAAATCGGAGGATCAGCGGATGGATCAAGCGAAGGTTCAGCTATTTGACGTGTTCGCAAGACGATCGAAAGTGGCGAGGTCGCCCCCTGGAAGGGAAGCGAGAAGTATAGAGGTTATCCACACAGACGTTCTCCACAACGACGACAACGATGAACCAAAGCAGACAAAATTGGAGCTAGTTAAAAAGATGGTGAAAGAGTTACACGAATTTATACAAAATAAAAATAACGTGCACAAAGACATTAAGACGAAAGTGATCAGCATTCGAGCCTGCCTAAACGAAGTGGAACAGGAAGATAAGCCGTGGAGGATGCGGAGATTCGAAGCAAATTACTAGAAGGCGAGAGCAGGCATTGAAGTCGGCGAAGTTACTGAAGTTGGCGAAGGTATCGAGGTGCTAGCCACCCCGCTCTCGACAAAAAGAAGACAAACACCGGATATTACGCCCTCTCCAAGAAGCGCGGCAAAAAGGAGTAAAAGGGACAGGAGAAACAATGAAAGGACCACAAACAGACTGGATGCACAAACACCGAAGCCCAGTATAAGCGAGTGGAGAGAGGTGAGAAAAAAGAAGAAAGGGAAGAGCGAGAAGCAAAAGCTTAGAAGTCTGAGACCTAAAGCTGATGCTCTAATAGTGGCGGCAGAAACAGGAATGACGTACGCCGATACCTCACAAAAAATTAAAGAAGACCCAGACCTCAAGGACCTGGGTGAAAATGTCTCGAGAATAAGACGAACGCAAAAAGGCGAAATGCTGTTTGAACTCAAGAAGGGCCCAGAAATTAAAAGTGCAGATTATAAAGAACTAGTCAAGAAGTCACTGGGCGAAGCAGCAAAAGTGAGAGCGTTGTCCCACATGACCACGATTGAATGTAGGTATATGGACGAAATCACGACAAGCGAAGACCTTCGAAAAGCCCTGAAAGAGAAAGGTAATATAAATGACGAGATAGATTCCATGACGATACGTATGAGAAAAACGAGAGACGAACTCCAAACGGCGGAAATAAAACTTTCAGTGGACGCAGCGATTAAGATTCTGAAAATCGGCAAGATAAAGGTGGGCTGGTCCGTATGCCCGTTGAGGGAAACCCAGCAGGTGGAAAGGTGTTTTAAGTGCATGGACTTTGGACACCAAGCAAGGAACTGCAAGAACGAAGATAGATCCAAGTTGTGCAGGAGATGTGGGGGAGAAAACCACCTAGCAAGAGATTGCACGAAACCACCAAAATGCCTGCTGTGCACGTCAGAAAATGACCACGTGACGGGGGGAGCGAGATGCCCAGTCTATAAACAGGCGCTTAAATCAAAGACGGGACAAGAATGGAAGTGATCCAAATAAACCTTAATCATTGTGACATGGCACAACAACTTCTTTGGCAAGCCACAGCGGAGCAAAAATGTGACGTAGCAATTATGGCAGAACCGTACCGAATTAATAAAAACAACGGTAACTGGGCTGTTGACAGAGCCGGGATGGCCGCAATATTGACGACGGGAAAGTATCCCATACAAGAAGTTGTATCAGGCACCCACGAAGGATTCGTGATTGCGAAAATTGACGGAGTGTATATTGTCAGCTGTTATGCACCACCAAGATGGACGATTGAACAGTTTGAACGAATGTTAGACTTACTCACAGGAGAGCTAACGGGATTAAGCCCAGTCAACATGGGAGGCGACTTTAACTCATGGGCAGTTGAGTGGGGCAGTAGATTTACAAACGAAAGAGGCTTCATTCTACAAGAAGCGCTAGCTAGACTGAATGTGGTTCTGGTAAACGTGGGAAACACAACTACTTTCCGCAAGAATGGACGAGAGTCGATTATTGACGTGACATTCTGTAGTAAAAACACTAGTACCCAGTCTGAATTGGCGAGTGGATGAAAGCTACACATACAGCGACCACCAGGCATTGAGGTACACTTTGAAAAAGAGTACGGTGGCGGCAAGGCAGATGAATCAAGTAAGAGAGCGGAGATGGAAGACGAGAAATTTCGATCAAGAAGCTTTCAAGGAATACCTCCACTCAGAAGACGAAGGCGTTGAGAAATCGGCAGAAGAATTGACGAAAGTATTGGTGCATGCATGCGACGTAGCGATGCCAAGAAGGATAGAACCGAAGAATAAACGAAAATCGGCATTTTGGTGGAACGACGAAATTAGGCTCTGGCGCGCAGACTGCTTCAGGACAAGAAGGAGGATGCAGCGGGCCAAAAGTGAGAGTGCCAGAGCCGCGAGGCGAGACGAACATCGTACGGCAAAACTAACATTAAAGCGGGTAATCCGAGCTAGCAAGAGAAACTGCTTTAAGAAGCGGTGCCAGGAAGCTGACGCAAATCCATGGGGAAACGTGTACAGGATAGCGATGACAAAAATTAGAGGTTCATCAGTGCCAAAAGAAAGTTGTCCTGAGAAGCTAGGAGCCATAGTGAGAGGGCTATTCCCGCAACATGAACAGGTCGCATGGCCGCAAACTCCTTACGACGAGGAAATTGAAGACAGACAGGACCGGGTGATCACTATAGAAGAGATTCAGACGGCTGTCAAAAAGCTGAAAAATAACAAGGCGCCAGGACCAGATGGGATCCCCAATGTAGCTTTGAAGACGGCGGCATGCATAAAGCCGGACATGCTCAAATTGACATTGCAGAAGTGCCTCGACGACGGAAATTTTCCTGATATATGGAAGAAACAGAAGCTGGTCCTACTACCAAAACCAAGGAAACCACAAGGTGAACCATCATATAGACCTATATGTTTGCTGGATGGTATGGGAAAACTGCTGGAGGCCATGAGCCGGAACAGATTACACAAAAACACAGAGGGTGAGCACGGACTGTCAGACGACCAATTCGGATTTCGAAAAGGAAGATCGACGATCGAAGCAATAGAAAGAGTTATGGAGATTGCCGACAAGGCGCGAAAGAAAAAAAGAACCGGGAACCGCTTCTGCGCTATAACGAAGATAGACATTGAAAATGCCTTTAATAACGCAAGCTGGACGGAGATAGCTAAGGCAATGCATGCTATGAGAGTCCCCGATTTCCTCTGCAGGGTAATGAAAAGCTATTTCGAACGACGGGTGCTAATGTATGATATCAGGGAAGGGAAAAAGATGGTAGACATCACAGCTGGTGTTCCACAAGGATCCATATTAGGACCAACGCTGTGGAATACGATGTACGACGCAGCGCTGCGGCTGCAGCTGCCAAGATGGGTTACGACGATTGCTTTTGCAGACGACCTAATTTTCATAGTTATCGGAACGTCAAAGTTGGAGGTGGAAGTCGTCACGAAAGAGGCGTTGGAAACTGTAGAAAGTTGGATGACAATGGCTAAACTGAAGCTGGCCCATCAGAAAACCGAGATCATGCTCGTGAGCAACTGTCGGAAAACTGAGCGGATTGTAATGAACATCGAGGGGAACGAGATCACATCCACTCGCCAGCTAAAACACCTTGGAGTCATGTTAGACGATCGTGGAAACTTTAATGCCCACGTAGATTATACGTGCGAAAAGGCCATGAAAGCCAATGCAGCACTGGCCATGATAATGCCGAATGGGTTTGGACCGCGCAGCAGTAAAAGGAGGCTCCTAGCAAGTGTTACCCTATCGATACTGCGCTATGGGGCACCAGCGTGGATAAGGGCGTTAGACACAAAGAGGAACCGTAGGAGGTTGATAAAAACCCAGAGGTTGTCAAGCATAAGGGTAGCAAGCGCATACAGAACGATTTCCTCGGAAGCGGTATGTGTGATAGCCGGAACGATGCCTATATGCATAATGCTGATGGAAGACAGTGAATGCCACAGACTGAAGGAAAGGGGGGCCAAAACACCAAAACAGTGAGGGCACAAGTAAGAGTCGAATCACTGAGTCAATGGCAGCGAGAGTGGGACTCCGCGGAAAATGGAAGATGGACTCATAGGCTTATCCCGGACGTAACCACATGGGTAAATAGGGAACACGGAGAGGTTAGCTTCCACCTGACGCAGTTCCGGTCGGGTCATGGGTGCTACAGGAAGTACCTGCATAGGTTTGGACACGCGGAATCACCTTTCTGCGTGACATGCGTTGAAGAGGAAGAAACTGCAGAGCACGTTGTGTTTGTCTGTCCCCGTGTTGAACAGGAGCGATGTGAGCTGATAGCCGCGAGCAGGCCAGACGTAAACGCCGACAACATAATATCGGAAATGTGTCGCGACGAAGAAGTGTGGAAAGTAGCGGACAACGCAATTGCGAAGATAATGGTGAAGCTACAAAGTGCATGGAGAGACGATCAACGAAGACTGGCAGTTGATCTGAGAAAGTAGGTGCGAAAGCACAGCCCCTCCCCGAAGTAATGCTGTGAGGCGGTTCCGGGGAGACGAGAGCGTGGCGATCAAGGAAGAAGGTTTTAGTTGGTAAAAATCCAACACTACCTGGGTCCAGGAGGACCAGGTGCCTTTTGAAGGTTTCCTCACCCTTGAGAAAAAAAAAAAAAAAAAATGAGATTCACGCGATTGATGAAGGCGAAGGGCATGAAAATGGAAGTTGTATTAAACAGTAATGTTTACAAAAGTATAATTCACGGGGCGAAGCAAGCTCTCTCAGTAATGAACTGCGGAGACAAGCCAACCCTAGTGGATTACAATACTTATTGGAAAAAACAACTAAATAGGATGGTGGATGGGAAGGATCTAAAAATGGCGCAAAACCATACATCATCAACAGCTTTCAATGGGGCACGAAACTGTGAAGTATCTGGTGAAGACTATATTCATTACAACCAGATACGGACAAATAGCCTACCAACGAGAAAGCGACGTGCTCGTGGCAGACCAGGAAGAGAGCGATATGTCTGCAAGTTGAAACGCTACAACACGTGATACAAGCTTGTATGAGAACCAATGCAGGAAGAATACAGCGGCATGACCGAGTAGTAGAACTGTTACTAAATGAGTTTAGAAGGAAAGGTTATGTCGGCGAGAAAGAGGTCCATATGGAGGCCTCAGAAGAACTGCTGAAACCAGATTTGGTTTTAGTCAAAAATGGCATTGGGTACGTAGTGGATGCTCAGATAGTTCAATGTGGCAATCTTGAGAATGACCATCGTGCAAAGGTTGCCAAATACCGAGACCACCCTGAACTCACAGAACTGATTAAGAATAAATATGAAGTTCAGGAGGTGGCATATGGAGCATGCACTATCTCATACAAGGGTATCTGGTGCAAAAGCAGTGTTGATTCTCTGATATCAATGAAAGTGAGTAGCTATTGCCTATTCCAGATTGTGACTTCTGTCTTTAGAGGAACGTGGTTAAACTGGCGAAGATTTAACAAAACTACAAGCGTGGTGCATTAGATGAAGCTAGCGTTCAAGCTTAACTTAGGGACAGGTTTGCTAGGAATTTCCAATTTATGCGCGTAATGGCGTTAAAAACTGATTATAAAGGCCAAAATTCCTAGAATATATGGTGATGTTCAAGTGATGATGAGGCATTACCTCATTCTGATGACATCACCGGCTAATAGCCAAATGCCTCGTCATCGACGTACACTCCGGAGTTGGACAGGGCTCAATCTGTGGTCCAATATTTTTCTTGGTATTTTTTAATGACTCTGACGATGCCCTTCGAGTCACCAGAGGATTAAATTTCGCCGATGATAAAAAGATCGTTCACAACAAAATTTCTACCGAAGACGACACTCACCAGCTTCAGCAATCCATAAACAGCTTCTTCGAGTGGTGCGACAATAATGGACTTGAATTGAACGAGGATAAATGCAAAATAATGACTATCTCTCACAAGCTCTCTCCAATCTTGGCAGATTACCAAATGAATGGCAAACCGCTAAAAAGAGTTCATGAAGTCAAAGATCTTGGAGTGACTTACAAGGACAATTTCTCGTTCAATATTCACCGTGAGCTGGTTTCGAAAAAAGGACATTCGATGTTATCTTTCATCAAACGTCAATGTTACGGCCGGTTCAACGTAGATACAGCTAAGATGCTCTACAACTCATATACAACTCAACTGGTTCGGTCCCATCTCGAATTCGCTAGCGCGGTTTGGTCTCCTTATCACGACAACTATGTTCAGACACTTGAGAGTGTTCAACGACAGTTTGTTTTATACGCCAATCATAACCGATATGTCGATCCAAACGATGGAAGTTATAGACTTCGTCCATAGGTGGACAGATACATTGAACTAAATCTACAATCGCTAGTGAGACGACGAGCGAATGCAGCAGTATTCTTCATTCACGATTTACTAACCGGAAAAGTCAATTCGAAATTACTTCGCGACAGCATCAGCTTGTACGATGGATCCAGAGCACTACGCAACCCATCGTTAATTCGCTTTCCTTTGTTTAGGCACGAATACTCGACGTACTCTCCATTCAATCTCGCTTGTCGTTTGTTTAATATGGTTGCTGCGCATATAGATCCAACATTACCATCACGAGAATTTCGTCGTTTTACACTGGAACTCGATGATTCAGTGTTTGGTTCATTTGGTAATTGCTGACAGTTGTGTTTCCTGATATCATCGCTTCCTTCCACAATTTGATTTTAGTTTTCTATTACATTTATTTGACGACACCATGATGGATTTGGTTTTGTTCTTTCTTTGACGCTGCTTTCTACAAAGTTTTCTTACTTTTTTTTTAATTGCAATTTGACTTGAATTATCTTTTGATTCATCTATGTTCTATGACAAAGCTCTTTAAATCTTAAATTTTTTTTTTTGAGTGATTTTTTTATTTGTATTTGCAATTTTTAGAGCGATTTCTATCTTTTATCATATTTTTATCTTTCTTTTTTAGTTTTTGTTTTTCCTTTGTGATTTTTATTTTGGCCGTGACTATGTTAATTTACTTTAAGTATATTATTTGTAACGTTTTCATGGTTTTAATGAGCGTTATGACAGCAGTCATAACCACTCTTTTTCCATGTCGGCTTGAGAAAAGTAGACAATAAAATTATTATCATATCATATCTAATTAGTGACGCGCATGAATGGATTAACGAGATTCCTACTGTCCCTATCTACTCATTCGCAGTTCGTTTGTTGAAGGATTAACACGTGTTTTTACATCGTTCTTCTATTAACAAGTGTTCCATTAACAAGTTTTCATACAAAGTGTTTTTCTATTGTGCTGCATGCTGCATGCTGCATGCTTGTGACCGTATAACGGTAAATACAATAGTAAAGTGTACGGTATATTTCAAGGCTAAATATTTTGTGTATTAAATACTCAAAGTATTTGAATTGAAATATTCTGCAGTGTATTTTGGGGTAAGTGAATTTGCTATTTTGTGAGTGAGTGGGATTACATTTATTGGTTCGGTTAATTAATTTAATTTAATTAGATTGAATTAAATTAATTTAATTAATTTAATTAGGTTAATTTAATTTAATTATTTGATTTTATTAAATTGGTTTTGCTTGAATAAATTAAATATAGTTCGAGTGAAAGTGGAGCGTGTGAAAGTGGGGAGGGTGGAAGTGGAGGGGAAAGCCCTGGAGGCAATGGTGGGGGGAACCAGGGTCGGTTCAGGGGAGAGGGGTGAAAAAATTCTGGTTGACGAAACGGACTCTGATGGGTCCGTCATGTCGCTGCGGTCGGGCTATAAGTCCGAAACCATGGCAGTAATTGAGCGGGAAATGGACAGACGGAAGACAAAGAGGAGGGCAGTTGCTGTCAAAAAGGCAGCGACCAAGCAGGAGAAGGGGAAGGAGGGGCAGGTACCCGCAAGGTCGGAGGCCGCTAACGATAGCGTGTCTATGCCGCCGCCAGTGAGTATCCCCAAAAAGAGGAAAGAAGCGACCTCGGATGGCACCTCCGGGGAAGCTATAACGAAAGCAGCAGCTGTCACAAAGGAGCTGCGGGAAATGGTGCTGGGAACATTTCCCACGAATATGCTGTCGCCACTGTTAGAAATCGCAGCAAAATTCGAAGCAATTATAGCCGCACAAGTGGTAGTCAACTGCCATTTGGAGGGGAGGCTGCTAGAGCGTACGGGGGGTGCGGGAACAGGGGCTATGCCTCAGCCAACGGGTTTGGCAGGAACTGTCCAAACGACGCAAGGTTTGAACGTACCCATTCAGCGGCAGACTAGCCAGCAACAGCCGACGTATGCTGTTGTACTCGCCAATGCGGTCACTGACGAAGCGGCCACTTCGGATCAGGTAAAGCAGAAGGTCCTGCAAGCCGCTAATGACATGAATGAATGGGTAAGGGTCAAAGCGGTCCGGAAGCTTCCTGGAGCGAAAGTGGCAGTAATCGGCAAGACCAAGGCGGAGGCGAACAAAATTAAAGCTGCGCCTGCCGTATCCGCAGCTGGCCTGATAACGTCCGATGGCAAGAAAGCTGAACCTCGTCTGGTGGTGTCAGGGGTTCCGAGTGACATGTCCGAGGAGAAATTCACCGAGGACGTTGTCAAGCGGAACCTTATGGGGCTAGCAAAGGGGGATGGGACAAAAGCTGCGATAAAAGTGGTGAAGCGGTTGGGGAAGCCTGAATCAGGGTCCGTTTCAGTAGTGTTTGAGGCACCGGCCAACGTCAGGGCCTATCTCCTCAAGGAAGGTAGGCTGTATGTGGGATGGAGTGCGCTGAGGGTTCGCGAATATACGAACGTGAGTCAGTGCTACGGATGTGGAAGTTTCGGGCACAGAATTGAGAAGTGTAGCGTAGGGGCGCGACTTTGCAATAACTGCGGTGTTGCCGGTCACGCTGCTGCTGGCTGCACCAACACTGTGAAGTGCCGGAATTGCGCCCTTAGGGGACTACCCGACACACACAGAGTGACTTCCCAATTGTGTCCCGTATTTCAGAGTGAATGCGCGAGGAAAAGAGACTTCATTATCGCATAATGGATAGTTCTCCAATCCAAACCCTTGGGATTCTTCAGCTGAACTGTGAGAAATCTTACAGCGCTACTGTTGATCTGGGGGTTCGTATGAATGAGTCTGGCGTTGGACTGGGTATGGTTCAAGAACCATACGTATTGAATGGTAGCGTACGTGGGCTCCCACCGAACTACCGTGCTTTCACGAGTACGGTAGTCGGTGACAACATAGGTGTAAGCGCGATTGTTGTGAATGATGCGTGCATGGACGTTAATGTGGTGACGGACTTCACTAATCAGCATGGTGTGTGTGTGCATGCTAAAACTGCGATTGGTGAGCTCTATGTGGTTTCTATGTATTGCAATTTCGGAAACGACATTTCCGAATATTTGCAATACATAGAAAGTGTACGTGAAATGTGTGGAGGAGCGTGTATGATACTCGGTATGGATGCGAATGCCGTATCTCCCATGTGGTTCTCGAAAGGGGACAACTTGGGTAGATCACGGCAGAGTGAGTTGAACGGCGAACAAATTGAGGAATGGCTGATGAGTAACTCTATGATTGTGCTGAATGAACCCAGTGAGTTCTTTACTTTCTCTGGCCCGAACGGCCAGAGTGATATTGACGTCACTGTGGTGAATGCGGCGACTGACAGAATGTACGAGTTTGAATGGACTGTAAGGCCTGACTGGAGCATCAGTGACCACAATTGTATTTCAATTGTGATGTCAAGGACTGACCCAGCAGCTACACAGGTGAATGAATTGCCTATCGTTCGCTGGAACACCCGCGATACAAAATGGGAAGAGTATGTTCTTGACGTTCAGACGAGTGCTTATGAATGTGGAATCGAGCAATTCAAAAGCGTGAATGCAAGCGAAAGAGCAAAACTCATCACGAGTTGGGTAACTGAAGCGAATGACCTGAATATGAGAAGAATTGTGAATGGAAAGAGGAACACGAATAAATGGTGGAACGATGAGCTGAAAAATAAGAGAAAGGGAGTGAGACGAATGCGTGTGCATTACCAGAGGAGTAGACGTTCCGGTGTGAATGTTGAATCCCGAAAAGCGGAGTACGCACATGGGTACGGCGAATATAGCCGTGCAATTGTTTCCACTAAGAGGACAAACTGGCAACAGTTTGTTAGTTCGAAGGGGAATAGTAACCCATGGGGTTCGGTGTACAAGCTGTGTAGGGGAAAGCGTGCCAAAACGAATATTTGCAGCCTGAAAGTTGGGGAAACAATGACTAGATCATGGGAAGAAAGTGCGCAAGCACTTCTTACCGCTCGACTTATTCATTATTTGTACGAGGGCTGTGTCAGCGAAAGCTACTTCCCCGATGAGTGGAAGGTGGGGGATGTGGTCCCTTTTATTAAGTCTCCGGACTCGATCAAATCGGATCCCAGCTCCTACAGGCTAATTATGCTGCTCCCAACGTTTGGGAAGGTGCTCGAACGAATGATGGTCACTAGGCTGAAGGCGAAATTACCCAATGACGGAGTCCTACATGCCCAGTTTGGTTTTACCCCAGGTAGAACAACTGAAGACGCATGGGACAGAGTCCGCCGAAAGGTTGAGACTTCACAGAAAAAATACGTCATGGGAATTTTCGTCGACTGCGAAGGGGCCTTTGACAATTTGTCATGGCACGAAATTCTGAAAGAAATAAATGAGTATGATTGCGAGGAAACCTCACTTTGGATGAGTTTCTTTTCAAACAGGGTAGCGTGCTTGAGAGGAGTGCTTGGACAGGTCCAGAAAACCGTCCGCAGAGGATGCCCTCAAGGCTCCATTAGCGGTCCGTTCTTCTGGAACCTCGTCATGAATCAACTGATGCTAGAGCTGAAAGAAATGGAAGGGCTCGAAACTGCATTTGCTGACGATCTCGTGCTCGAAATTGAGGCAGATAGCAGGGCAGAGCTTGAAAGTATTGGGGAAAGATGCCTGAGGGTCCATGAATGGGGAGTGCGAGTAGGTGTTCCTTTGTCACGAAAAAAAACTGTGTGTATGATGCTGAAAGGTAAACTCTCGGATAGTCGTCCTCCATGCATTAAGCTGATGAACCAGGGCATTACTTACGTTAAGTCAGTAAAGTACCTGGGGATCCCCGTTGGCGAGAGGATGAGTTTTAAACCTCTTTTTGTGCGCATGAGAGAGAAAATGCTGCATAATGTGAACGGTTTAAAGCGAGTGCTGCGAAAGAGCTGGGGTTTAAACCACAAGTCTTTTAGGGTCATATACGGTGGCCTGTTCGTTGCTTGTATGAGCTACGGCGCAGGCGTCTGGTATGACTCTATGAGATTTGGCTATGCGAGAAATCTGATTAATAGGTGTCAGCGAGTAGTGCTACAAGCTGGCTTGAATGTGTGCAGAACTGTGTCCACGGTAGCGATGCAAGTGCTCCACGGTGAACTGCCGTGGGACCTCGAATGCAGGCTGAAAGGCATGCTTTCAAGATGCAGGAGGGTTGTCGCTCTCTTGGCCACAGATCCAGTCGATGGCGAGGAACTTGCGAGCTTGACCAAGCCGCAAAGAACCGAGCTTATCAGGGAAAAACTGCTGGATGAATGGCAGAGTAGATGGGAAACGGAAGAGAAGGGACGAACGACGTTCAGGTTCATTCCGAACGTTAGGTTCGTCTCGACCCATTGCGAATTCTCTTTTGGCCTGAGTCTGGGCTTTATGCTCACTGGACACGGCAGTATAAAGGAATTCTTGTTCAAAAGACGCTTAGCGGACGATATGGCTTGTTTCTGCGGGGCACCGGTGGAAAGCATAGATCATTTGATAGGCGTGTATAATCTTTGGCTAAAACCAATTTTGGTGAATGCGCTGTCCGGCCCGAATGTAAAAAATAAAAATGCGCAACGTTTTTTTTTTATGATAATGCCACACACAATGTGGTTGCTTTATTGGCAATGGTACAATGGTGTGGTTTTTGTTTGATGTGGTGTTGGTTGACGATGCGCGTGCGATTCGTTGGGCGGCCGGTAGCGAACTGATGGTTCCCAATTTAATCGTTCGCGTTCGTCCGTTCCATTTTGTGTGTTCCCTATGTCGATCGCCGGATTCGTTCTCTTTTTACGTCAGAGACGTAACAGTCCCGAATCCAAAATGAAAATGACACGAGGGAACGTAGGACCCAAAGGCGCGGCTGCGCGGTGACGCTGCTTCGCTGGATATGGTGTTTTGGTGTTGTGGTTTGTTGTGCATAGTTGCTTCGTGTGCGGTAGTGTGTGCGATTGATTCGTGGCATTTCCTCCACGATTGTCTAATGGTGTTTTGGGGCGCACCGACTCGCCACTATTGCCACGTGAATTTGTTGATGGTGGGGCGATGGTGTAGTAGGCCTGAAACGGATAAGGGCTTGGCCAGTAATTTGTTTCAAATAATATTGATTCTAGGCCCTCCCTTTCCCTGCTCAGCCTTCAAATTTTACTTAAACACTAATTAAATTTGTACCTTGTTTTAGCTATTTTTTGTCGTGAGGTGTCATGGTATTATTTTGTGAATTATATACATCTTATCCTTAATAAATTAATTACGAATTATATGACTGCGTTATTTATTTGTGTTGGTTTGTATCTACTGGTAATACGCAGAGTTTGTGAATTGCCCTGGTCAGCGTGCTATTCGCTGTCTTTATTGTGACTCTACGCACCCGACCTTCGCTATCTGGATATAATTCCCCGATTTCTACATTCTTTTGTGGGTTCTGATTTCCAGCGCTTCTGGAAATGCTCAACCTTTTGTGACACTTGACGCCAATGACCAAGTCGGCTGATTTGAGTGTCAAGCAGACTGGGTCTTAGGGATGCTAATAAATTGTCGCCGATTAAGAAGTGTCCTGGCGTTAATACTGATAGGTCGTTAGGATCGTTTGATATTGGACATAACGGTCGCGAGTTTAGACATGCTTCGATCTCCGCTAGCATTGTTGCGTATTCGGGATATGTGTGTACCGATCCCTTCAACATTCTAGCTAAGTGATACTTCATAGATTTAACCCCGGCTTCCCACATACCTCCCCAATGTGGGGCATGTGGCGGAATAAAGGACCACTGTACTTCATCTTTCAAAACGAGTGCTGCTATCTCTGGTTCTAATTTGTTTTTTATTATCCTATAACCGTTTTCTAATTCATTTTTCGCACCGACGAATGTTGTCGCGTTATCCGAATACATGTTTGACGGCAACCCAACTCTTCCGACGTTAAAATGCTAACTATTTCTAGATGAATTGCTTTGGTGCATAAACAAACTAATAGTGCTACTTATCCCTTCGTTACCTCTCTCCTGCCAGGTTTTCGCCTTGTCAATACTTCAAATGGCCCTGCATAATCTACGCCTGTGTGCTGAAATGCTCTATATATGTTTACTCTAGGTTCTGGTAGATCACCCATCAATTGTTGTTGCGTCCGTTTGGAATATTTGTAGCATGTTACACATGATCTAACTATTTTCTTTACTACGCTTTTTGTGTCTATTATCCAATACCTTGTTCTAGTTTGTGCTACTGTTAACTGTGTGCCTCCGTGATGTGTTTGCGAATGTGCATCGTTTGTTATCAATATCGCTATCTGTGATTCTTTTGGTATTATGATTGGATATTTTGCGTCGTACTCTATCATGGCTTCCTTCAAGCGTCCTCCCACTCTCAATAAACCCTTCACGTCCAAAAATGGATTGAACGATTTAAGCTTGCTGTGACCTGGTACTAGACTCCCTTTCTTTAACATCTCTATTTCGCTTCTGAATGCTATGTTTTGTGCTACCTTTATGTAAATCTCCTTGGCCATTTCAATTTCATATACCGTTAGTGCTCCTTGTGTTCTCTTTTCTTTTAACGTCCATGTCTTTATGCGCGCTGTGACTCTTGCTAACTTTATGAAAGAATTGTATCTTTCTAATAACCTCTGTATTACTTCGTTTTCGTCTTTCTTATGCGTCGCTAATACTACCTTTGATTTGATTTCTGCTATGTCCTCCTCTAGTTCTAAGCTAGGTTTTTGTGGCCAGTTGTATTTAGACTCTTTCAACCATGGTGGACTGTTCCACCATAAACTATGGTTTATTAATTCATTTGGGTTTATACCTCTGGATAGACAATCAGCTGGATTGTGTATCCCTTCCACATGTCCCCACATTGAGGGCTCTGTTAATGATTGTATCTCTGATATCCGGTTCGCTACGAATGTTTTATAAAGATCTGGTGACGAATTAACCCATCCTAGTGTTACTGTTGAATCCGTCCAACAATGCTTAACTTCGATCTTCAATTCGTCCGCGATAGTTCTTACTAGATTTGCCAATAAAACTCCTCCGCACAATTCTAACCTTGGTAAGCTGACCGATTGTACTGGCGCTACTCTTGATTTTGCTAATACGATCTGAATATTTACGTTACCATACTCATCCTCTGCTCTTGTGTACACTACTGCCCCGTGGGCGTTAATTGACGCGTCACAAAACCCGTGTAATTCTATATTTGCTTTATTTTCGAGATATCCATACCATCTTGGTATTCTCAATTCTCCTAATTGGCACAGTCTATCCCTGAACGACACCCATTCTGCTTCGAGTGCTGGAGATAGCCTGTCATCCCATCCTAGTTTCTGCTTCCAGAGCTTTTGAAACATTATCTTTGCCTTGATCACTACGGGTCCTAGCCAACCCAAAGGATCAAAGATCTTTGCGGCTTGCGATAGGAATATACGCTTTGTGATTCCCTCTGTCTCATCTAGCTTCGGTATCGTGAAAAAAATTGGTCTTGTAGTGGCAACCATCCCACTCCTAATGTTTTTATGCTATCTTCTGGCTCCATTGGCCTCGCTTTTAACTCTCTGTCTTCTTCTGGTACTGGTTCTAAAACTTCCATGCAATTACTTGCCCACTTTCTCATTGGCAACTTCGCGCTACTTAATACTTCTGTTGTTTGCTTCCATATCTCTTGTACTTCCTTGACTGTATCTCCGCCTGTCAGTAAATCGTCTACTTGAAAATCTGACCGTACTACTCTTGCTCCTATAGGATATCTATTCGCTTCATCGTTTGCTACTTCTACTAATGACCGTACCGCCAAGAATGATGCGCTTGCGGTGCCGAATGTCAAGGTGTTCAATTTGTAATCTTCTATTGGTTCATTTTTATCGAATCTAAACACTATCTTTTGATACTCTTCATCTTCTTTGTATACCCTGATTTGCCTATACATCTTTGTTATGTCTCCTCGCAATGCTATCTTGTGTCTTCGCCACTTTAGTAATCTAGTTATGAGGCTTTCTTGAATTGTAGGCCCTATCATTAGTATGTCGTTTAGTGATACTCTAGAGCTTGATTTTGCTGATGCGTCAAATACTACTCGTGTTTTTGTTGTTGTGCTGTCTGCTTTTATCACTGCATGATGCGGGATATAATAACTACTTCGTGTGTGCTCGTTTATCTCTTTGCTATTTTCTTGATGCCGTTCTACTTCTGATCTCTGTATGCCGTTATCTTCACTGATCCCTTTTTGTTGTTCTATCTTAACTATTTTTCCGCGATTTCCGTTACTCTCATGTTGTTGTGATTTTGTAAGCATATTTCCGCCTTTATCTTTGATACGCCTTTGTTGATTTTGTACTGTTAGTCTACTTCCGCCTTTATCTTTAATCTCGTGTCTAAATCCTTCTTTGCCTTTATTTTCTTTGATATTATGCTGTTGTCCATTCGTTGGCCTATTTCCGCCTTTATCTGTACTATACATTTGTCTTTGTCCATTCGTTGCTATATTTCCGCCTTTTGTTCGATCTGTCATATGTCTCTTTGCTTCTGTGTCTATATTGCCTTTTTGTTCTGATCTTAATCTCATTCTGATTATATCTTTCTTCTCGACTACTTGTTCTGATTCTGATACTTTGGTCAAGTGACCCAATTCTATGTATTCCTTCATGACCTCCATGTAATCTCTCTTCAATTCTCTATCGTTATCCAACTTTTTCTCCATAGACCGCCATCTGGCTATTGCTAATTGTCTAGACTCTCCTAATACCTTGCTTGGTTCCCTTTTGAATGGTAATTTAACCTGCACTCTACCGTCTTCTAACCTTCTATATGATTCAACAAATATATCTTCGCATCTTTGTTCTTCCTTTGTTAACTTCCTACTTTGTCTTGGGGTTTCTTCGATTTTCCAGAACCTTTCTAATAATTCTTCCGTATCTTCCACTTTCTTGGTTGCTAAACAAAAACCTTTTCTCGATTGCTTGCCTGATTCTACTTCTTTGTTTCTACCTGAAATTAGCCACCCTATAGAGGTGTTTTGTGCTAATAGGCCTCTTTTCTTGATTGTGTCGCTTTTCATTATTTCTACGTAATATTCTCCTCCTAACATTATGTCCATGTTTCCCGGCGTTGTGAACAATGGATCTGCTAATTTAAGATTACTAAAAACATCTTTTGGGGCTTTCGCGTCGCTTTTCGGAAGTACTCCCAGTAGTGTTTTTACTATGTATTTATCTAAATTTATCGTTTTATCGCTGGCTGTGGCTATTTCAATGCGTGTGGCTTTATCTGGTGTGGAAGTTACTGTGTCCCCTAATCCCGTGACTTCGAATGCGGGTATTTTTATTGATTTGAAACCTAACATTTTGGCTACCGATTCTTTTATATAATGTTCATCTGAGCACTGATCAATGAGTGCCCTTAGACTGTAAACTGTGCCACGCGCCGATTTGACTTTTACCATGGCGGTAGGGAATAATGCTTGACCTTTATTCCTTAGCCGCCTTACCATGCTTGCCGATTCACTTGAGGATGTAAATGTTTGTCCGCTTC
>CM055406.1:88795460-88815812 GCA_029228625.1 Pseudolycoriella hygida
GACGATGACATTTGCTCACATTTATAGTAGACTATAAATCTGATGAAACAAACTGTCATATGGAGAAATTTTTCTTTGCATTTTATATGGTGACGAAATGTCAAATGACGATGACATTTGCTCACATTTATAGTCTATCTGGGGAACCCAGCCGCCATATCATGTCTCTGGTTGAGCGCGAGTCAATTTGACATTATTGACACCGCTCATATCAGATGCTAGTGGCCATTACACTACAATTTCTCCAAAATTAACCACACATTGTTCAATGAGTCGATGCACGATGAAATGTAATTTTCGAAATCCAGAAAATCAGTCAAGGGGCCTGACCCACCCAAAAGGTGGGATCTAGTTTATAAATAATTTCAGAGAGTAGAGTTTATAAAAAGTCAGCTATGTGGAAATGGAATTAAAGTAGCGAAAAAGTCACAAGATCTAACTTCTGGGAAGATTACTTACACCGCCACAATCAAATGCGCTGATTGTGACACCCGCATCATTGCCTTCCATAGTCCTTCAAGTACTGATTTGGGATCTTTGAATGCCTTCAATGTTGGTAGACACTTACAAGCCAAACATGGTTAAAGATGATATTGATGATGTGGAAGAAGATGCTCCAATAGGTACCGAAAAAAGTGAGCATACATTTATAGCCTATTATAGCATTTAGAGACCATTACAATTCATGTATCATCAGCCAGATGATACAAAAAAATGTGCAGTCACTTGAAATTGAGATGTTTCATAGGGATAAAATTAACGTGGAAAGGTATAGATTATTATCGTATAATATCTGAAAGAAAAAACCACAACTTCGACCATAGCTTCATATTTTGATTTTTCAATACGGTACAATTAATTATAGTACTGTTGGACAAGAAAAGAAGAATTTTTTGAAAACGGAGCTGTTTAAATTAAAGATATTTTATCGATTGTTTTGGATCACTACCATTTTTTGAAAACACATAACGTTTTGTGTGTCTTTAATATATCTTTAATATATTTTTTGGACTTAAGTCTATGGATTTTTCTGTTCTCCATTATATCGCCCAAAATTTTGCGCTACGGCAATGTTTTTGATAGCGAAGTGATCGGGATATTACACCTTGAAGTTAAAAAGCGATTAAAGTTGGATGCGATGGAACAGCGACATAAGAATTTACCGCACTATGCCTCTACATTATCGGTATTTTCAAATCTTCCGCAGATCATACCCGTTGGAGTTTATGCATTTTCACAAAAAACGACTCGAAGATCCATTTGCGTTGTGTTTAGACCCGTACGAAGAACGCAGTGCTTCGAAAAGGGGTCTATTGCGTTTACCACGACGTTTGTAACCAGTCAAATTTCAACCCGGGAGTAGGGCGGGGGGAGCATCGATCATGGTCCTTAGATGACGAATCAACAATAAAAAAAAATGTCCGTCCGTCCGTCAACACGATAACTCGAGTAAAACTCAACCGGTTTTCAAAAACTTTTTTTTCCCCTAAAAGGTAATCAAAAAGTCTTTTATGGGATTGAATCTTGGCACTGTCGGCCCAAGAACCGCCGAGCTAGGGGCGTTTAAGTGGTTTTTGGTCTTTTGTACATAACTCGAGTAAATCCTCTCCGATTTTCAAAAAAAAATTTTTGTTTGAAAGACCTGGGCATATCCGAAAATTTATGGATGAAACTTGTTTGAATTTGAGTCTTTGGACTTAGCTAGGGCACTAAAAACGAGTCTCTGCTAGGGCTCTATGTGTTTTTTGCACATAACTCGCGTAAATCTTTTCCGATTTTCATAATTTTTTTTTTTTATTTGAAAGATCTGGGTATGACCGACAGTTTGTGGAAGAAACTTTTTTGGATTTGAGTCCTTGCACTTAGCTAGGGCATTACAAACGAGTCTCAGTTTTCCGATTTTCAAAAACTTTTTTTGGTTTGAAAGATATAGCCACGACCGACAATTTATAGAAGAAACTTGCCTCTGCTTAGGGCTCAAGTGGGCCTCATATCGGTCCTAAAGTCGGCCCTAACCAAAACAATTTTTTTTGTTATGTCGGATGGGTGTGTGGGTGTATTGCTTCTTATTTATTTTAAGAACACAATTTTCTTCAATTTATAACACTGAATATTTTATGATATTAACTAGATGCAATTTATCGTCCTGGATTCGAAGTGATCGCAAAAAAACCTGATCCGGAATTATTTAAAATTGAAATTACCAAAGCGTTAGGCGTTGTTGACGAAAACGAAATAAAAGGTATGCAGTAATACCAAGAGTAAGAGAGATATTATTCGATAGACAAAGATTTATTTTTCGAGCTATGCGAGTGTGTATGAGTGCGCGTATAAAGCTTGCCTATATGTAGCCAGAAATGTCATTTCATGTGCTTCTTATCATCTTACGTCACAATTTCCCAATAATAATTTATCTATTGTTTAAAAAGTCAAATGCATAATGAAATGCACAGTTACTTCAGCTGCTATGGCTGCAACCATTCGACAAATAAAAGTGCAAATGATGCCTTACAGAGCATTGCTTTTAAAATTTTCGACATTTTGGTCAAAACTAAGTGACTTTGCGGTGTATCAAAATGTTTTAAATTAAACAAACCTACCACGCTAGTTCTGGTTATATTATGCTCTTTCGCAAAGCTCAATTTATGTCTTCATTGCAACTGCGAGAGTGTTGGGTGTCAGGTAATAAATATAACATGCATTTAATTTCAAAAACGCACCAACACACTCTCAGACTTATGAAGTAAAATGTCTTACAACAAAAATACATCCACACATCCACACTCGGTGTGTGTAATGTTGTACTAGTAGTAATGTATTATCACATGTTTTTCAGATTAAAGTACACAAAACTTGTACTTCATTTTTAAAATCGAAAGCACAATACACCACAAAATAATTCTACTTCAGAAAAATAACAATGTGATTCTCTGTTTCTGCGATTACAATAAGCATGTAGATCGCATACAAAGCATTCAGTATTTGTGCATATTGTTTTATCTTACTTTTCTCCAATCCGTATGCATTGCGTTATATCGGTCATATTGCAAAGTCTTGCAGTGAGAACAGTTACCTGGGTACTTGATTTGGACAATAGTTCTTATACAATTTCGGAAGTAGACGTCGTTCGAAACAGAGACTATTGCGTAATTCTTCGCATGTCCATCTTCAAATACTTATCAGCACTTGTGTAAACGGTACTCTGTTAAAAAACTAGGTCCCACCTTTTGGGTGGGTCAGGTCCCTTGACTGATTTTCTGGATTTCAAAAATTATATTTCATCGTGTCTTCTTTCTCAATATTTTTTCCCTCAATAACTCATTCATATTTGCACTAGGTAAATCGACTCATTGAACAATGTGGTTAATTTTTGAGAAATACGATCAATACACCCACACTTCAATACACCCAATCGCAGCTCAACATTTTTGTTTCAAATATAAGAGATCAGGTAATGGTATGACAGAAGCACAAAAATTTGGAAATATTTATTTAAGAGTCAATCTGCGAATTCTTCGAACAGTTTGTATGCAACTCATATACAATACCTCACCGACTAGTGATATCCGAAGAAATTCGTGAAAACAAACATTTTCTGTTAGCGACCATTTTTCATTCATTTCATTTCATTTATTCCTCACAAACTAATTCATTAACAATGTTAAATGTGGAGCTCCAGTTTGCTTAATAACAATTTGAAGGAGCTACAAAATTTCAAATAATCTGATTTTTTTTATTTATATTATTATTAAAGTTAAATTTCTATTGAGAATAGAACAAAAAAAGAATTAAAAAATAATAATAAATGAATTACTTAACGTATTTGACAGCCAAAAAAAATAATAAAAAAAAAAGAAATTATAAATTCAGAATTTTTTCGGTTTCTAAAGGAGAGAAAATAACAAATTTCAAAGTCGAAATAAGTTGGGACATGATGGATTATTGTATGGGGAAAAACTAGGATTGAACAAATAACGTACACGAAGAAACTATTGACGTGATGTCCAAAAGTGACTATAAATTCTCTTAAACGATAGTTAATAAAAAACTAAAAAAAAAAAAATGTAATTTCACCTTGATTGCGACTTTGGTATGTGTTAATTAAAGTTCATAAATTCAAAGTATCAAAAAGTTATTGACTTAAGTAGAAACGTCTTCAATTTTTGAACGAACGGTAAGAATTGTGTTGAGTTTCTGATTTCAATTGGAAGCATATTGAATATAGTGGGTCCAGCGAACTGGAGGCAGCGCTCACCATATTTAGAATTTATGGCAGGCTTCCTCAGCAAGTAACAATATCTTGTGTTGTAGCGGTTAAGGTTATCGGAAAACGTCAAGGAGTGATGTTTTAGATCACTCATACAAGAAAAAACAAATTTGAAAATAGCAAACTCGTACATCTTAGGGACAGTCAGCATCGTCGGAAACTCTTCCTTAAAGAGGCGCTCACTAGAGAATCGTACTGAGAGCTTATGAGTTGCCTTAAGCGCTCTTTTATGTAGAACTTGCATCTCGTCAAGCAAAGTCTTTTTAGCGAGCATGTATGAGCCGTATAGCTATAACAAAAATGGTCTACCAAGGGTTGGCTAAAAACAATTGTGTGTAATATTTTCGCAAAGATGAATCGCTTTGATCTGAATTAGACCTCATTAATACAAAAAATTTGGATGCCTGTTTGCTTGGAAGGTGAAAGTGTCTGAACGTGGAACAGCTTAAAGTCGAAATAATGAAATTTTTCAAAAGCGATTTATAAAAAACTCCAGTGCCGGTCCCAAGACTAATAAGTATAGTTGTTTGGGAAATGGTACCTAGTATCTAAAACGATGCAAAGTGATCTGGACTAGGGCTGGAGTAGGTCATAATAGGCGAAAAGTGAAAATGAAAAATGAGATGAAAACTTTTTGAGTTCGGTGGTCTACGTGCTTCACTTAAAAGTTCTAAAAGTATTTTTTTCGAAAACGTTACGTCTTTCTCTTTCAAATAACCCCCCACACCGAGTCTTTGAGTAAGTACATGTCTTGCTACTCTGCCGTAGAATCCCCTAGAACCATATTATCACAAAAATACTACTATTTTCCGAAATTTTCACTCCTGACTATAAAATTGTATAGAAAATATATTTGAAATCGAAATTTCGGAAAATAGTGACATTTTTGTGATTTCTTCAGTACACCCAATCACAGTTCAACATTTTTGTTTCTAATTTAAGAGATTAGGTAATTGGCTGTCAGAAGCACAAACATTTTGGAAGATATATTTAAGTTCTCAAGGTTAATTCAGTAGAAGCGCAAGGGATGATTGAAGAATACAGTTCATTTTTGAGAAATTAACGAGTAACATCTTTAATACACCCAATCGCAGTTCAACATTTTTGTTTCTAATTTATACGTCGCAACGGAAAGTGGACTTTCTCTCACAGTGTAAAGTCTTTCTATCGCTCGTATAAAAAAATAAATTACAATATATACACACGGAAGGGAATATGATATATCGCATCCAAATGAGTAAAAGTACCTCGGGCTGAAGCCTTCTGATAATTTCACTCATCTGGGTACGAGATCTCATATTAAATGTTTCTTCAGGACTGTAAAATAATAATGTGACTCGTGTGAATTACGGCCCTCGCTTCGCTCTGGCTTCACACTCGTACGGTAAGGAAGAAATTTTTGTTCTAATACTTTATCATCTATCAAATTTTCCATTTGCATCCATTTGGTTTCCACTCGCAGAAGCACTCCGTTTTACCTCCGTATGAGAGTCGAGAGAGCGCGATCTGTCAAAAAAACGGAACGAAAATTTAAAAAATTCAATTTTGCCTCCGTTTAGGCTTTCTCTTTGGGACCGTCCATAAAAGACGTTCACTTTTTTCCGCATTTTTCTGGGTCGGTCCATCCCCTGTCCAAATTCGTCCGTTTTTTCATTTTTGCCGTCCCCCCTGAATTAGGACGTCCAAAAAAAGAAGTAAAAATTGCAAAAAAAATATTTGACGAAAAAAGTTTGAACTTATTCTTAAATTTAACAAAACATCAACTCAGAACTCCTACCATAGCCTCTTCAATGGAAATTATGTGGACATTGTTTTCGAGTAAAAAAAAATAAAAATGTCTGAATCTGTTATCTGATAAATTGGTTCAAGTAAACAATGAGCAAATTATATGTGTGTTATCGGTTTTGAATACCCGCTAGTGCTTCTTTATTTTTAACAGAGACTTAAAAGGACCTCCAAATTCTGTAAATGTGGGTCCATCCCCTGTCCTAATCTGTCCGTATTTTGAAAAAGTCGGTCCATCCGTCTTTTATGGACGGTCCCTTTCTTTATAAAAGTTCATTTTGTTCATTTCATGTAACATAAATTAGAGAGCTGTCAACTAAACGGAGACCTTTTTTTGAGTGCAAACCAGGTATAACCCCTTTAAGTTTCCGAAGAAAGACAGGTAAAAAATAACGAACGAATAGAAAAATATTTTTAGAATTACTCTCATGTCTTCACTCCGATAATATCCATTACAAACACAACTTCAAAAAAGTAATAATTCGTCGATAAAAACGAAATTTTGAAAATCAGTTGAGAATTACTGGAGTTATCGTGCTAACCGTGCATCGAAAAATATTATGTTCAACATAATTCATTCTAATATAATGTACAAAATCGCGACAGTCTCGATGTGTAACACATCAGTAGTATATTACAGCTAAGACATATTGGTTCAGCTTAGGTTTTCTGACTAATGCAGAAAACATACCCAAATAGTATCATATCATAGAACCTTACCTCAACACTATTCCGATATACAGAAAACGATTTCCACATATTAAAAAACTGGGACGTGATTGGTCTGTTTTTCGGTGCGAGAGGAATGATTCCAAAATTTGCAACGACAACTTTAAAATCAAAATAAAATAAGATTTTGGACGAAATTCTGAGGAAATAATGTCTTCATCGAATAAAAAATTTTTGGGCTAAATTTTCTTAGCAGCTTCTCATTAATGTCCAAGAACTTCCATCAGTAGATGGTAATTTTTTCAGTGAATTTATCAGCAACTCGTTCAACGTTGCATATTCACGGCTGTCTCATGAAGGGATCATTTGCGCAACCGTCATAGCGTATACCAGTAAATCAAATAGTCAACATTGTAAATAATTCATAAGTTGTATTAGAAAAAAAACCTCTACTACTCTACTAGTAATCGAGTGATTTGCACACTACATTAAAACAAAGTCATTTATTTTTTCTTGAATTATTGTTCTACTGCTGTGATTTTGCAATCTTAATATGAACTAAAACTTTGACGCCAATCAATCTACTTGTTAACTGGAATTTGCTCGTTATTGAAGACAATCAGTCTACTAAATTTTCTCAACTTCACCGGTGCTGTTCTTGTGAGTTCATTGTTCAAGCACGTGTTTTATTGCTAGTGATAGACAAAATGAATTTAAACTCCTTCAACGATATGGCATGCTACATTACTAAAGGAATGAGAGGCTATCGCTTGAATTCGCGAACACCATGAAAACGGAAATTGCCAACATTCGTGATGAATTCAAGAATAATCTGGACACGGTAGCACATAACCTCAAAATGGATATACAAGAAGTGGATGCAACACATTCATCACATCTACAACGCATCGCTCGTCTAGAGGACAATATGGCTCGCATGCAGAGAAATACGGAGGTCGTGATTTCTGGAGTTCCAGTTACGAACGAGCTATGTACAGACATTGTGGCAAGAATTGCGCAGGTTATTGGATTAGCTATACGCATCGAAACTATAACCTCATTTCGACTAGGTAAAACTGGTACTAATAATACATCACGCATAACTAAGCAGCACAATGATCAACAACGACGAGGAACGAACAACGCTGCCTTGCCGCTCATAATTGTTAAGTTCTCATCGGTTGCAGATAAAACAAATTTTTTAGGCAAATATTTGGCACACAAAACACTTTGCCTGAAAGATATTGGATTCGAGTCAGATCGCAGAATTTTCATTAAGGAAAACTTAACACCTGCGAACTACAAAATCTTCCAACTATGTGCGTCGGCCAAGCGGAATAATAACATATCGAAATATCACACCAAGGACGGTATTGTCTATGTTTCACTGCCATCAACTAGCACAATGGTTGCGGTTCGTTCGATCAATTTCCTAAATGGGCTAATTGGGGAGAAACCTGAGGCAACTGAATCCAACCCAATCGAAAAACAGCAACAAAAACGTAAGCGTGATAACGACGACATTCAAAGCCAGCTAACGACCACTAAGAAAATTCGCAAGCAACGTAGGCAGCCTCGGCAATTGCACTCAAACGATGGGAAAGCTGGCCAGGAAAACTGATTATCTTCGCTCAACGCAACATTATCTATAAGGCTCGTGACAAGTAAATTGATTATTCTAAATGAAATTATTTATTTTTCTTTCTCAGTTAAATTCTTATATTTTAGCTTCTTTTTTCTTCTTGAAATTTTTATTAACTATTCAATTCTTAGATACTGTATACTGGTGGACCTATTTCCCAATAAGTGAGTAGCAAACTTTCATCATCTAACACTTAATTCAAAACTCATATTATACCTTCGACCTAACAACTCATCGTATAGCTCAATCGGACTCCTATAATATTGTCTGGTTCGGTCTTAATCCTGTGAAACTCGTTGTGACTTCACTATTTTCTTAAAAACCACTAAAGAAGGAACAGTTTCCATCTGCAATGGCGATACCCTATCTCGCATCAACTCCATCGGCACAATTGCATTTTCGAGCTCTATTGATTACGACGTCATAGAGAAAAAACAGCGGAACGACGAAGAGCTGAGGAACCTGCTAAGGAGCAATACCAGCCTTAAGTTTCTTCCCGTCAAATTTCGAAATGTTGTTTTAACTTGTGACGTATCTCTAAAGGAACCTCGTCCGTACGTTCCAGTCGAGCTTCGAAAGAGGATATTTGAGTCAGTCCATAACCTCACACATTCAGGGGTTAAAGCAAGTTTTAAACTAATTAGTCGCAAATTCATCTGGCCATCACTCAGCAGGGATGTAAAAATTTTTTGCAGGAGTTGCATCCAATGTCAGAAATGCAAAGTTCAGAAGCATAATAAGTCTGCTCTTGAACGAATTCCAACACCTACCGCCCGTTTCGAGCATATACACATCGACATCGTGGGGCCACTACCTCCCTCAGAAGGCTTCACTTACTGTCTCACGCTCATAGACAGGTTCACGAGATGGCCTGAAGCAATTCCAATCGAGGATACGAAAGCCGAAACAGTGGCGAAGGCTTTCTTCTTACATTGGATTTCCAGATTCGGTGTTCCTCTCAAACTGACGAGTGACCAAGGCCGTCAGTTTGAATCCGAACTGTTCACCGAATTAAACAAACTACTCGGCATACAAAAACTCCGTACGACAGCTTACCATCCGCAAGCTAACGGAATACTTGAAAGGTGGCATCGAACGTTGAAAGAGGCCATTAAGAGCCATGAGAACCCTCGCTGGATGGAGACGCTTCCAACTGTTTTACTCGGCCTCCGTTCAATCGTTCTCGAAAATTTAAAAGCTTCACCTGCTGAATTAGTTTACGGTACAAGCCTACGCTTACCCTATTTTTACTTCGATGCGCCGAAGCCAAGTCTCAGTCCAAATACTTCGACCTTCGTCGAACGTCTTAAAGAAACAATGGGAAGACTCAAACCTGTACCATCGTCTGACCATAGTAAAAACAAAACATTTATCCATCCAGACATGGATACTTGCACCCATGTCTTCGTACGTTCAGACGGCGTAAAAAAATCATTACAGGCAACCATACAGGCCCATTCGAAGTAATTTCTAAAAATAAAAAATTTTTCACAATCAAAGTCGCAAACAAAAACAAACATATTTCATTGGATCGGCTCAAACCAATGTTTACCGCCAACGATTTAAAACCAATTTCGAAACATAATTCGGTTTCAGCGAAAAGAGTTCGTTTTTCATTGCGGAACCAAACTCACTCATTGTAAGTTGTCATAATATAATCTCACTCGCGTTGTTCAGTCAAACATACTTCATCAACGCATCCTTAAATTTATATCATTCGTCGTTCTGCTCTCCAACCAACAACAACACTCAGCCTACAAATTGCTCGTCACATATTTCGCATCGATAGTCGACATGCCAAACGTGAACGATAATTTGCCTCCGGTTTCACCACCACAATGGCTGCGACAACTTCTGCAATCTCAACAGCAATCGCTTCATGAGATTAAGGAATTCGTCAAGCAGTTACGGACTACGGTAACAGAAATTCGCCAAATAGTCCCACACCTCGCCACGACAACTCCTCGACCAGGTAAAAAGACAAATCGTACATACGATTCAACGCTCCACCCAACGACTACAGCGACTATTAAGTCAGCCATTGTTTCCAATAACAATGCAACACTCAATAGCAATAGCTCACGCGACACCGTCAAAGAAGGACGTCCACATTCGGAATGATATCGTCCGTCAATCAGCTACGCCAATACCACGTCCAACCAACGTTTATCGGGACCTTTGTTGGTTTCACCGACATTTTGGGCGCGCTTTGATGAAATGTTTGTCTCCATGCGCTTGGGAAAACATGGTGTCCATTCTAAACAGTCGAGTGGTGCGTCAATTGACTGTCAATGTTGCGACTATCAATATACCGTCTTCCAAAGCAAATTTATCTCCCACTGAGAATTTTGCGTCACCCAAACCGTCAACCGTCCCGATTACAACAATCGAGTCGTCGCAGGACGACGAACCAATAGTGACCGCAGAACATCGTTTTCCTTTGGAACGTCAACTCAAACGCTAGTCCCCGGTAGAAGCAGCTACTTCCGCGGCCGATCCGCCCTCCGCAAAAAACCAAAGGGCTACGGACTGGAATCAAGTGGACGACAACACCAATTCCAGCTCATCTTCATCCAGTTCTTCATCGAGTTCTTCTGAATCCGATTCAGAACATGTGGAATAATATTTAAATAATATTTCTTTTTTTGTATTTCGCGGAAACAGTGAACTTTGAATTCTAATTTTTTATTTTTTTATTTTTCCGCGAAATAAGCTAAAATTAATTATACATAATTTCTATAAATTTCTTAGCTTCACTACGGGGGGAATTATGTGGCACCCTGTACATGTAACCTTAAATTCGTTCGCAAGAAATAACGAACGCACTCATTATCGAGTGACATATTATTGTCATTGAAAGTTAACGCAAGTTAACGCATTAGTCCGTAAGATCAGTCGATGTATAAATACGAGTTGTTTATATGAAATAAACGCATTCTCACTTGTGGACTCAAGCTGAAAACATCTTTCCTTTTCTACGCTTCCCACAACTTGGAGTGTTGGTAGGAATGGAAAGAGATGTTCCTTGTACCGATCCACTAGATCGACTGACTTTATTCATGACAAAACTTATTCTTATATACACATTAGGTTTGACATTTGATTGACATCTCACTGACGTTACAATGAGTGCGATCACATAATTCATTGACACTCCGAATGAGTGTGTTCAATGTAATGAATGAAATAACTATTTGTGTTGGCCAACAGAGGGCGCCACAATACTCGCCCTTAAGAAAAGTTGTTAACTTTGAAAAAAGAAAAAATATTATTATCATTTAGACTAAAAAATGGAAAGCACTTAATTCATTAATTGAATTAATTAGCATCAGAAAAATTTGTTCAATTGATCACTTAAAAATTTTAAGTTAAAATATTTTCACTGATGTGATGCTGGTGATGTCACTGATTTAATATTCGTAATGGAAAAATAATTCTAAAAATTTGTATGGTCTAGAAATTCCAAAAAATAATTTTGATTAATTAACTACGAACTCAACGATATAACTGTTCGATGGTGTTCCTGAAGGCTTAGTTCGAATCTTTACTCTGTGAGTCTTCGCGGTGTCCAGCGATGAGGGAGGAATGATGACATTGACTTGCCTTAGGACGTTTGGTTGTCGAATTGGCTTGCCATTCCAGGGAAAGGTGGTGGCTGTTTCCCGTTTACAATGTTGTCCGTTGATTGCGCTATCGTCACGGTCGGAGTTAGGATGTTAACTTTGTACTAGTTCTCCGGTGAATGCATGCGGATAAGCATTTAGTGATATGTGTCCGAAGTGCTGCTTGATTCTGTATGCTGTTGACTGTGCGTTGACAGGTGTTCCAACGGTTGCACTAACGTTATCAGGAAGCGATGAAGAGTGTTCATTCGTTCTGCGTGCTTGTAGTAGCTGCTCTAGGAATCAAATTGGCGACCGAGAGGTTGAGGTTGATCTCGAGGCCTGGGGTGCATTATTCGGCGCAGGACCCACGTTCAGGGGTTTCGAAGTTGATGAATAGCAGCTGAGGAGGTTGGTCCTGCTGCTGTTTTGGTGGTCCGTGACGCGTTGCTACGTGTAACGTGCGTCGTACGTTGCGGTGGTTGTCTAGCGAATAGAATGTATTCGCGACCGGTATGTGGACCTTAGCTTGTGACAAAGCAGTACTGCTGCGAGTGTATGAAAAAATTTATAGGCAGAAAAATGCCGAATAATTTTGAGCAGCGCATGGAATGATTGAAAACCAAACGAGTTGTTGAGGGTTGTACAGTGTAGCTAACGGAACGTGATCAGTTGAATGACTGATATATGACTGAGCGCGCAAGACATAGGTTACGTCAATTAGATGACAGGCTAGTTGAGGGTGTTTAGCTCTTCTAACCCGGAGCTTACGTTTCGATAGTAGTCTCGTTGGTGCTGGCGCGAGATTTGAATTTGGGGCCGTTTTGACGAATGTCGCGGCGTTTGAAATTCTAATCAGAAGCGTATTTATGACGCGATTAGGCATGCGTTGTAGGAAAACGTTGGAGCTTAGTTTCCGGTTTTTCCAGGTCAGCATGTGCGTTTGCCTTCATAGCTATGTAGTTTCGAATGCGTCTGAATGGTGTTGTGTAAGTTTCTGGTTATTGGTTAATAACCGTGAAACGAAAATACAAGAATAACCATACAACGACTTATGATGAATGTGAAAGTTTCGGGTCCATGGACCGTTATAATCACCTCTTCCAAAGTTCACCTGGAACAGTGGTGTGTAGTCCTTTGTAGGAACACCAGCGTCAAAAAATAAAAATTTACGGGAAGAAGTCCAGACTCAACACTTGAAACTTCGTTGCCCTTCTTGTATCGTCTCCGAAATGGGATAAATTGAAGATAAGAGAAGGAATCGCAGTGTTGGAAAAAAAAGACTGTGGGTTGAGTTGGGCTGTCGTGTTTCCTCAGAAAAGGAAACGGAGACATGCCTGAATGCGAAAGAATTCTGTAACATAAAAGTCGTAATGCGGACAGAAAATTCGAGCGTGGCTCTGCTAGATCATCGCTTTTACGAGGGAAGTGTAACTAGTTTTTCTTCGAAAGCGAGATGAAACAAAATTGCTGAGTGCTGATCAGCGGAATAAGATAGCTTCTTTATACAACGGTAAAGAAAATATCGAACAAGAGGTTTGTTCACTGATATATATGAATAAAGTTCGGTAGAACGACCCCGCGGAGGTTTTCTTCATAATCAGGTTTTGGAAGACTAGTAATTAGTCTGTTGAGTTTACCGACGAACTAAAATAAGGGGACACAGAATGACTGTGCTCCGGCGTCATTGCGTTGCTTGCCATCTGCGGGAGAATATCGCTTCGAGGCCACGACGTTGTCCTTCGTGTTTGCTCTTTCTTAATCCGCAGAATGGATGGAAAAAATCGTGTTACGACTAGCCGTAGTACAAGAGTGGTTTTTCGATGCGAATTACCCACTATCCCGTTTGTACAGTGTATATAAAATACAGGTCTGAACCGGGCCTCGATGGGTTTCCGAAACTAGGAAGCAAAACCACATTGACTATCGCTAAGTAACATTCACCGCACTTCCAATGTATGCTGAATTGCGCATGAGCAACATTGGCCGTGACATAGGTGGGATTTCTCCGATTGTTTTAATTTTAAGCCGATGGCAAAGCAAACTTGGGTTCCTGATGAGATTGTGTATCCGAAAATCAAGGAGTCCCAAGTTAGCTAGATCTGGGTTGAAGCCGTTGGCCTTAAGAACCGAATAATGAAATTTACGAAAATTTCTCATTCTCTTTTTGAGAGGTGTGTTTCCGCGAACTGTAACAGTCGTTTGAGGTTCGGAAGGGAAATTATAATTTCGCTTATGACTGAGCTAGGCTGTAGTAGCTGAAGAGCAACATGCCGATAGCTTATTTAATGTCAGGCGGGTAGAAGTTATAAGTTCCTTAAACGGCTGAAATCACGGTCGTGTGAGGCCGTTGTACCAGGCTGTTACAAGCTGTGGCGTTAATTGACAAGTTCATTAAGCACCGGTGGGGAAAGATTGATGATTACTCTAAGCCGTAGCGTGTAATGAATTTAGCTTGCCATCGTTAAAGAACTTAAACTTGATTCCATGTTAACTGTTTGGGTAGCAGCTGGAGTTTGCGGTGGTTCAGTGGCAGCGACTTGCTTGATGAACTGGAATTGATTGTGTGATACGGTTTAACTGTAATTTCATTTCACTGGCGGAAGAGGTAAGTCTATTCAAGAGCCGTAGTGTTCTATGATATCGACAAGTAAGGAATGTAGAGATAAATCTGAATTCCTTAGTGACATGTAAAGGAAATGGTTTCGCTTAGTGTCTAATGTCCGGAAGTGTTCACCAGCTGATTGACCATAAGCGAAGTTGGTAGTTCACAAGTTTTTTACACTTGAGTGAACGCGAAGGGTCTACGCTTGTGGACGCTAGGCCTTTTCATTTCAGAAAGTTTAAAAGCCTTTTCTGTAGACCGAAAGTTTTAAATCTAACTCTAAGAGATCACTTAATACTTAATCCGCGATTAAATTGAATTTGTTAAGTTCACACACTTGTAACTCGGTTCAAAGGACGGTAATGTCGACCGTAACTAATACTGTGAACCAGCGAAAATCAAATACAAGTTACATTACGTTTGGAATTGCTGTTGTTGGTTGGAATTGTTGCTGGAGTTACGATGCGACGAAATATCAGCATGTTTACGATGTAAATCAAAACGAAAAACGATAATTGGTTGAGCAATATTATGTTGAACAGTGAATGAATATTGTTGATAGCGGAGGAGCTGGATACGATGTGCGTCACCCAAGGTTTGAAATTGACAAAGTAATGGTAAAGGTTTGACCTGTCAACGGTTGGACTGTGTTGTTATGAGGTGATTATAACGGTCCATGGACCCGAAACTTTCACATTAATCATAAGTCGTTGTATGGTTATTCTTGTATTTTCGTTTCACGGTTATTAACCAATAACCAGAAACTTACACAACACCATTCAGACGCATTCGAAACTACATAGCTATGAAGGCAAACGCACATGCTGACCTGGAAAAACCGGAAACTAAGCTCCAACGTTTTCCTACAACGCATGTCTAATCGCGTCATAAATACGCTTCTGATTAGAATTTCAAACGCCGCGACATTCGTCAAAACGGCCTAAAATTCAAATCTCGCGCCAGCACCAACGAGACTACTATCGAAACGTAAGCTCCGGGTTAGAAGAGCTAAACACCCTCAACTAGCCTGTCATCTAATTGACGTAACCTATGTCTTGCGCGCTCAGTCATATATCAGTCATTCAACTGATCGCGTTCCGAAATAGGTTAGCTACACTGTACAACCCTCAACAACTCGTTTGGTTTTCAACCATTCCATGCGCTGCTCAAAATTATTCGGCATTTTTCTGCCTATAAATTTTTTCATATACTCGCAGCAGTACTGCTTTGTCACAAGCTAAGGTCCATATACCGGTCGCGAATACATTCTATTCGCTAGACAACCACCGCAACGTACGACGCACGTTACACGTAGCAACGCGCCACGGACCACCAAAACAGCAGCAGGACCAACCTCCTCAGCTGCTATTCATCAACTTCGAAACCCCTGAACGTGGGTCCTGCGCCGAATAATGCACCCCAGGCCTCGAGATCAACCTCAACCTCTCGGTCGCCAATTTGATTCCTAGAGCAGCTACTACAAGCACGCAGAACGAATGAACACTCTTCATCGCTTCCTGATAACGTTAGTGCAACCGTTGGAACACCTGTCAACGCACAGTCAACAGCATACAGAATCAAGCAGCACTTCGGACACATATCACTAAATGCTTATCCGCATGCATTCACTGGAGAACTAGTACAAAGTTAACATTCTAACTCCGACCGTGACGATAGCGCAATCAACGGACAACATTGTAAACGGGAAACAGCCATCACCCTTCCCTGGAATGGCAAGCCAATTCGACAACCAAACGTCCTAAGGCAAGTCAATGTCATCATTCCTCCCTCATCGCTGGACACCGCGAGACTCACAGAAGTAAAGATTCGAACTAAGCCTTCAGGAACACCATCGAACAGTTATATCGTTGAGTTCGTAGTTAATTAATCAAAATTATTTTTTGGAAATTTCTAGACCATACAAATTTTTAGAATTATTTTTCCATTACGAATATTAAATCAGTGACATCACTAGCATCAAATCAGTGAAAATATTTTAACTTAAAATTTTTAAGTGATCAATTGAACAAATTTTTCTGATGCTAATTAATTCAATTAATGAATTAAGTGCTTTCCATTTTTTAGTCTAAATGATAATAATATTTTTTCTTTTTTCAAAGTTAACAGCTTTTCTTAAGGGCGAGTATTGTGGCGCCCTCTGTTGGCCAACACAAATAGTTATTTCATTCATTACATTGAACACACTCATTCGGAGTGTCAATGAATTATGTGATCGCACTCATTATAACGTCAGTGAGATGTCAATCAAATGTCAAACCTAATGTGTATATAAGAATAAGTTTTGTCATGAATAAAGTCAGTCGATCTAGTGGATCGATACAAGAAACATCTCTTTCTATTCCTACCAACACTCCACAACTGCTTGACAGTTCACTGTGTATCCCTAACATCGTCCTGAAGTCAGCGCTGTCCCAGGGACTCCATGCGCTTAATGTTGCTCACATCAATTCGGACGGGCTTCGTCCCAAAATGGATGAATTTCGCAGGATATTACGTAAAGTGAATGTCCATTGCATTGCAGTGTCAGAGACCCATTTTAAGAGTTACGTAACGAACAAGTCTGTTGAGCTTGAGGGCTACAAGCTGTTTAGGAATGACAGGGCTGACAGGAAAAAGGGTGGCGTGGCACTGTATGTCAGGAAAGAACTGAGGGCGAAGGTGATTGGCGAGTCCATTAGCGTTCCTAAGACCCTAGAATATCTGATGGTAGAGTTTTGCCTTGCATCTCATAAAGTTTTGATTGGAGTTATGTACAAGCCGTCCAAAATAGACGAGATCGACAAACTTGATGAGATTCTTCAGAGTTACGTGGTGGGGTACAGCGAGATCATAATTGCGGGAGACTTCAATGAAGATCTAATAGCGAAATCAAGCAAGACGATTCGTTATATCTCAGTATATCTCCCCTACGAATTCGACTGCTTTAGATCACTTCATAACCACCTCAATCAATAAAGTGTCGCGCTTCTCGCAGATCAGTCTTCCAGGCATATCTAAACACGATCTCATATTTTTGTCATTCGTCTGTGACCTTGTATATACAGTCAAACAACCAAGGCTCACCAGACGTTTACACAAAGTAGACCCCAGGAACCTTACTGGACGAGGATGCTGCGCATGGATGACGTTGACCAACTGGTAGAAACGTTTAGCGATGAGGTGGTCACCTTGCTAGACATCCATGCGCCTCTGGTTCATTGTGCATCCCGTAGAGATAACAACCCGTGGTTCAACGATGTAGTTAGCAGAGCACTTTGGGATCGGGACCTGGCCTATACTGACTGGAAATCGCAGCGGACAGATATAAACTTCCAAAAGTTTGAGACGTTACGTAACAGGGCGAATCAGATTGTGTCTGTGGCTAAGAAAAAGTATTTTGCATCAAAGTTTTGAAATGTAGTTCCAACGAGACAATTATGGGGAAGCCTGAGGCGGCTGGGATTCGTGCCTGAGTCTGACAATATGGTTCCACAGTTTACTGTGGACGAACTCAATGAGCACTTTGTCTCAAGACCAGTATACTCTGAATTCCCCAGGACTGTGAATTTAACAAATAGCCTGTCAAGACGCCAAATTCCTAAGGAAATTCCTGAATTTTCATTTCGAAATGCATCAGAGCGGGATATTTGCGATGCGATTAATAGCATCAAGTCCAATTCAGTAGGACTTGATTCGGTTCCTATTGCATTCATCAGGTTGCTTCTCCCGATAGTGCTGCCAGTCATCTTGCATATCTTCAATTCGTGTACCAGCAAGGCAAAATTTATTAAGATTTAGAAGCATGCAAGAGTTCTCCCGCGTCACAAAAACACTCGGAGCTTGGATTGACCCGAGGAATTCATGTCTTCATCGAATAAAAAATAGTTTGTAAAAATCCGTTAAGATTTGCTCAAGTTATCGTGATATCAAGATCATAGACCAAAATTCTTCTAAGAATTACTCCCAGATAATTACTCCCATATTGTCCATCTACGAACTTGACCTGAGGAATTCTAACCTGCGTCGATAGAAACCAAATTTGCAAAAATCGGTTTAGAAATACTCAAGTTATCGTGATATCAAGCGTTACAGACATTTCAGTATTTTATGTTTTTGGTCAATATATCATACATTTTATCAAATATCAAGTTCGTAGATGGGTACAATAGAAGTTATTATCTGGTAGTTATTCCCAAAGGAATATTTTTCTGTTTTTTTATTGGCACGATAACTTCAGTAATTATGGACCGATTTTCAAAAACTGTTTTTTATTGGACGAAGACTATGATTTTTGAGGTCGAGTGCCTTAATGGTTAAAAAAGAAGTTATAGTCTGGTAGTTATTCCCAAAAGAATTTTTTACGTTTTTTTAATATCAGGATAATTTCAACAATTTTGAGGGGATTTATGAGAAATTAGGTAGAAGGGAGGTAGAGGTAGAAGGGAAAGTAGTTGGTTTAGGTGTGGTGCATGTCGTGATTGAAGATCGGTGTCAATGGCAAACTCTTTTGTCTATGAAGGTATGGGGCACAGGCCTCTTCTAAGTGCTCTAAGTCGGTTCTAAGATCGGCCGTAGAACAAATAACATTTTTTGAAAATATGTCTGAGAAAAAAGTTTTTACATTTTTTTGAAAGTATTTTGAATTTTGTTATTTTGGGGGTTTCTTCGGACGGGTTTTTCAGTATTGCCCTATCGGCAATTTCCATTCCAATTTAACGTATGACGCCCACGTCACTTTAGAGTTATGCAATATTTACTTGCTTAGATACGTTCGAGCCTTTTTGTAACATCTATTTTGTTTGCCACACCTATTCTGATACGTACGGGTCCCCTACATATGTATTTTTTTAAGGTTGTACCGTTTTTAGATCAACGGTCCCGGCAATGAAACTTGCATTTTTCATTATAGCAAACCCAGAATAGGGCTTGATATTAGTTAGAAGAATAAGTATGAGGTAAAAGAAACTCCATGAGAATGATTGTTTGCCAATCGAAATCGTGGTCGCAAAATTTGAAAAAATTAATGAGTACAATAAAAATAGAAGTTTTTCTTCGACACTCTCCCTAGAAAATATTAAAAAATCCTTTTTTAGGAAAGCTTGGAAGAAAGGTTTTTATATATGTAAGTAAATTTGAACTGTGCTTCACATCAAAATTAGTAAAATTTATAAAAAACATATGCAGGGGACCCGTATGCATCGGAATAGATGTGGCAAACAGAATAGATGTTGCAAAAAAAAGACTCGAACGTATTTCAGTAAATATTGCCTTAAGTCTTACGTGTATGAAATTACGTAGCCATTACATCGGACTGGAAATTGCCAAAAGGGCAGTATTGAAAAACCCGTCCGAAGAAACGCTATTATAATCTCTTTGAATCCCTAAAAAAATCTCAAAATGTAAAAAAATGCGCTACGGCAGATCTAAGAACCTACCTAGAGCACTTAGGAAAGGCCTGTGATCCATACTTCCATGAACAAAAATGTTCGCATCTTTTTATCTGCAACACTGCACAAAAAAAAATCTCAGCATTAACATTAACATTCACGAAAAATCACTAAATATCTTGTAGGGTCACGTAGCGAGAATTCGGCCCTCACTAAAGGCTCTACAGCCCGATCCACCCAACAGATTTTCACCAGTTTAATTTTCGTGGTTTTTTGATGTTCATATCTTTTATTTAAAACCTTCAATAGGGATTTCCGTCCTAATTTCGCAGAGAAACTTTTTTCACCGACCTTCAAAAAACCACGTTTTTGACTGTAACTTCGCAAGTTCTTAA
>CM055406.1:88825968-88841885 GCA_029228625.1 Pseudolycoriella hygida
TAATATAAGATTACTTATACATTGTGGTAAGCGAGTAATAACCGTTCAAGTGTATATTACACACAACGCGCGAGCGATAGCGAGCAAGTGTTTGTAATATACACGCGAACGGTTATTCGAGTGTCCACAATGTATAAGTATATTATTTTACTTTAATAGCGACGATTCGCCGAACATTAAACACAAGAACTGATGGCCGAGCGAGCTAGGGCACGGTAGCGCTAACTTTTTAAGATGAGGTGTCGGGGGTTCAATTCTGATTTTTTTTACTTTTTTTTTACTTTTTTTATGTTTGTTTCATGCACAAAATATTCAAATTATCAAATTGTTGCATCTAGATAGAAGAAAGTGAAAAAAAAAATTTCGCGCATGCTTGAACCTAAATGCACATTTCATATAAATATTTATATAAAACACAACCGAAGATTATGTTACAATGAACAATGCGCATGTGCATTCGAAAACAAAATTTCGAATTAAACACACACACATGTGAGATTCCATTTACGCATATAGAAAACACATTTTATGAGAGTTTTCAATTGAATCACATTAGCTGCGATAATACTATAATTCGCAATTCATGTATTTAATAAGATCATGTGGCGTAGTGGTTAGCATCGTTGATTGGAACGCGGGGCGGTCTGTGTTCGATTCTCAAACGGACGGGTTTTTTTTAATTTAATATTTCTAGTCTAGCTGGTTATTTATCGCCCTAGACAGTGGAATTTATCCCTCTAGACGGATAAATACTGAGAATAATGCAATAAATTCTCATTTTCCGTCTCAAAAATTGGCATTTAATGTAAGGCGTATCGTCGCATATAAAGTAAAACAATGTACCTATATTGTTACATAGCTCGTTAAACACTCTATATTCTGTATCCTACAACAACATTTCTGACCTGCAGAAATTAAACAACACACTTTACACATTCATACACAGTACAAAAAAACCTGTAATTGTAGTGTGTGACTATTAGTACACCTCAAATAAATTCATACGAACCACTCTTATCCTAATATTCAACTATTATATGCATTTTTAATTTCGTAGAGTATATAAATCAAACGCATTTGTTACTTAGAGTTTTTAGTTTATTGTGAAAAGTCCCGACGTGAGAACGTATAATTAAGAAAATATTTCAAACTTTCGAGGAATTTGGTAAGTGTTGCTGCTGTTATTAATTGAAACACAACAAAACCAACCCTTATGTTTTATTTTATTCAATCGTTCAGCCTTTGCTCTAAATTTTTAAGGTTATTAGAATCATTTCAATTATTCGTAGAACTCAATAGTTCGAACAAAAAAATTCAAATGTCAAACGTATTTATTTGAGGAGAGTTTATTGTTTTTCGCATTTCCACATTCGTTGATAAATAGAATACGATTTCATTTTTTTTAACGAACGGGTTAATTCTGTAGAAACATTTTGCGCAAAAAGTTCCCTTTTTCTCATTGAAACAAGCTCCTCGACGAGGGCGAGATTCACAGTCAAATTATACGATATCATAAGAATCGATCATTTTTAAGTATTTAGAAAATCGGCTTCATATTTTTTTTTTTTTTTTTGAATAAGTCGTTTATTATCATTCTAAGGAAATCTCGTGTGGAATACAATATATTATTTAGTTAAGTTATAACAAATTTAGGATAATTTAGGTCAAATTTAGTAGTTATCTTTTTTGCTCTCCAAAATTTAGTTTTGATTAAGTTTGAATTAAATAATTTTGTTGGGATACTATACAATTGGATTAGCTTTAGTCTTTGTTCCGTCTTAATAATTGGTATCATATTTTAGTTGACTGGTTTGTCTCGTTCTAATTCAATTTCGTCTAATTGTATTCCTATAATTTGTAATTTGCACTTACTTCAGTAATATTAAAATATCACAGGTCAAATAATTGTAGTGGTCTAATTTCATTGATAAATAATTAAATTGATTACGTCAATTAATAAAATAGTACGGAGATATTGCATAAAATTCACAGCTGTCCTGCATCACTTTCAGCTTGACTCGATTCTTAAAGCTTCGTAAGTATATTATTCGTCGAATTTCCCTCGCGAGGGAGTTATACTCGTCAATCGCAGTTGCAAGACCAGCATAGTTGTGATGCAAGATGAAAGAATGAGTTCAGACGGAAAGTTGAACTGTTCTGAAGATGCTCAAATCAACAGAAATCTGCATTTAAAAAAAATGCTGCTTGCTACCGGGACTCTAAGCCATTATCAATGGATTTTTGAAGCTTTTCCAGTTGCCTTGTTTCTAGCCCGTTGGAGGCGTTTTACGATTTACGTAACGTTCTTGAGAAGTGAAGAAATTTTGCGTTTTTAGTACATCGAACAGCAGGTGAAGTACAAACCGTTGCCTAAGATGGTTGCTGGAGATGATGCAACTAGGAAAGCATTCGTTCGAATCTGGAAAAATCCATTGAAAATTGAAATTGAAATTTGTGTTGCTATTCGATTCGCATTTATTTGCCGATATTTCGGATATGATCCATCATCATCATATTTATGTTAGTTCCAATAATTAGGATAGGATAGGATAAAGTGGGTAGAAACACTGATCAGATATCAGATCAGACAAAATGCATCAAATTAGAAAATCAATTAACTGTTTACCATGAATCTTTTTCTATGTGATTATGCTTTCGAATGACTATTTAAATATGTATTTGACTGTTAGCGGAACGACGACGGGAAGCTATGCTAAGACCGTGCTGAACATGTGCCCGTTGAGTGCTGTGGTGCGCTGAACTTTGGGTTTAAGTTTTTTACATTGCTTTAATAGCCAACCGAATGTGACACCAATAGTTTTTATGTCGGATTTGAAATTACAGACATTCTCTTCATGCATGATAATGTGATTCATCTCCTGAATTTTCAGCTTGATTTTGTAGCGCGCACGTTTTAAGACCTGAACATTCTCCATGTCTAAATCGAAGTCCTGTCTTCTTCACGTGCTGTGCAAGCGCTGTCAATTTTTTGTTCGTTCTATCACTGATTCTATGTACTGATTTACGCGTTTACCGAGTTTCTGAACTATCTGGCCGACCAAATTTGTGACAGGATATCCAATAAACATTTGAGTCAGTTTTTTTAACGGAGTCTTTTAATTTCGAATAAAATTGATCCATTTTTAGAGAGGCGTTTGGAGCAAGTTGGACCTCGAAAACAAAATATTTTAGTTTTTTACCGATTTCCTCCGATAATTTCGGGATGTACATCATCGAGACAAATTTCTTATCGCATGGAGCATTGCGTGGTTTTGCAACTATCAATTCCTCAAGGGTGTCAAAGGGTGTGAATACTCGAATACAGTACTCCAAAATGTACCTTAGCCTCTATCCACCAACTCCTACATCCTTTCCTACCCGTGGTGACACCTGTTATAGTGAGCAACCCACATGAACGATCAGGTAGCCAACCCTGGTGTAGTAGTGTGGGTCACTTAGCCGAAGGATGAGGGGGGCTGTCTTCGGTTAGTACCTTAACGCCACGTATAGAGAGGGTCGAAGACAGCTAGGCGCTATCAAGATGGGATGGCGACCCAGCGTGGTGGCGGAGCATCTCAACAGCAGGAGACAACGGCAGCACGCACAGTCCTAGTCAGATGGACTACCATCACTCACCAACCCGCAATGGCAAGCGTGGTGTTTTAACGCTAAAAACCCCCGAAAGAAAGAAACGATGAACGAGACAACCAACCAAATACGGCCCTCAGTTCCCGGTGGCATGATACCGTTACCTGACTCCGGCAACGGTCAGAGACGGCTTGCAGAGGGTGCTGAGAATCCCCGGGTTACGGCAGGTTGCCACACCAAATTACACGTCGCAGGATACAACGCCAGAACTTTGTCATCAAATGGAAAAATGTCCGAAATGGAAGCTGCATTGGAGAAAATCAAATGGGACGTGGTCGGAGTAAGTGAAGTGAGAAAACCTGGAGAAGAATGCCTTAAAATGCCTTCAGGACACACATTCTTCTACCGTGGGAACGACAGTCAGACTTTGATGCACGGGGTCGGATTATTTATACATAAACGGTGGTCGAAACGCATAACTCACACGAAAAGTGTATCGGAAAGAGTCGTGTACGTATGCCTGAAAATCAACAGCAAATACAGTCTGAAAGTAATTCAGTCCTACGCACCGACATCCACCCATGATGACGAAGAAGTAGAAACGTTCTACGAAGATGTTGCAAAGGCCATCGACGAAAATAAGACTTATTACCTGTACATAGTCGGTGATTTCAATGCGAAGCTGGGAAAAAGCGAGGATGAATCCGAAATTTCCATTGGGAATTTCAGCTACGACCAAAGAAATGACCGTGGCGAAACCTTACTAAATTTTCTACAGCACCACAACTTGTTCGCGATGAATTCATTTTTCCCTGGAAAAACTCAACGTAAATGGACTTGGGCAAGTGCAGATGGCCACACGAAAAATGAAATCGATTACATCATAACAGATCGCAAATGTACAGTGCATAATGTCACAGTCCTCAACCATTTTACTACGGGGAGTGACCACAGATTGGTGCGGGCGAAAGTCAGACTGAACACACGGTTGGAGCGATCAAAAATGGTGAAAAAACAAGACAAGGTAGATGTGGGAAGACTTCAAGAACTGAGTACAGAATTTGAGACAGAAATGAAGGCAAAGTTAGAAGCTTCAGCTGGACAAGATGAAACATTGAGCGAAACGAACAGCAAGATTGTAGAAACCATTATGGGTTTTATGGAATCTAAATGCAAGACTGTCCACACGAAAGAATCGAAGCTGAGCGAAGAAACACTAGATCTGATTGCGAACCGGGTAGAATTGATCAAAAGTGGAAGAAGGGACTCGGTGGAATACCGAAACCTGACGAAAATGATCAATAAAGGGATGAGGTCAGATCTCAGGAAATACAACGTTAAGCTGGCACAAGAAACGATCGAGGCAAATTGCAACATGAGAGTTCTACGTTCCAAGTTGATAAATGCCAAAAAGGAGATCTTCAAGTTGAAAGACAAGACGGGAAACATTCACACTGACCGAAGTGCAATATTGAATATTGCAAAAGAATTTTATGAAGATCTATTCTCATCAGTTCGACCAAATCCATTGACAACGACCCAAGAATATTTATTATTAATATTATTATTATTATTATTATTATTTATTTCAAAATCGTTATAATATTTTTACAGGTAACAGCTTGTATTTAAAGAAAAAAAAAATATTATAACTAAAATTATAAGTCAATTCCAGCGAATTAATATTCATTTAAGGAATTGACTTTAAAAGTATATTAAAATTTAAAATAATTGTGTTTTAATAATGTTTTGTTTAGTTTTTTTTTTTTAAAGAAGATCTATTTAATTAGTTAATAATTTTGATTTTGATAATTTTGTGATTTGGTCCTCTTCTA
Organism: Pseudolycoriella hygida; assembly: GCA_029228625.1. NCBI lineage: Eukaryota > Metazoa > Arthropoda > Insecta > Diptera > Sciaridae > Pseudolycoriella > Pseudolycoriella hygida. Next base: position 88,831,392 of record CM055406.1, read on the forward strand.
GAAGCCAAGATTTCAATTTATTTTTGAAAGATTTGATATTTGTATTATTGTTTTTTAAGTCGTTTGGAATTTGGTTGTATAAAAATGGTCCTGAAAAAGTTATCTTTGTTTTTCCGATATTTGTTTTTGTGGTGTTAATATATATTGAATTTTCTGATCTTGTATTATATGTATGTTTAGTTTTTTCAAATTTAATTGTGTTATGTTTTTCATTATTTAAATTCTGTTTTACGTAGTCGCATGTTTGTTTTACGGTCGCATGTTTGTAGGAAATATAATCCTTTAATTGGTAAAATATTAGTGTCTTTGTATAGTAAGTATGTTGGATGTTGCAATGGTAGGTGTAGAATCGCTTTAATAGCTCTGTTTTGAAGAGTTTGTAGGGGTTTTAAATGTGTTAATGCTGCTGATCCCCATATATTGCATAGATATTCGATATTACAATGTATCATCGAGTAATATAATAAAAACAATATTTTCCTTGGAAGGAAATAAGACAATTTTTTTAAGACACCTACTCTACATAAAAGTTTCGTACATAAGTTTTTTATATGGGTTTTCCATGTTAAAAATGTGTCTATAATAATTCCTAAATATTTAAATTCATTAACTTCTTCAAGAAAGACTCCTTTGTATGTTAGGTAAAATGTTGGTTTAATTTTGTTTCTTGTGTAAAATGTTGGTTTAATTTTGTTTCATGTGTGGATGTTAATGAATTTAGTTTTTTCTATGTTTAAAGTTAATTTATTGAGTCTGAAATATTCTTTTAATAAATTTAAATCGTTTTGAGCGTTATTTTTATTTACATTGGGATTTTTGTTAAAATAATAAAGAAAAGTGTCGTCAGCAAAAATAATTGGTGTACAATTTAGAGGTAGGGTTCCTAAATCATTAATATAAATAAGGAATAATAAGGATGACAGTACACTACCTTGTGGACAGCCACAGACAATATCAGTCATTGAAGTATTTACTCCATTTATAGAGACGTATTGTTTTCTATTAGTTAAAAATGATTTAAGTAAATTTAGTGCTATTCCTCTTATTCCTGATTTTTCTAATTTATACAGTAAAATTTGGTGATCTATTGTATCGAATGCTTTTGCTAAATCTAAAAATATGCCTAGAGTATATTCTCCGTTATCTACTGAGTTTATAATTTTTTCGATTAATTCTGTGACTGCTATTTTTGTACTAGAATTTAGGCGAAAACCGTATTGAAATTTATAAAAGAATTTATTGGAATTTAGAAACGAGTATAGTCGAGTATATATTATTTTTTCTATAATTTTGTTGATTATGCTTAAAACTGATATTGGTCTGTAGTTGCATACTAGTTTTTCATTCCCATTTTTGAAAATAGCAGATATAACTGCAATTTTCAATATGTCTGGATAAATTGCATTAGTAAATATTAGGTTTATCATTTCACTTAGAAAAGGACAAATTTCATTTAAACACGATTTCAGTATTGTCACACTTATGTTATCTATGCCTGTGGATTTTTTGTCATCTAATTTGAGAATTGTAGCTTTAATTTCTTCTTCAGTTGTTGGATCGAGGAATATACTTTTTGGCTCATGTTTTATTGAATTAAAAAAATTTATATTATCATTTTTGTAGTTTATTAATTTTTTTGATAAATTTATTGCGTTCGATGCATAAAAACAATTAAATTTTTCTGAAATAAGTTTTGTGTCGAAAATTTCTATGTCGTTGCCCAAAATACTTGTAATTTCTTTTTTATTTTTGTTATTTCCTAAAATTTTATTAATTTGTTTCCAAGTTTTTTGAGAATCTGATTTGCAATTTTCGAATAAATTTTGATAATAATTTGTTTTCAAATTTCTATTTTTAGATTTCAAAATTTTACTAGTGATTTTTAATTTATATTTTAGATTATCGCAATTTATATTATTAGTTTCATTTGTTTTTATTTTTTTTAATAAATTTGTTTTTTGATTATATAATTTTTTTAATTCATCATTAAACCATGGGCATAGTGTGTCTTTGACTCTTTTCTCTTGTTCTATTAGCTTTGTTGATTCTATTTCTGCAGTGTTAATGGCTTTTAATAAAAAGTTACAACTTTCATTGACATTATTTTTATCATAATAATCTTCTGATAATATTTGATTTAATTTTGTTCTAAATTTATCATAATCAATCATTTTTTTAATTGTTTTTATTTTTTTATTTATTTTATTTGGTGTTATGTTAATATTTGAAATTATTATACTGTGATCACTAAAGTCATTGTCTATAGTATGATTTATGATTTTATATGTATTTGAGAAATTTGTTATTAAATGATCCAATAATGTCATTGAAGAAGGTCTGGTTCTTATGTTATTTGATATGTTAAAACCATAATAATTTAAAAGATTTGTGTATGTTCTGTTTTTGTTATCATTTGTGTCAATATTCATGTCTCCACAAATTACGCAATTTTTTGAATTGAATCTAGACAAAAATGATTCTAGATGATCAAAGTAGGAGTCTAAATTTGTCCATTCTGGTCGATAATAACCAGCAATGAAGATTGGATTAATTTTATCGTTCACTTTTATCCAAATTGAATTAAAAGATTTATCAAATGTTGAAATTAATTCGACTTTAACATTGTTTTTCACATATATTTTGACACCACCTCCCCTATCACCTATATTACGACCACAAGAGAATCTTGTGAATCCTATTATGTTGTAAAATTCGAATAAATCTTTATTCAGCCATGTTTCTGATATGACGATTATGTCTAGATTATCTATATTATCTATTATTCTTTTTATAATATCAAATCTTTCAAAGTTCCTGATACTTCTCATATTTATTTGTAATAATTTTAAATTGTTTAAATTTTGAATGTTTAATGTTGTTTTTAGGTAATCATTAATTGACATATGAAAATGGTTAGATGATAAGTCAATAATTTCATTATTTAAATTATTCATTTTTGTTTATTTTTTTATTTAAGAAAGAGACATATTTTTTTAACTTTTTTTTTTTTTTTTTTATATATTTTGATTTATCAAATTGTCTACCATTTTCATTGATCTAATGTTAATTATTTTGCTGTTACCTGTTTTTCTAACATATATTTTTTCAAATTTGTACCATACGTAATTGTAGCCGTGTTGTTTTAAAGATTTTGCGTGTTTCAATAAGTCGAAGTGGAATTTTGATAAATGTTCATTGATGTAAATTTGTTTCTTGTTTTTGTCTTGTTGAATTCTAATTGTTTCATTTAAGTCTTCTGATATTATATTTTTATTTTGATTTATGAAAATTTTTTTTTCTTTACGTTTGTTTAAAATTAGTGTTTTCAAATTGTCGTTCTTTAATTCAATTGTGTAATCAAAAGTTTTTGTTGATTTATTTTCGTATTTTGATATGTTTTTTATGTCATCTTTACTCAAGTTGATTTCTAATTCTTTCATAATTTCAGATATTATAATAGGCTGATCCTCTGCAGTTAGGGTGGGAAGTCCAACGATATTTAATTTATTACGCAATTCTTTTTGTTCCATTTCGCCTAATTTGCATTTTAATTCATCGATTTCGGTTGACATATTTTTGATTTTTGCTCGATCTTCTTCAGATTTTTTTTTCAGAATATTATTTTCTTCGGATATTTTCTGTAATTTTTCCAATATATCATCATTCTGCTTCGAGATATATTTCTGAGAGTCATGTATTTTGTTCATGAATTTCCAAACATTTTGATCAAGAGAATTCTCGTCGTCAAATTCAAATATATTTTCATTTTTTTGTGATGATAATTCTTCTCTTTTCTTTCTTGTTTTTTTTGGTATGGCTCCATTATTTTGAGCGCTCATTGTGGTTTTGATTTCTTTTAAAATTGTTTATTTGTTGAAATTTAATTTATTTTTCGGCGCAGAGCAAAATTTTACATCATAGAAATAGACCAGTCATTACGAATGTGGGTTCCGAAGATCTGCCTGACATAACGGTGGAAGAAGTCAAAGCTGCAGTAGCGGAAATGAAAAATAGGAAATCTCCGGGTGAAGACGGTGTTCCGGTAGAAGCCATGAAATTAGGAGGTGACATGTTGTTAAGTGCATTAGCGGCATTGTTCAATAAGTGCCTGGAATTGGGGAGGATACCAGAAGCATGGCAGAACGCGATGATCATACTGTTACACAAGAAAGGAGACATGACGAAACTGGAAAACTATCGCCCCATCAGTCTTTTGTCAACGCTCTACAAACTGTTCATGAAGATCGTTGCAAAAAGGAACACGAACAAACTGGACTTCTATCAACCAGTCGAGCAAGCAGGATTCAGATCTGGTTTTAGTACGAATGACCATTTACAAGTGATTAGGACTTTGATCGAGAAATGCAACGAATATAAGATCGGCCTAGTGCTGATATTCATCGATTTTGAAAAAGCGTTTGACTCTGTCGAAACTTGGTCAATATTGAGATCATTGGACGACTGCAGAGTGGACTCAAGGTATTCCGATATGATACGATATGTATACAAGAATGCTACATCGTGCATAAAGCTACACGAGAATACGGACAAGTTTAAGATCGGACGAGGTGTGACACAGGGCGACACCATTTCGCCGAAATTATTTACTTCAACTCTAGAGAATGTTTTTAAGAAACTAGATTGGAGTAAGATTGGAATCAACGTGAATGGGAAATACCTGAGCCACCTCCGTTTCGCAGATGACATCGTTTTAATGGCAATGGACCTGGACCAAGCCGAACAAATGCTACAACAGTTGAACGAAGAGGCGAACAAGGTGGGACTGAAGATGAACCTGTCGAAGACGAAATACATGACAAACATCGCAGACGACAGAGAAATCAAGATTGGGGACACCGTCATTGAAAGAGTCGACAATTATGTGTATCTTGGTCACAAGCTCAAACTAGGTCTAGACAATCAAACCGCAGAAATCAAACGCAGAATCGGCCTAGCATGGGCAGCATTCGGTAGACTTAGGCTGATTTTTAACAGCAAAATGAACAACAGCCTAAAACGGAAAGTCTTCGATACATGTGTCCTTCCAGTGCTGACGTACGGAGCAGAAACATTAACATTGACAAAAGCATCCGGAAGCAAACTGAGAACAGCACAAAGGGCAATGGAACGTAGTATGCTTGGAATTTCGCCCAGAGATAAAATGAAAAATCAATGGATTCAACAGCAAACGAAAGTCGTCGACGTAATGGAACGAATAGCATCTCTGAAGTGGAATTGGGCAGGACACATTGCAAGGCTAAAAGATGAACGATGGACCAAAACGATAATGAATTGGAGACCACCAACAACAAGACCAATGGGTAGACCGCCGGAAAGATGGACCAATTCGATCAAGCGAGCAGCAGGGAGAAACTGGCAGCAAGCGGCACAAGATCGTTCAAGATGGAAGGAGTTAGGGGAGGCCTACATCCAGCAGTGGATAGCAACGGGCTAACGAAGAAGAAGAAGAAGAAGAAGAATTCCTCAAGCGAAAAAGGGTAGCTTCTACGACTAACTGAATTGCTTTGTTCATTATTGGTTTCAACTGTTAGGTTCCTTCGTTGTTTGTGACTCACTTTTTTGTACCTCCCCGGGAAGTTGTTTTTCTGCAAGGTTGGGCGTATTTTTATTTTGTTTTCAAGGTGGAAAGCGATATGACTAACTTTGAAAATTGTTTAAGGTATCGAGCGGAAAATATAAAGTCCACGTTTTAGCAAATAATGACGCTGACTTGAAAAAGTAACGGACGTAGTGTGGCGTAACAAACTGAATTGAAGAAAGTGAAGATATTATTTGAAAAGATAATTAATTTTTGCCTCAGTAGATTCGAATACCTTTCATTCATAAGTCGAACGCTCATAGTATCAAATGACATCACGCTAAATATCGGATTTTCGACACCGCTCGTCACCTCAGGAAAATTAAAATACCAAAAATTGTAGGAAAACGTTACCGTGCCATCAATTCTTTTAAACGTTGAGCTGCTACACTACACAAATCGAGCCCACTTTCTTTAGTACCTTGTTCTCGTCATGAACCACTTTGATGTCACCTTTGAACAGAATCAGCAGCATTTCGACAAAATTCAAAACATATAGGGCAAATACGACTTCTCACTATGTCGTGCAGATACGAGCGGTGCCGGTGTAAATCGTACCAATTAAAATTAGATGCAAGATAAAAAGTGGTGTTTTTTGAAAGACCCTTCCCTGCAGAATTATGATTTTGTACGCATCAAAATAAAGTTTTCAAAGCCAGTCCAAAAATTGCTTTAAAGCAAAAATGAAATTTTTTTCAGTGAGTTCACTTTTGGGCAATTTCTAATTGGCTTGGAAATTTAAATAATAATAAGTTTTTTTTATATTCCTCGAAATTCACTAAATTAGGTTTCGCAAAGATGAGCACAACTCGTATTATAAGTTTATGTACGGGAAATATTGTGATAAAGCGAACTAGTTTTTCGGTTAACCGGGCTATTTTAGTCTCAAAATACCGCGGTTTTTCGTCTAGCCAGCTTTACAACTAATGTACGGAAAATAATCCAATATTATAATAAAATGCAGTCGTTGTGACAAAGAAACCTGAAGTACTGGTATGCGAATATAATGGCAATGCGTAATAACACTACCCGTGATAACAGTGATGAGTTTCAAATGGATCAGTTTTATGTGCTGTGTGAGTAGAGAAATTGAGAGAGTGAAGACTTAAAATTTACTCACAGTGCTACTCATGCTAGAGCATGGTGCATCAACTTGCTAAAGATGGTTAATTTATTATTCCCTCTTTTTTTAAGACCCGCACGAAGAACGAAGTTTTTCGAAAAGGGGTCTTATGCATTTACCACGACGTTTACAACCACCCCAATTTCGATCCGGGAGTAGAGGTGGAGCTTCGATCATGGTCCTTAGATGACGAATCAACAATAAAAAACATATGCAGGGTACGTTTCAGAATAGATGTGACAAACAGAGTTGATGTTACGAAAAGACTCCAACGTATCTAAGTAAATGTTGCCTTAGATAGATAACATAGTTTAGAAAGAATATGTTGCCTTTTAACTCTTAAGTGTGTGAAATAACGTCGACATTAAATTGTAATGAAAATCGCCGAAAGGGCAACATTGAAAAACCCGTCCGAAGAAACGGCACAAAAACCTCTCCAAATCCCAAAAAAAATCTCAAAATTAAAAAAAGTTTGAAGAAAGTTTAAAAAAAAATTGCACTTAGGGCCAATCTTAGAACCAACTTAGAGCACTTACGAAGGGCTTCTGATCCATATTCATGAATAAAAATGTTCGAATTTTTTTTCTCTGCAGCACTGCACAAAAAACCTCATCATTAAAGAAATTTTCACGAAAAACCAGCAAATATCGTGTGCGTTCGCGTAGCGTGAGTTGGGCTCACAGTTAGGACTCTGCAGCCCGAAGCACTCGACAGTTTTTCACTACCTTAGAAACTGCGATATTTTGATGTTTTTATCTTTTATTTAGCGATTGAAGAGCGATTTCCGTTCTGATTTCGCACAGTTATAACAAAAAGTTCCACCAACGTTCAAAAAACCACGTTTATGACCACTTTTTCGACCGTAACTATGAAAGTTCTCAACCGGTTTTGCCCAAATTTATACCTGTAATCAATTTTCTGATAATCTTTCAGGAAAAAAAAGTTTTTGAAAATCGGATAAGATTTACTCGATTTATGTAGAAAAAACACGTTGGGCCCTAGTGGAGGCTCAGTTTTTGGGCCCTGGCTGAGTCCACATCTATTCTAATGCGTAGGGTCCCTTGCATATGTTTTATAAGGGTGAGGAAACTTTCATAGACACCTGGTCCATCAACGACTCAGGTAGTGTTGGATTCCGTCTATCGACGACCTACCAACTAAAACAATCTTCCTGGATGATTGTGCTCTTGTCCCCCGGCACCGCCTCCCAGCATTACTCCGAAGAGGGGATGCGCCTACGCACCTACACTCTCACACCAGCTTTGCAGCTTCACCATTATTTTAACAACATTCACACCTCCTTCGACACATCTCTGATATCATGTTATCGGCGTTTGAATCTGGCCTGCTCCCTGCTATTAGCTTACATCGCTCCCGTTCAAAACGGGGGCAAGGGAATATCACGTGCTCTGCAGTTTCTTTTTCTTTATCAAATGCAGTACAGAAGGATAACTCGGCGAATCCACACCTATGCAGGTACTTCCTGAAGCATCGATGACCAGCAGAAACTGCGTCAGATAGAAATTAACCTCACCGTGTTTACTATGTAACAATTCGGTTACGTTCAAAATAAGCCTATGGGTCATCTTCCCTTGTGTGTGGAGTCCCAAACTCGCTACCATTGTGTCAGTGATTTAGCTCTTAATTGTGCCCTAGTTGCTTTGGTGTTTTGGCCCTCACACTCTTTCAATATGTGGCATTCGCTGTCTTCGTTATGCATATGGGCTTTTCCTTCTTACATCCATCTTTGCCATAATGTGTATGTGTATAATAATAATTCGTTTATTGTCAAGTGGTACAAGTAGGCATTTAAAGTACAGAAACACAAACATATCAAAATGTTACAAAGGCAAAATTCCAAACTAGAAAATATGTTTGAAAATTTCAATAAAGAAAATAATAATAATAATAAAATAATTTGTAGTGTATGCGGTTTCCTGGCCAAGAATACTCATGGATTGAATGTTCATATGAGTGAACATAAGCGTTCTATTAATGTTAGTGAGAATTTGACTGATAAGGCAAATTCTGATGGGTTGGCACATAATGAGGTTACATCTGAAATTTTACAGAATTTCGGATTACTACTTAATAAGTGCCGAGTTTCAGTTCCCTTAACCCGTATTATACAGAAATCAGTAAGGATTGCTGTTTGTCAGGAACTTTGTAAGGAAATTGAAGGTTTACTACAGAAAAATGATGTTAATTCTTGGATGAGATTGCTTGCTTTTCCATACATTGTTTTGAATAATAAATCAAAGGGGAAAGATGGTATTAATATTATTAGGTCTAATTTGAATTTCTTTAGAGATTGTAAGGACTTCAATGAACCTTTGTCTAAAGTTTTAGTTGATGCAAGTATTCCATTCACATTGAATAAATCTGTCAATAGGCATACTGTTAGTATAAGAGTAGCTACGAGGAAAGTTAGTGAGGGTGACATCAAAGGTGCTGTTAGAGTTTTATGCTCTAGTGTTATGTTCTAGTGTTCAAGTAGGCGCAGAAGCTTTGGTACATGCTGTACGTAGATTCTGTACAGCTGACCATGATGAGCCAATGGATTTAGTTAAGTTTGACTTTAGCAATGTGAAAGAGAGGGTTTCAGCAGGGTGATCCACTAGGTCCTCCTTGTTTCTGCATCGGTATTATGAGAATGACACATTCTCTTTCTTCTAGGCTAAATGGTTGGTATTTAGATGATGGTACTGATGGTGATAAGCTTTTAACGGTACTAGATGATATTAGGAAGGTGTTAAATTTTTGTGAATTATCAGGATTTTCATTAAACAAAAAAAAATGCGAAGTTTTTTTTGTTAATGCCAACATGTATTCTGAGATATCAGCTTTATTGCCAGGGATTAACAAAGTTGATGAGTCTTCTCTTGAGATATTAGGCTCGCCAATTTTCGAGTCAGGTTTAGAAAACATGTTTTCATCCAAAATTGCAGCGATCAAATTAATGTGTGATCGATTAAAATTAATTCACCCCGCCTTGTGTATTTTTAGGAAGTCTTTAGGTCGTTGTAGGTTTAATTATTTGCTGCGAACTTCTAGGACATTTCTATTGCGTAATCATTTAAAAAATCACAACAAAAACCTTTTTAAAGGTAGAGTGTGACGCAGTCCGTAAGTCCGCTTCCAAAATTAATGATATCGCTTGAGGTGACGCTATCGCAGATAATACACAGAAGTTTGTTTGAATGGAATCCTGTGTTCAAAGTTTTAATTTCCTGTAAAAATTAGAGCGCTTTTTTTAAAACAAAATTACGTTGTGTTAAAAAAAATACGTCACAAATGCCAGACCCACCAGCGGAATAATTTTTCAATACTTTCAGTTTTTACACGCAAAAATTTAAATTTACCTTAAACAATCTACGCAATAACAAACAAAAGTCAAATTTTTGCAGCGCAAAAACTGAAGGTACAGAAAAATTATTTCGTCGTTGGGTCCGGCATTTGCGACGCAATTTTTTTAACACAACGTAATTTTGTTTTAAAAAAGCGCTCTAATTTTTACAGGAAATTAAAACTTTGAACACAGGATTCCGTTCAAACAAACTTCTGCGTATTATCTGCGATAGCGTCACCTCAAGCGATATCATTAATTTTGGAAGCGGACTTACGGACTGCGTCAAACTCTACCTTTAAAAAGGTTTTGTTGTGATATCAGTCGTTTTGGAAATTTTCAGTTGTTGAAAAAATTTCTATTTTTTGAAAAAAAATTTTCTCAGAAAAGAAAATTTTCTTAGAAAAAAAATTTCTCCGAAAAAAA